>QEPC01011191.1:4561859-4595026 GCA_003113815.1 Sphenodon punctatus | reverse complement strand
GCGGGGGGGGGGGGGGGGGGGCAGGGGGTGGTGGTGTTTTTTTTGAGGGGTAGGAGTTGTCATTTCACACACTCATAGAAGTATTTCCTATGAGAAATTATGGTGGTTATAGTGGTCAGGAGTCTTGTGGTTTTGGGGGGAGGTGAGTGGTGTTATTGGGTAGTAGTTGAGTCCAGACTGGGTATTTTCAGATGTGACGAGATCACGCTCAACCACGGTGGATTCCCACCGGGCAAGAAAGGTCTCGTCACGTCTGAAGGGGGAACTTCCGTTCCCCGTCAGATGTTTACCCCCGTCGATCGTGGCGGGGAATCACATTCACCACACGATTGGCGGAACCGCCGGGTCCAGCCCCGATCGTGTGGTGAATGTGATTCCCCGCCGCAATGAAGGGGCCCGTCCTATCTGGATGGCTACCACGGCCCGGAATCCGCAGCGGGATTCCGGGCCATGGTCAATTCGGGCGGGCACTACAGCCGGATTGGCCGCGGCACCCGCCCGTCTCCCCAGAGGGCGGGCGGCGAGGGAGTGTTGGGGGGGGGCGGGCCGTGCGGGCGCACGTTGCACCGCTCAGCTCTGCCCCCTCCCTGATTCCCCACCGGGATCAGCCGGCATGTCTGTTGGACGTGCCGGTGTGATCCTGGCGGGGAATCCCCGCGGTGATTCCGTGCCGGGGCGACTAGCGCCCCGTCATGTCTGAAATCACCCTATGTAGTCGGAAGCTAGTGGGTTAAAATGGGGGGAAGGGGGACAGCTGAAGTCAGAACTTTTCCATCCTCTGAAAGTGAAGCAGTGGTTAGTGGGTTACGGGGAGGGGTACAAATCAGTAGTTGGTTAGGGTAGGTCGTAATCCCAAATGAAACAAAATTAAATGTAAGGAAAGCTCAACTGGTCCACGTAGTTGTTTGATGCTGGAATATTTACATGCTCTTTGTCACCTGTGCAATGGGGAGATGTACTTGATCTGGTGCCACAGAATGGATATTTGAAATAAGTTAAAAAAAGATAAATTATTGCCATAGTGGAAGTAGAGTAACAATGTAATAATGAACAGGGAGGAACGTGCTGTCCTAGTTTTAGTGTTGCCCCCAACCTGCAAAGGAAGAGAATTGGGGCTGAAAGACCAAGGCGAAGTGTGGGTGCATGGAGCCTGAGTTGTCAGCGAGCACAGTATGCGATACCATACTACAACTTTACTGCTTACAAGGTGTGCAAGTTAAGGTGGGAGCCTTAACGTTACAATTTCCAGGTTTGTTAAAGTTTGCTTGATGTGAAACCGCCTTAATTATGTTTGTAAAACCATAGGTTTTTTGTTTGTCTAATTTCTTTGGGGGGTTTTACAACACAATCCAAACTCCCGAGAGCGATTTCAGGGTGTATACAGAAGGCAAGAGATTGTACAACATCTTTGTTTCAGTTACATGATGTTTCAGAAAATCTACTACAGAGAAAGGGAACTTCAGACCTCGGGGCCAAATGTGGTCCATGGTGCATTTTTAGTTAGTCACTTTCCAGCTCCTGGATCCAGTTCTTACCCCCAAGCACTGAGAGACTGAGCTGAAGGTAAGGAAGCAGAAATGAGGGCAGCCACTCTAGGACAGGAGACAGTTGTGTGAATGTTAGGAATTATTCGGAAGGGGATAGAGAATAAATCTGAGGAGGTCATAATGCCTCTATACAAATCAATGGTGCGACCTCACCTCCAATATTGTGTGCAGTTCTGGTCGCCCCATCTCAAAAAAGACATAGCTGAACTAGAAAAAGTACAGAGAAGGGAAACAAAAATGATCAAGGGCATGGAAGGTCTCCCATATGAGGAGAGGCTTAGTAGGTTGGGGCTCTTCAGTTTGGAGAAGAGATGACTGAGAGGAGATATGATAGAGGTCTATAAAATCATGAGTGGGGTGGAACTAATAAACAAGGAGCAGTTATTTACCCTCTCAGCTAGTACTAGGACTAGGGGACACTCCATGAAGCTCATGGGTGGCAAGTTTAAAACAAATAAAAGAAAATATTTTTTCACTCAGCGTATAATTGGGTTGTGGAATCTACTGTCAGAGCTGTGGTAAGGGCCAGTACTATAGCTGACTTTAAAAGAGGTTTGGACAAGTTTCTGGAAGATAGGTCCATTAGCAGCTATTAGCCAGACAGGATCAGGGAACATGACGGGAACTGGGGGGAAACAGGGAATGGATCCCCCATTGTGACCTGTTGGGTGCTTCTCCCAAATTACCACTGTTGGAGACAGGATGCTGGGCTAGACGGACCGTTGGTCTGACCCAGTATGGCACTCCTTATGTTCTTATCTGAACCCTTCTGTTCCTGAGTGCACCCCTGCCTCCAACTTCTACACACTCAGGCCTTGGAGCGTTTACTAATGATCAAAGTGGCCACTGGGAGGGGGAAAGGTTCCCAAGCCCTTGCTCTACTAACACAAACAGAAAAAAAAGCTGGGTGGGGAATGGGGAAATGGAGGTACCAGGGTGGGGATTATTACTACTACTACTACCACCAAGTCTCCATTCCCACCAGCAGCAAATGCAATCAGTTCATTTTGGATCATTCTTTCCCCCATAATCTGTTCATTTGTGCCCCCCATGATCAATTCATGTTGCCCCATCCAATAACCAGTTCATCTATGCCCCTCATAATCAATTCATGCAGCCCACCACCTCACAACCAGTTCATTTGTGCCTCCCATAATCAATCCTTGTTGCCCCCCACACCCAGGCCTCCTCCTTTGCACCTAAGCCCTCCAACCCAAGCCTTCCCACCCCCCCCACTGACTGCCCCCAGCCCAAGTCTCCCTCTGCCTACCTGGTGGTGGTGACCGTCACCAGAGCCGACTCACTGAGCACCACCAGAGGCAGCATGTAAATAAGGTGGCGGCTGCCGCTGTCCCCCAGCCATCGCGGAGGAGGGCAGGGTTGCTGCTGCAGGAGCAGCAGCGTGCCGGCAGTTTCTGCTCCTGTGCGCAGTGTCGGGGAGGAAGGAACAGAGCTGCAGGGCTTGCGGGGGAGGGAGAGACAGGTGGATTAACTTGGATTCCATGTTGTTCTTCTCTCTCACCTCCCTGACTCCCTCCTCTTCCTCAGACCCCCAGCCTTACCCCATCACTCACACACTGGAGGGGTGTGTGTGTGGAAACTTGCCTCAGACTGACGCTGTCTGCTGCTGCTGGGGACTTACTTGGGGCATGCTGCTTCCCAGGGCTTCCTGCTGCCTTCTGCTGTCTCTCTCAGTGCATCATTCAGAGGAGCCTTGGTCCGGGGGTGGGGGGTGGAGAGGGAATGGGCTAGCAGCTGCCCGGCTGTGTGTGTGCTAAGCTTCAGGGCAAGCTTGCAGATGATGAGAGAGGCAGGCAGGCTGGCTGGTGCTGGAGGAGCCTGGAACCGGAAGGGGACAGAGGCGACAGGAATGGTGCTTCCCTGCTCCCGTCCTGGCCTCGTCTCTATGCTGTGGCGGTCAGCCCAGGATTTGGTGCCACTGCAGCTGCTTAGACTCTCTCTACCAGGCCTTGGAGAAGTCCTCGTGCTGTCGCTGCCTCGCCCACGCAAATGTGTGTGCGCTTTCTCACTAAGCTCCTGCTTCTTCCCAGTGGCAGCCCAGCCCAGCCCAGTCAGTCAGTCACCATGTGGTGCTGGCTGGGGGCAGGGAAGGCCACCAGACACACAGCTTAGCCCACGGTGGCTCCCGGACTCCAAGACTTCATCTCCCCAGCTTTGGGAGCAGCCTCAGCCCCCTGACCCATGCGGCTGCTAAGAGGGCTGGCTGGGCAGCCCCGCCCCCAACTGCTGTGCATTGCAGCTTGTTTGGGGCGAGGGACAGGGACTCGAGAGGAGAGCATCCATTTTGTGTCTGGATGGCTAGTTCCCTAGTAAGTCATGCGCATGCGTGACATAAGTCCGTGAAACGCATATAGACACATCAATAAAATTTAAAATAAACATCTTCTATTTGTCCATCTTCTATTTGTCCATTTCACAAAATGTAAATGGTGGCCCGTACTCTGAAACATTCCTGACTCTCCTATGTGACCAGATTCTCCCTTACCGACAAGATCAAAGAGAAAGCCCTGTCAATATCGGTCGCAACCCAGAGGAAATTGCCCCGAGGACTCCCATTGAAATCAGTGGGCCTCTCACTGAAGAGAGTTAGCTCCGCCTTATCTAATAATAATGAGCCGCTACCGCAGCTCCTAATATCAAAAAACCTATGGGTTTGAGATGGGAGTTAAGGCTCCTACAAATTCTGTGGCAATTGTAAATTAAGACTCCTGCTTTAACTTGCGTGGCCATGTAAGCAGTAATGTCATTGTACAATCCTACATATTGTACTCGCTTACAACTGAAGCTCCATGCATCCACACTTTGCCGTGGTCATGTAGCCCCAATCCTCTTACTCTGCTGAAAATAGGAAAATATGGATGTGTAAATCAACAGCAGAATCTAAGGGATCAGCGATGGTTTTAGTAATATGGACTGTAAAACCCAATTATTTTCTGAATTTGAGTCCATTCCCAGTGGTGCCCTCTAAAGTTAGTTTTGCTCGAGTCAGTGTTACAAAATCTGGATCTTATCTCTTGACCCTTGAAATACAAGAGCTGGAGTGGTTCTGTGTTTTAAGTAAATGCCATCCCCCACCCTCAACTTTCAGTTAGAACAAAGATTAATAATTAAAATGTTTATGTTTACAGGGAGGCTGTGTGGATTCAACAAACCAGAGTCTCGCTCTGCTCCTCATGACCCTTGGACAGCAGGATGTTTCCAAAGTCCTACTAGGACCGCTGTCTCCATACACGTAAGTTGTTTTCTTAAACCTAACTACCCCAATCATGTTTAATTTGCTATTTATGTGGAATAGCACATTTTTTGTGCTGAATTCTTTGCTTGTGGCTATGAACAGAACTACGCATACTGCTCATTAAATGAGCCAGGCATGTAAGTCATCCAGTGTTTATTTTTACACACTGGAAAATGACTGACTTACTCTTTTTAGTATTCCTCATGATTCCTGGGCAATTAAACTTACAGTGACGGGTTTGCTGGTCGTACATACGTCAGTTGAGTGTTCGTCACCTAGCAGAACCTCTCTCCTTTCCCTAGCGATCTCTGTTTCTAGTTGTTACTGCACAGAATGGCAAGGATTCTGGGCAACACACTAAGGGGCAAGGTTTTATCCACATTGTGGCATGAGTATTCAAGAGAATTTTCAAGAGCAGATTTCCTGACGATGCCAAGTCACCCTTGTCTTGTGTTTTCCATTAGGAGTATTCAAAAGACTTGGCAGGTTTTATGGCAATTATCAGCCTATAAAAAGGCAACTATTTTATACCGGACTTTAATTGGTTGGGACACTTATATGCAAGGACAAAGGTCATGCTTTTATTCTAGTCTAGCTGCTTTATAAATTCAATCTCTGAAATCAGCTTGGCTCTAGTGAAATGTCTATCTGCATGTTGTAGGGGAACAACAGTCGAGGTATACATGTCTGAGAATAGCATTAAACCATTAGACCATGAACTCTCCTTTTTCGGTTATCATGGTACCGATGCTGTATACGTGAAAAGTACAGTACTGTGATAACTGAAGAATGATGGTGCCATCGCATGAGAACCAGAGACTGGCTGGAAAGCTATGACGACTGCCAATCTTCAATACTAACAGACTGTTCGTAATTTGTGTGGAAAAAGGGGGGGGGGGATAAGAGGGGGAGGAGAACAGCAAAGATTTTTTTTCATGAAAGAGCGAGACCCTCAGAAGGTAAGTATTAGCAGCATACTTCAATGATTTTAGACTACGAACTTAACTTGAAGAAAGGAAATAATCTGCTTAAGAGTTCTTAAGAGTTGAAAAGTGTTCATTGCCTTTCTATTTATTTATTTATTTATTTTTAAATAGAGCGGGAGTTCCCAAACTTCTTTGCCTGTGACCCCATTTTGAGACTTAAACATAATCATATAGCCTGTATCCAAACTATATCATGCACCATGCAAACTATATACAATATCAGTTGGGATCATGACCCTATCTAGGGATGACACGACTCCACTTGCACCCCCAACCCACTGTTTGGAAACAGAGGCGGATTGGGAAGTTAAAACGGCCCTCGAAAATATTCTGACAGTGGTCTGTGTAGGCGAAGCCAACTCCAAAATTGCACACTTACATGATTAAAGTAGGCAGCCCCTTGTGTCCCCCCCCCCCCACCAAAAAATAATAATCTCCAGGCAGCTTACTCCTCCCAGCCCCAAAAATCCAACTTACTCGGGTAAGCAACTTACTCGGGTCTTCCTCTGGCTGCTGTGCTACTCCATTCTTCGGCAGTGGCCCTGAGGCTCAGGTTTGGCCCTGACCGGGCTGGAGACAAACTTTTTGTGGGCCAGTCTGCCCAGCTCCATGGGCACCAGCCCGGCTCTGCTTGGCCTTGACTGGCCCCATGACATCATGGGAGGCAACGGATTCTTCCCCGTGATTCCGCCCATTTAGGAACCTCTGAAGTAGAGTATCTTCAAATGTTTTTTTCAGTGTGAGGGCTGTGGGCATGAAGTTTGGGAGCAGATGGGAATGACCACCTAAATGAATGTGTGCCATGCGAGGTCATATATAGGTTTGTATTTGTAATCTTGGTGACGTTTCCTCATTGACCTATCGGTAATCGGTATCCTTTGGTTACTGAGCCAACATGCATGAAACGTTAAATAAATGCAAAATGGTGAGAAGCCAAGCACCGTTGTGTTGTAATTCTACTCTCTTGGCCTTCCCACTTTCAGCTTCAAGTTTCCCAACTTGCCGTTTATATATGCAGGATCAAGTTAACCAACATAATCAAATATATAAGGAGACTGTGTCTTTGAGTATGAGAGATTGTTGCGTAGCCTGAATCAGAGGGACCTCAAAATCTTATCAAGCAAAGATATGCCTGAGCTGATAGAAGATTTGGAAACCTCTGGCTTCAGAAACCCTGCAAATGCACTCTTCCATCTAAGCTTACCTAATTTTGGGTTGGGGGGTAGTAGAAAACCCGCTTTCTAGAAGAAGGGAACTCTCATACCTGTCATGATGGACATTGCTGCTGCACATGAGAAAAGGCGAGGAAGCAGGAGCTTTCCATGGGACAAGAACTGTCAGCAGGAGAAGAATATTCAAGGGAGAAATGTGAGGTGTAGATCCAGGTGTGTTAGCTCAATATCTGCCCAGTGGAGTGAAGTAATATTGGATGACTGCTAGGCTCACCTGGGCAGGTATGTACCTAGCTCATCTGCATGTACCCCCATTTATTTCTTCCTCTTCAGTTACCGAAAGACCACCTGTTCTTTCTTGCTCTTCTCTCCTGCTTCCTTTCTTTTTAGCTAGTCCCTTTCTCCTCCTGTTGCATGACTGCCTAGTCTTTATCTGTCACTGCTCAGTTTCCAGTTGCCCGATTTCCTTTCTTCGGTGGATGTTTCTCTTCTATCAGCAGTTCTTGTTCCCTTGTAAGCTCCACTGGCAAAGCCAGTTTCCTTGGCTTCTCTTATGTAGCAGCGACCCCTAGTGGAAACAGTTGGGCTGTCTTTACTTCCTTATAGAGCTGGGGGGCAAATTCGGTTTGGGAGGTAAAAATGTTTTTTAAAAACTGTTCTCATTTTTAAACTTTCAAAATGGAAATTTCACTTTAAAATTTTTGAAAAGGAAATTTACTTAAATTTGTTGTTCTGCCCAACGGTTCAGGGCAGGTTTCATTAATTTGGTAACTAGCTGCAGCAAACCTGAAAATGTTCAGCTTTCAGTACGTTTTGGTTAAAGAATTGTAAAGAGAAATTTGTTTTCTGCAACTAAATATCTTATCTGACTATTTTAGGATATGCAACGAAATATCCTAACTGAAAAATTTGAAATGTTTAGTTGCCCAAAAACTTTTAAAAAATGTTGTTAGAATGATTTCACAATTTTTCAATTTACTAGCAATGGTAATTTAATTGTATTTATTTGTGTATTTATTTAAATGCATATGCTGCCCTTCCTCAGGGCAGCTCAGAACAATAAATTGCCAGACTTTTTTTCCTTTTTTTTTTTTTTAATTAAATCCTACTGCCTTGGTTTCCAGCCAACTCTCCAGGAGTTCAGTCTAGACTCCTTTAAGGCAACAAAAAGCCAGGGAACCTGAACATATAGCTAGAAACAAAGGGACCAAATGCCAAGTGACTTGTTAAAGATTCAGGCAGAGTGTTATCAAGTACTGTGTAAGCTGTCACTCTCATCTGATTCTTCGTGCCACTGTCCCTTGTAATTACCCTGTATATGAAACAATATTTAGTACCAGTCATGGAGGAGATGCAACCATTCAGTTGATCAAGGAAACTGGTTTTTTACAATTCTAGTGTGGAGAACAGAAAATCAACTGCTGCTCTAGATGCCTTAGGCAGTGCCTTCAGCACCTCTGTGGTGCTGAATGTTTCTCATCCTCTTTCTCTTTAATTATTTCTTGATTAGATCTTGGGGTGTGAAGCATTTGAAACCTTTTTCTGTTATAAAATCCCAATCGAGCCATGCGATCTCTAATTCCGATATAATTTCAAATTCACAATTATGCGTAAGTCCTATGGCTGCTGGGGAGTGCATCATCTTTCATAAGATGTTAACACACGAGAAGGGATGGTTCTAGCACCCATGGTCGTTGCATGGGGGCTCCCTACAGCCATCACTCGCAGGCTCTGCATGGGCCATTCCTCCCTGCCATGGTCTGCCTGCCCCATTAGGGTTATGGTTGTTCCTCAGACACCCTGGTCTGCTGGCTGCAACACTACAGTGCTGAAGTCTAGGGTGTTAGAGGCGGCCACACACCCAAAAGATGGGAATGACAGTGGGTGTGCCCCATGACCCCTCCCAACACACAGGAGGCCGTCATGGTGGCAGCACGTTGCCCCACCTTTCCCCAGATTTGCCCGCGTGGCATCATCCGACTTCCTTGGGATGACGCTGTAAGTAGTGGCTCCGGGGTGAACATCTGGCGGCCACCTGACAGACAAGCGGGTGAATTCAGGGTTAATGGGGGCAAAAGTCAGGCAGCATCTCATCTGTTGACATCCATAGTTACCAAAATGTTGAACCTCTTCTGTTGCTATAACTTTTGGGGAATAAATCAAAATGGGTTCAATATCTGATGGTAAATTCTGTCATGAACCCTTCTTCATATGAAAGGAACAACGGGGTAGAAGCTCTAGAGCAGGGGTGGGGAACCGAGGGGCAAAGTGTGGCTCATGGTAAGTTTTTATGTGGCCCCTTTCCAGTTCCTGGATCTGGCCCCTGAATCTAGTTCCTATCCCCAAGCGCACTGAAAAACTGACCTCAAGGTAAGTAAGCAGAGATGAGAACATGCACACAAGGATAGGGGACAGATCTATGAACTGGACTTTCAACACACCAGCCCTAACTTCTGTGTGTCCCTTGGAGCTTGTGCTAATTTTCAGAATGCCCCCCTGGAGGGAAAAGTTTCCCCACCTCTGCTGTAGACTAAGGGTATTTGCAGATGTTACGATCCCACCCTCAACCACGGTGAATGCCCACATGGTGAGCAAGGGACCGTAATGTCTGTTGGCCTGACGAGATTCCCACAAGATGTTCATCCCCGTGAATCACGGACGGGAATCTCTTTGACCACGCAAACGGCTGTCCTGCCCAGACCATCGCCATTTGCGTGGTCAAAGGGATTCCCTTCCGTGATTCACGGGGGTGAACACCCGGCGGGAAGTTTGCATTCGGGCCAACAGATGTGACGTTCCCACGCTCAGCCACGGGGAATTCACCGTAGTTGAGCTTGGGAACGTCACGTCTGTCCCCTGACCACAGCCCAGAATCAGCGGCTGTGCCCGCCGCTGATTCCGGGCTGTGGTCAATGTCCCAGGGGGCGGGCGGGCGCTTTGGCCGCGACGCCCACCCATCTCCCAGAGGGCGGGCGGCCTAGGGAGCGTGGGGCTGTGCGGCCGCATATTGAGCTGCGCAGCCCTGCCCCCTCCCCCAATTCCCTCCCAGGATCAGCCAGCACGTCTGTTGGCCCGGTGGGGGATCAATAGGTGATTCCGTGATGGGGGCAATACTGGCCCCGTCACGTCTGAAAATACCCTAAAATATACAGATGGGTGGCTTCTCAACTCCTCAGCAGGTCAGCAAGGCTTCAGACAAATGGTACTTGAGAGTCTTACCATCTTTGTTCAAAGTGTAATTGAATGAAGAGGGTGCTCTCCTTGAAATGGCTGACTGTGACAGATGATTTAATGAACTGCAAAAGAAGCTGCTTTGCACGTAGAATGTGTTTAATTGGGGAAATTGACTTCTTTTGTTTCACTTCACTTCCCAGTGCAGCCTTCTGGGAAAAGATGCTGGCTTTCATTAACAGCATATTTGTTTAAGTTAGTGATTTTAAACTGAAACTGGGGAATTGCGAGGAAAACCCCTCCCCGTGGCCTATTAGTCTTTACTTGAGAAGCCTGGGGCAGGAGCAAATCTGTTTAGCTTTGCCTTGCCCTCATTTATTAATGAGCAGTATTTAAAGGCCACCTGCACTCTGCTTTTACTTTTATCTGTCCTCTAGAACATGTATGCACCACTGCCCTCTGCTGTCTCTGATCATACCAAGCTTTGATCTTCCTGCTTACAGCTGATATAACCTGTTGCTCTTTCATCTCTCTCCTCTGACACTTGTACGACTCTGACTTTTAAGAACCCTTGAGTCCTTAAGGGCCTTAGTTATGATCCCTATGCTGCCTCATGCTTAGAGGTGACTTATTGCCAGCTCCCTCCTTTCTTCTGCAGTCGCTTCTCCAGCTCTTATGGACTGGGTTGCCGGAGCTCTGTTGTGAGGAGACCTGACAGAGAGGGGAAGGGATTGCATTTGGGACGCCTGCCACCTTTCGTCAGCAATAGCTTGTCTGCCTGTTATAAATGTAACCAGAAACCACGCAGCTGGAGAGCAGTGGAAGGAAAAGGATCTTTCTCCCTTTAGGCTGTTAATCCATTTGGAGGGCGAGAGGTCCCTCCAGCAAGCACAGCAGTGTCTGCAGTCCTCTTGGCTGCCACCCAAACTGGGAGGAGCAAAACGTTCTCTACATAGCATGGAGCCCTGCTGCACCCTCACAGGCCCTCTTGCTTTGATCCTCCTGCTTGCTGCACCTGGGGGGGGCAGGTGCTAGATTGCCAGCAGTGATGGGGAGGGGCTGTTGTTGGGTAACAGTTGCTTCTCCTAGTCTTCCCCAAATGAAATATGCTTCTGTGTTTTCTGCCCAAATTGCTTTCACTGCTGTCAGAGCTTTTGTATTGGGGAGGGGCCTGTCTGCCTCCTCCATTATCTTTCCCCCAGCCTTCTGTGTTGCTGGCTTTTCCATTCTGTATCCTGGATGGGAATGTTCCATCCTTGGAATTTCAGGTCTTGTGACACTGCCTTCGTGATTTACTCTCATTTTTTGCTTCCTCTCTGTATAGCACAGGATCATAAAGGAGTTTTTGTCACTGAAGTATGATCAGTTTGGTATCGGCTCTGTCGGAATAGTTGGGAGTGGTCCAGGCTGCTAGTTGAGGGAATATATGGGATGGATATTCCAGGTGTTTGGGGGTGGGCAGTGCTTGTGTGAAATGAGAGGGGAGAAATCTCAGGGGGGGCTGTCCTGGGGGTGTTTTTAAATGAGATGCTACCACGAATGGCTACCCAGGAGTCACTCATCCAAGTGCCTGTCTGAAGGTGGTGTGTGGGAGCTGCGCGCTCCTGTGCACCACTCAGCACCCATTCATAGTGCACTGCCGAGAAATCCCAAGTGCATCATGAGGGCAAACCACAAAAGTGCATGGCAACAGGTGCCCACGCATCCCCTGCCCATATGAACAGGTGTGGCCACCAATGCCTGCAGACAGGTCCCCCACTCGGAGGCACAGCTGGCAGGGAAACGACCTTTGCAAGTCACACAAACTGGCCACGAACACTGGGGAGCCTAGTTCCCCAGCGCTTATGGCTGAGACATGTCCATTTTGAAGGACAGCCCAGCACGCTTCCACCGCCACCCCCTCCCCCATGGTCCGTGGCAGAGGAAGTGCAAGGCAAGGTGCCCATTAGAATCCCTCCCCACTCCACCTGAGTGACTGCTCCGGCCACTCAGTGACCATGGACCCCCACCCCACCGTTGCTTGTTTAAAAACACCCAAAGTATCTCTTTTCCTTCCCTCCACTGTTAATTATTTTATAGTCTTCTCATGTTCTCTCCTCTTGCCTATGTTTCTCTGTGTTTCTAGTCTCAAAAGATGTTTGGGTTTGGGTTTTTTCAGAAGAGAAAATGTCCAGAAATTTCACTTTATAAAGGGAGCCGCCTGATTCTAAAGGAATATGTAATTTAGCCTTGGTGTTTGGATCTAACAAACATACTCTTCTGGTTTTGCGTATTTGATTTTTTTGGATTTCTTTAGATATTGTCAAAAGTATAGTTCATAAATTCCACAAGAGTGTAGTTCTGAACTTTTCAATTCTAGCAGACCATTTCCCTATAAAAGGAGCAGATAGACATTTTGCTGAAAGATAAGCCTGTATTTTTCTCACAGGAGACTTGTCTGCTGTAGTTATCTGTATGGGCCATTTCTTAACTTACTACAGTACTAACCAATAGCAGATGTCTTTACTTGGAGTCTTTAAACTAAGGTTGATGGCTTACTCTCTTCTTTTTAGAATCGAGTTTCTGCGCCATTTGAGAAGCTTTTTCCAGATAATGTTTAAAATTGAAACCAAGACATCTGATGAAGAACACAAGGGTGGAGAAAAAGTCTTAATGACATGTGTCGGCATTGGCTATTCCAACCTCAGCAAGACAATAAAATGATGAAACATTTTTAGATTTAACTGAAATGTGAAATGCAAAATTATACAGAAGAGCTGTGGCTTAATATTGTGCACCTGCGATGTTTGCCTCTGTGCCTTATCTTCACCATCTCCTACTCCCAAACTTTTTTATTGGAATATTTATTTATTTTCAGTTGTTAATTAGAAAGTATTGTTTTGACGGTAAACAAATTGTTTTTGTAAGTGCCGCTTGCGCTCAGCAAAGCTTTCTTGCTAGAAGATGGCATTTTTTTCTTTTTTTGTAGCTTAGTACATTTTGTTCTGTACTAAAATGTCAAGGTTGTCTAGTTTTTTTTCTTACCTTTTTCGAATGGCTTTAGGGAGGAAAAACCCGTGTTGATCAGCAGAATAATTTCAGTGCAAAACATGTACATGTTTTGGTCACTTCAAAACTGTTAGCATAACTCAAATTCAAGATAAAGAAGTTGTTTATATATTGTAATATAATGCAGTTTTTATCTTTAGCCTCAGTCCTGCAAACAGTTATGCGTGTGCTTGACTATGTGAGTAATCCCTTGGGTTTAGTTATAAATGCGTTTGCAAGATCAGAGTCTGACTCTTCAAGGTCTGGACCCAAAAGTAATTGGCAACAGTTCCACAAACTTCAAGGGTGTGCTCTAAAAGCGGGGAGAAAACCTGCTTGCAAGGCTTTAAAATCCAACCATTATAAATAATATGTCTGTGTAATACTGATTTTGTTAATCTCCTGTTCTAGAATTTGGGGAGGGAGGGGGAATTTTGAAGAGGTTTTTTTTTATCCCTGAGGGGTTTTTTATTGTTTGTTTTATTTTAGATCCTATATTTCACTATCAAAAAATTACCAGAGGTAATTGCAGGACTGTGGTGATCAGTTTGAAAAGCTGAGAATACTGCTGTAGTAACACACATCAGATGACTCCTTTCAGCTGCAATCCTGGACCCACTGGTTTCAGAATTCTCCCATTGACTTCAGTGTGACTACTTCGGAGTAAAGTGGCTTGAGGATTGTGGCTTAAATGAGCAAAAAGCAACATGTGACTTTAAGTTAAAGAAATTTTCTCAATCTGACATGCTGAATATGATAGACTTAAAACAGTCAGAAGCTACTACGTTTGCTTCTTACCATAGTGTTCTAGTTTTTGGCTGCAGTCCACAAACCTGTAGTTTTCTGGGGTTAGCCCCATTGAAGCCCATGAATTGCAGTCTTTATTAATTATTATTTTTAAAGAGAGATTTTATAGATGCAGTTTTTTCTTATCAAAATAATTACACTGTTAAAGAGTCCTGGCAGTGGTTTTATGGCATCCTCATTATCATTGGAAGCACTACATGAGAGGTTCATAGTATGCAACCCACAAAGGAATTTCGTGGAAAGCTGGCTATATAGTTGAGTTTGGGGGGCGGGGGGGGGGTTACATTATTAGGAGTAATGGTCTCATTTTGTACTGTACTTTGAAAGTCATGTATCTTTTTTTATACCAATCTGCTTACACTTATAAATAAATAAATAAAATAAATAGAAAAGATATTTTTCTAAATGAATCTTTTTGTCTTGTTTTTTTTTAAAGGTCTAAACATTTCAAGCAGTGTCTTGTGTTTTAAATAGCACTTCAGTAATGGCCCATTCCATTACTGAAGCATGTTAAGAGAAAGGTACTAGTATCCGATTCCCACTGCAGAGTTCTGAAACCTGGCTCATGTGTTAAGGGCTTCAGCAGGCAGTGAAGTGAGGATCCACAGATAGTTATGCACGCTCCTTTAATCCCAGATGTGTACACCTGTAAACCTACACATCCTCTGTTTTTGTAATGAAGAGATCAGAAACGATTGTATGATTTTTCTCTTAAGAGTGGAGGGGAGATCAACAGCCAATAAATAAATAATTTTAAATTAACCAATAGGGCTTTATCCAGTGCTGGTGAAAGTCATGGTGCCATTGAAACAGAAGTCTTCCCACACATCTGAAAGAAGAGGTTTGACATGGGTGATTCAAGCTTCCCCTCTCCCATACAGTTATCCTACAATTTGTCTTGACTCTACCTTATTTGGGCCACCTTCCCAGATGAGAGTAACTTGATCACCAGACTAATGGGTGCCTTAAACATAAGAACATAAGTAGTGTCATACTGGGTCAGACCAATGGTCCATCAAGCCAAGCATCCTGTCTCTGACAGTGGCCAATCTCTGTCTCTTGGAGAAGTGCCCAACGGGTCCCAATGGGCAATCCATTCCCTGTTGTTCTAGCCCACAACAGTAAGAGATTGGCTAATAGCCATTAATGGACCTATCCTCCAAGAACTTACCCACTCCCTTTTTAAAACTAGCTACGCTATCAGCCTTGACCACTTCCTCTGGCAGTAAATTCCACAAGTTAACTGTAAGCTGAGTGAAACAATACTTTCTCTTATTTGTTTTAAATCTGCTGCCAGTTAATTTTGGAGTGTCCCAAAGTCTCTTAGAAGACCATAATGTACCAGTTGTTGTGATGTCTTTCATGTGGATACCTCTGCACTAGGGACTGGATTTCACATGAGACACTGAAAAGCCATTGTATGGGCTATTGCTTTCAGTTACTGCACAGGCTAGGTCTGCACAGGCATCACAGAACTGATGCTACTAGCTAGCCCTATCTCTAGGAGAGAATTCAAGACCTCTTTAAAAAGTAATGGTAAAGTACCTCATTTCTGCTTGTCAACAAAATATGTTGCTTTCGTATTTGAAGGAACACTGTACCTGAAACATTTTGATTGTGATTTAAGACCAGAATAATGTACCTTGTTTTTTGAAGGCTAATTTTGAATGCTAAGAATCATTCTGATAAGTTATTCCACGGTGAATTACTGGGAATTATACTTGCCAGAAAGACCATACCCTAGATGACAGTTAAAAGCCTGCAACAGAAGTTGAGATATTGCAGCGCAAGAGCAGCATTGTGTGTTGTATCCAAAATGTAGCTTTGACAGACTATCTAGCACCCTGATACCCCACCAGTATTTTCATTGGAGGTGACAATTCCAGATATCGAATAATACAATTTACAATTATATTTACCATTTTTAGATTCTGAACTCAAGAATAACCAAGTGATGCACTTTACATAATTATTTATTTATTTATTAAAATATTTGATATCCTAAACATGACGGAAGATGGTGGCATTTTGTGGCATTTGTCTTCAAAAAGTCAATGAAGGCGTGATGTATTTTCAGTTGTAGTTCATTTGTGTATGTTATACTGTGCCATGGCTTGCATATATGTGAAAGAAGCCAGAAAGGCACAAAATGCTTGGACTCATGAGTTTGAATGCTGGGATACTTAGTAAAAACCGAGGAAAACCAAGGGCCAAGTTTCTACCCCTAGTACGAAGGCCCTGGAGGGCCACGTTTATAGAGGCGGCTGTGGAGAACAGTAAGTTAATACACCGGGGGGGCTGGATTGGTGAGCTGCTTTTATACAGTTGTATGATAAAGGCTTCCATTTATTGCTATCTAATTATGTGGGTTTTCTCTCTTTACCGTGCTCACAGGTGATCAGGAGAGCACTGGGGAATAGCTGGAACACAGCAACACCAGAGGCGGATGGTATGCACCCTGATTGGGGCCTGTAGGTGGGCAGGGTTGGCGGGAGGAGAGGTACCATGGCACAATGGTGAGCTGGGAGGGATGGGGGGTGGAAACTAAAATAGTGGGCATGGAGGTAAGGGGTGAGAGTGCTAAGGGCATTGCTTCACTCTACAGTGATGTGGGAGGAGAACTGCATGCCGCTCTGATCCTGCCACAGCAACATCCCTAGGAACAACCTATACCAGGTGCTCATTCCCACTTCCCTTACTGCAGGCAGAGGACCATTACACTGGGCTGGAACACTGGTGGAGTGAGGCGTGCTGAACTAATGGCTTTCCTTGTTGCCTTGCTACAGGTCTGTCACCACAACAAGCGCAGGTGGAGCGACCAGCCAAGAGCACCCAAGGAACCAGGACCTGCGGGTCTGCAATGGATGGCACAAGGAGGATTTGGCAAGGGAGCTGCTCGAGGAGACCACGCGGTGGGGGGGAGGGGGGCAAGATCAGGGACACCATTCAGGGTATGGCCCAGGAGCACAGGCAGCTTGTTTGGAAGAATGTCACACAATGCAAGGCCTTGGCTGCCAAGGCCTGCCTTGACTGCTGGTGGGAGGACAGGCCCTAAGCCTGTCTCTGGCAGCAGCAGTTCGAGTGCTTGGACAGCGTGCTGGAGAAGGTGAGCAAGGAGATGGGAGTTCTGGATAGACTATGGCAGCAGATCTCCCTTCTCCAGTATGCAGCTGCTGTGAGTGCAACAACTGTTGCTCAGGGGCAGGCTCCGTTCACCAACCCTGTTCAGCAGTTCACACCACGTCACCCGGATTCTGCCCACCTGCCCTGGTTTTCCCAACATCCAACCCTACAGGGAAGGCACCTGATCCCTCTCCACCCTGTGTTCGTTCAGGTCAACCTGCCCTGTTCCAGACACGCCTTCCCCTCCACCAGCAAGTTGATCACGCTTCCTCCTCCCACTCCTTAACCTCCACAGGTGGATCCACAGGAGGAGGAGGAGGATAATGCTTCCCCATCATTACCTCCATCCAGGTGAGCATGCCCAGTTACACCAAAAAGGGGAAGGTGCAGGAAGCAATACTACCACTTTTTTTTCTTTTTTTAATAAAAAAAACCAAAATGGGTAAAATGTCTGCAACTGGCTGGCCTAGAAATGTAAATAGGGACTGGAGAGGGTGTGAAACAGCATGGTTGGAGGATGGGGGCCCAGGTAGGAAAGTATTCTGGGCTGGATGGGCCAGAGGAAAACACATTGACACACACGGAACAGTTTTTAAAGCTTTATTGAACATTTTTAAAGGCTTTATTTATGATCAGTAAACTGTCACTTAAGGCTGGGTGTTTGTGCCAGAAATACAGTTGATGTGCTAGTACAAGGCATCCCTGATCTCTCTAGCTAGACACTGTTCTGCTCCTTCAGCTGGTCACGGAACAGTGGCACTGGCTCGCCTGAGATAACAGGTGGGTGGGTTCTCCAATGCGGTCCCACTGGTCTCAGATGTTGTGGAGAACACACACAGCAGTGGTTAGCAGAGGAGTGGTCTCTAACTGCAAATCCTATCAACTATTGATCTCCAACGCTGCTTCAAAAGTACACTAGCCCTCTCCTTAACAGAGCAAGTGACACTCAGCTGCCAGTTAAAGTACCTTTGCTGCAGCGTGTGGCCAACACTGTAGACTTTCATAAGCCAGGGCTTCAGTGGGTAGACAGGGTCCACCAGAACAACAGGGCACAGAGCACCCCCTTGGTGCAGGTTACAGTGCTGGGTCCAAGAGTCCCCAGCATATATGCATCCAAAGAAGGAAGACTGGTGGAAGATGTGGGCGTCATGGTTCTTCCTGGACCATCTGACCAGCACATCCACAAATGCAGCAGTCGTTCACTGCAGCCTGGAAATTACAGAGAAGAACCCCTTGCGGTTCAAGTAGTCATCCTTGCTATGGGGTGGGCAGGTGATGGCAATATGGCTCCCATCAATTACCCATATACAGTTCAGGAAGACCATCCTCCAAAAACCCTCCTATCGCGGCCGCAGAGTCAGCCAACGGCACCACCCAGACCAGCAGCACTATCACTGTGCAAACCACAAGGAGGATGGTGCCCGCTGTGGAGGTTCCAGTGCTGAATTGCTGGGCAACAGACCAGCAGCAGTCTGGAGTGGCGAGCGTCTATATGGCAATGGCCACACATTCTGCACCAGGGTGGGCAAGTGTATCACCGTGTACTGTTTCTTCAGTTGTGGATTGAGGATCTCAGCTATCTGCAGGATGAGGCGACGGAACATTTTGAAGTTAGAGATCCACTTGGTGTCTTGCCAAGAGGACAGCATATTCTCCCATCATTTTGTGCTTTTCTCCTTGATCTGGTACATCCATGTGCAGGGTGTTGGCGACTGAAACCACATGTTCTGCCAGGTACCTCTCAGCATGCACATCCACAAATGGGGCTTTGAACCTTCCCAGCACAGCCAGTTATCACCGTAGGAAGGCAAGTAGATGGTGCTGAAGCAGGAGCCATCTCCAATGCTATGACTAAAGATCGTGTGAGAGCCCATCTGTGCCTTGCAATCTCATTGAGCCAACGGCAAGAGAGGTTTCAATCTGCTGGATGGCTCGCACGTTATGCTAAGCAGAAGTCATGAAGACCTGGAGCACCATAATTTCATTGTGAAGTTCTCATGATCCGTGACTGCCTTACAGGCATCCATGAAGTCGGCAGAACAAGTGCCAAGTGCATATAACAGGTATGTCAGTGCATACGCCAAGTCATCGAAAAATGTTATAGCTGTTACCACACAGAAACATGGAATTTTTTTATTGGGCTCGGGTGGGGTGCATCTGCAAGGTCAAGGCAGTGAAGGCCAATGTCAGGATCCTTGCCTTGAAGTGGTGTCCTTGGGGCCCTAAGCACAGGGACTGGTTCAAAGTGCTCTGGTTAGGGCCCAGGGCTAGTAATGATGGCTTTACAGTCAGGCCACGCACCATCAGCCTTGCTCCTTGCCCCCAGCTTCCTAGTTGGCTGCTGGCCTGTGTATTTATTTATTTATTTTTATTATATGCTACCCTTCCCACAAAGGCTCAGGGTGGCTTACAAGCATAAAACAATAATAAAAACAGAATTAAACCACCCACCCACTAATCCCCCAGCTTCTCCCCAACCCATCCTCTCCCTTAATTACCCTCCCCCCTCAATTCAATCCCTTCTGCCAAAAGCCTGACGGAACAAAATGGACTTATATTGCTGCCACCAGGACACAGGTGAACCTTCTGGGGGAGAAGTTCCATAGCAAAGGTGAAATGGCTGAGAATTCTCTCCTCCTATTTGAGACCCAAGAGTCTCCAGGAAGGCGCTCCCAGCCAATCGCAGAGGCCGCGATGGGACACAGGGAGCCAAGTGACCCCTCCGATAGATGGGGCTACGGAATGTGAGCCCAGTGAAGGAGAGCTTCTTGCCCTATATGAGATTTGGACACTCCCAGAAGTTCAGGGTGTCCTGGCAAGCGGTGATTATTTTTTTTCCAGCCCCCACTATATGGTAATGCAAAAGATGCTAGTCAGGGACTACAAGAGGCACATGTTTGGGGGGGATACATGCAAACAGGAAGGTATTTCCAACCTCACAGTGGTTAAGACCCCAATAGAACTGTTTGCTGCTCCTGCCAGTGAGCTGTTAATGCAAGAAACTGGGCTGATTACACGCAAAGACTGATTGCTTGGACGGATTTCTTTGGCTTTGAATTTTTACTTTCGCTTTCCATTTTTGCTATAGGCACTCAATAAACTCAGTGTTCTGCGTATAGCAAAAGGTTATTTCCAGTCGCCAAGTGCTTGCAGGTATGAACCTCCATGGGTGGGTGGGGATAGCTAGCAGGGGCTGGAACACCTTGTGGAGTGTTATCCTGGAAGAAAAACAGCTGGTGTGGCGGCTTGTTCCCATGGTTCATAGCAGCTGAGAGTCATGACAGGGGTCGGGATACTGAAAAGGGGAGGGGGGGGCGGAACGCAGCAGGGAAGAACACCTGCTCATGCGTTAAGTTTCTCGGGTTAAACGTGAGTGGGGACTTGCCCACGCATAGAAGAAATACACTGGGGGCTGCCTGTTTATTAGACTCTACATACTAAACATGGGTGCTGTGGTTGCCTGGGATATGGGGCCCAGAGAATTTGGGGGGTGATGGATAACCTGGCCTTTGCTGACATTTGGGTGAGGCCTGATGTCCAGTTTGGCCCCACCATTCACAAATCCTTTCTCTCAGGACTCCTCACCCTGGGCAGTAAAATTTCTGTCAGGCCCCCTCCCTCAAATGACCAGGGGTTCACCTGACGTACAGAGAGAACATGGATGGGGGCTGCATGGACTGAACACAGGCTCCAGCAGGCTATTGTCTTGTTTGTTTACAGCCCAGGATACAAGTGGGAGGATAGAAGGCTACTCCCCACCCACATACCCCACAGTGAAAATGCAGGAAAAGAGCCAGTTGGTCGCCTCTGAATTTGGAATCTGGAGGTAACTGCCCCTCTTTCTCCAGACTGCTCCCTGCTTGGCACTCCTACATCTGGAGCATGCTCTGCTTAGCCAAAGAGAAGGCAGTCCCAAATAGTCAAATTGGAGGGCGGATCAGGTGCAGACACTCCCTGCATGCCTCAGTTTTGAGTCTGCCTTAAGCCAGGCAGGAAACAGACCAGAGCCACAGACCCTCTGTTCCTTGTCTTATTTTAATTTTACTTTATTTTAAGTTTAGTTTGCAATATTTAAAGTGAAGAGTCAGTATCAAGCAGGAGTTGCTCTTTCTCTCCCCACTCTCAGATTCACGGGGTGGCTGAAGCACAGGGAATGGCAATCTGCCTGGAGCTAAAACATACCGAAAGTACATTTCCTTGTTCCAAGAGCGCTCACTTCACTAGCCCCCAAAAAGGGTAGCTGAGCTTCCCAAGTGCTAGATTGAAGGGGAATCTGTTTTGTCTTAGTAGAGGATGGAGAACTGCCCTCCCACGCCTTCCCCTGCCTGTAACACTGGTGCGACATCTCTGGCTTACTTGGAAGTGCTAACTGTCAGACTTCTGGCAAAGTGCATCTGACTTAAAATGATAATTTCTAAAACAAAAAACTTGACCGTTTTAAAAAACCATTAAAGGCAGAATATTTCCAAAACAAAACACATTTCCTTTTCAAAACCGTTTCACAAAATACATTTCCCCCTAACTTAATGTTTTTCAAAACCATTTCCCAAAATACATGAAAATTAAATACAATTGCAATTGATTTTTTTTTTAACATACATTACAACAAAAATTTTAAATGCCAAAAAGCATGGAAATTATTTAGATTTTCTATCTATATTCAATCATTTACCATCAACATAACACAATATACGTACTTTTACATAGTTACTGTTGGTATATTTATCACTAACTAAACTATCACATTATTTGTTTATTGATCATTTTTTATCATAATTCAAAGACAATTTTTTAAAACTGCCTTAACTCTGTCCTTTTGCACAAAATTGCATTGTGTCCAACCTACTGTATAAAGTTGTCCACACTGACATTGTCAACAGTTCATTGTATAACATGTATACCATTTTTATACATGTAAATGACACAGGGCTGGCCTTAAAGATTGCAGGGCCCGGGACAGGGGAGAAATGTGGGATTCCACTGTCCCACCGGCAGGCCTAGGGGCGCTCCATGGCTCAGTCTGGGGGTGCTGCCTGGGCTCGGGGATGGGTGGAGGGGGCACTCACCTCCACCCATCCCCAAGCCCAGCCATTTTTTTGCAACACTTAACACCGTCGCTAGCTTGGGCCCTGTGCTGGGCCCACTTCCTGGTTCCTGGGTTGTGTCGGGTGCTGCAACAGCAGATTGAATCTGCCGCCGTGCCGCCGCTGGATGTTGCCAGGGAGGGAGGGGTGGGGCTGCCTTTCCCTCACACCCTGGCCGAGTCTGAGAGAGGCAGTGGAGGGGACCAGGGAGTGAGGAGAGGCAGAGGCCCCACCTCTCCCTCACTCTCTGGCCCTCTCCGCTGCCTGTCAGTCTCGGCCAGGGAGTGAGGGAGCGGCGGGGCCTCTGCCTCTCTCTCACGCCCTGGCCCCTTCCACGGCCTGTCTCGGACTTGGCCAGGCAGTAAGAGAAAGGCAGAGGCCCCATCTCTCCCTCACTCCCTGACCAAGACTGACAGGCAGCGGAGGGGACCAGGGAGTGAGGGAGAGGCGGGGCCTCTGCCTCTCACTCACACCCTGGCTGAGACAGATGGGAGCTGGGGGCCTTGAGTGTGGGCCCACCCCCCCGGAATGGGGCCCGGGGCAGACGCCCTGAATTGCCCCGCAGTAAGGCCGGCCATGAAACGACAGAGTTAAAGCAGTTTGAAAAAATTGTTCATTGTCGAATTATGATTAAAAAATTATCAATAAAGAAATGTGGAAAAATTGTTGTCAAATTATGAGTTAGGGGGAAATGTATTTTGCGAAATGGTTTTGAAAAGGAAAGTGTTTTTGTTTTGGAAATGGTTCTGCCTTTAACGGTTTTTTAAACTGTCAAGTTTTTTTATTTAGAAAATTTCCAGGTTTTTTTTTTACGCAATTAATATAGTAATGAGACTTTCCCAGCATGCCCACTGGCACAGACGTGTGTGTGTGTGTGTGTGTGTCCCATGGACACTAGTGGGGGTGGAGATAGGAGTAGTTGCCCACCAATGGTTCTTCCGCTCCACTGCTGCCCCCATGAGTCTCGAAGGGCTCCCTACCCGTAGTTCTGGTTGGTGGTGCCCCCATTAGCTCCTCAGTAGTGCCCTCAGGTGTCTCTGACCCCCGTCCCCCAGACTTCTATAGTGGGCCCCATGGGGCTGGTTCAGCCCCACCCCCCAGCTGCAGGGAAGCAAGCCGGCTCTGACACTGGGGGAAGGGAAGGCTCACTGCACTCATACCAGGCCAGGGATCAGTGGGGCTGATCCTCAGAGTCCCCTATGTCTCCTCCCCCCCTCCCAGACTTACAGGATGGGGCAGTCTAAATCAGCCCCGCTTGTGCTTCTGCTTCACACACACACACACACACACACACACACACACACACACACACACACACACCCAGCTGCGGGGAAGCAAGCCAGCTCTGGAAGGGGAGGCTCACTGTGCTCATGCTGGGCTGGGCCCATCCCTCCCCCAGCACTTACCTGGGTCCTTAGAGCCCCCTCCCCCCCCACACACACCCATGTCTCCACACACCCCTCCCATACTTATGGGACCAGGGCAGTCTGAAGAAGCAGCACAAGTGGTGTTGGCGGCTGTGAGCAGCAGCCCCGCTCCTCGGGACAACCCCCTCCAGTTGCAGGTAAGCAAGCCAGCATCCCCCTGCACTGGTCATGAGCCCTTCCATGTTTCTCTCCCTCCCCCCACACCTGGGGCTCACTGTGCTCTGGCCCTGGGCCCCCCATGCAGCCTCCATCTCGTTACTTACGTGAGCAGGGGACCGGTCCCAGAACTGAGGATCCACGATGACCCTCTCAATTTTAGTCCCTCCTCCACATGACTGGCTGTTGTGTCCGCTTGGTTTGGCTTGTTTCCGAGTGGGGAATAATACGGGGGGGGGAGAGGAGTGCTGAGGAAGGACGAGCTGCTGAGGGTGAGAAGGGGATCCCTGACTGACTTTCTGCTCCTGCAACGCATGGGGGGCTGTCCGCATGGGCAGACCTGGGTGCAGACAGCTGGGGTGAATGAATAAAAGTCATACAACTTTTCATACTGTTTTGAAAACCTCCTTGCTAGCGTGATGGATATTCCCTGTGAATATGTAATTACTGGGATTGTTATTATTCCTCTCTTGTTAAGGGGTTATTTTTTTATTTTGAATATGTTATTGTTACGGGCATATTCCTTTTGTATTTTAATTATTTGGCCAATGACCGTAAATAAAATAACTAACTTTTCATACAGAGGGAATGAATAAAAGTCGTGAAACTCTCCATACCACTGCACATGCACCAGCCAACAGAATAGATTTTTTTATGTTTAATAACTCGGTTTTCACTGTACCAAGCGCTATCATGTTACAGTAGCACTTGGTGGTCATTGCATACTCCAAGGCTGTGATGTCTGGGGGATCAACTCATCTGGAGGGGAAGAGAGATGGATCGCTCAAATCCTCTTCCCACAGAGCGAATGAATAAAAGTCATGCAACTTTTCATATGGAGTGAAAGGCAGGGAGTGAGGCAAGAGGGTAATTGACATGAAACTGACTAGGGCTTAAAGTCTGTAGAGCTGGCTCTTGATTTTAAAAAGCAGAGTCACGTAACTTTCCTTATGCTGTTTTTTTCTAACACCACAAATGGCGGTCAACAGCTGCTCGACTGCGCATGTGCCAGCCAGCAGAGCTGATTTTTTAATGTTTAATAACTTGTTTTTGGCTGCACCAATCACTATCATACATATTGATGATTGGAAATTGTTGAGATGCAGGGCATGTTACCACCAGCAATTAACTTTTAAACAGTTATAACGTTTGATCTTCGGATGGATCTTCTTCAAATTTTGCAAGAACGACGATTCCCACAAATATAAGCCATGGATACATTTTCAGGACTGTAGCTCAAGCGGTTTCCTTAATATTGGGCTTCAGCAGTCCCCTGTTTATAATGGAGAGCAGTTCTGCCTTTAACTTACTTGCAGCGGTTACTGGAGGACTTTGGTATTCCTCATGCAGCAGCACTTCAGTCTGGCTGGACTGATGTTGAAACACAGGCCTTAGGACTATTAACTTCCTGGCCTAAAGCCCAGAGATCTCTGTGAGGTCACTGGCTCCACTCTTCAGGTGGGATGAATAGCTGCCACTTAAATCAATTTTAATTCAGTGCATCCGATGCACTAAATTAAAAGGGATTTAAGTGGAAGTTACACAAAATAACAGAAGTTGTTGCATACTCCTCTCCCATTGCTATTGTCAAATCTTGGCAAATGATGAGGGCTTACTGTCTTATTTAGGATGACTGAATAATTAGAGTCAATGATGGAATGTGCGATGGTTTATAACAGTACACGGAAAAATGCAAATCAAACCCTAATTAAATTGCCAATTTGGATAAACATTCAGACTTCTGAAATCCATCTGAGTACAGATCTACAAAGGCTGAAAGAATAACAAAATGTTAAAGGTATTACATATTAATCTTGGTAAACAGTGACAACTTGACCAGGGAGCAGATTCCTTTTCAATAGAGTAATTATGTCATAAAGTTGCCTGCACTCACCCAAGCCCTGACATTAAAGCTAGCTAGCTAGCATGTTCACTGTTGTTCCTGCTTGGGCAAAACAATAGCTCTGCGGAGTTATGGTTGCCACATCTCCGGTACATTCATTGTTTTAAAAAGGAGATACTAGAATAAAACTCAAAATCCAGTCTCTCTCATGTCTGCCTGTCTCTGAAGAGGAAGGAGCTTTGAATGAGAACTTTATTTAAATAATTTGATTCACTAGTCTTTGATGGCAATTTAGCATTTGGGGGCAAGGTGTCAATTTAAGAGTCTTGAACTGTGGGTTCCCCTATTTACATAACAGGTGCAGCTGAGTCACACATGGGGGGGGGGGATGCACACAAATACACACACAGAAAGGGGGTGCACACACAGAGGTGGACACGGGCATACATACACGGGTGACACACGGGGGGGACACACTCTCACACACAGAGGGGATGGACACGCATACACATGGGGGACAAACACACGGGACAGACACACTGAGGGACAATCACGGGTGACACAGAGAGGGACAGATGGGGGACACAGACACACATGGGGACACAGACAAACACACGGGGACACAGACACACATGGGGGACACAGAGCAGGACACAGACAAACACACGGATACAGACACACAAGGGGTGCACACGTTAGGACATGGACACACATACAGGGAGGACATGCACTGGAACACAGGAGGACACGCATGGGGGACAGACACACACACAAGGGGGTGTGCATGTGCACACGGTAGGAGGGGGACACACAGAGGGTGACACACACACACACCCACATGAGGGACACACCAACACACACACACAGGGGGAAAACACAGAGGGATACACACATGGGGGGACACACAAACACAGGGGACACACACACACAAATGGGGACACACACACAGACACCGGGTGGGGGGGACACCCAGAGGGAGGAGAGACACAGAGAGAGGGGAAACACACACACGTGGGAGCACACACAGAAAGAAGGGACATACACATGTGGACACAGACACGCTCACACAGTGAGCACACACATACACAGTAGGACACTGACACACAAACACAGGGAGACACACAGAGGGGGACACACACACACATGGGCAAATGCACACAGGGCACATGGACACGCACACACACACGGGGATTGGACACACGGGGGGACACACATGCAGGGAACACACGGGGGATAAGGACGGACATAAACATGGAGGGATGCACACTGGAACATGGGGGGACAAGGACACAGTCACAGAGTGGGGACACACAAACACACACATGGTAGGACATGAACACACAGGGGGGGGAAACACACGCTCTCTCACACACAGAGGATGGACACAGAGGAGTGACACATGGGGGACACAAAGAACACAGGGAGACACACAAACATGGGACATACACACACTGAGGAACACACACACATGGGTGGACACACATGGGGAACACACAAATGCGCACACACGCAGGGGAAAACACACATGGAGGAATACACACATGAGGGGGCACACATACAGGGACATGGGGGACAGGGACACATTCGCATACACAAATGGGGGGGCACACACAGACACCCGGGGGGGGGAGACACACACCCAGAGGGAGGACAGACACACAGAGAGGGGAAACATACACACGTGGGGACACATACAGAAAGTAGGGATATACACATGTGGACATGGACACGAGCACACAGTGCGTGTGTGCACATACGGTAGGACATGGACACTCACGGCACACACAAACACGGGGACACACAGAGAGGCACACACACACAGGGACAAATGGGGGTGGACACGGGGGGACACACATGCAGGGAACACACACAGGGGACAAGGATGAACACACATGGAGGGACACGGACATGAGGGGAAAAGGACACACGGCGGACACACACGGATACAGACACAAGATAGGACATGGGCACACACACACACACACGGGGGAGACAAACACATGCTCTCACACAGAGGGAGGATGGATACACACGGGACACACATGGGGAACACAAAAAACACACATGGGGAGACACAAACACGGGACATACACAGACTGAAGAACACACACTGGGACATGGGGACACACACACGGGTGGACACACATGGGGAATGCACACAAATGCGTGCACACATGGGGCATGCACGCGCTCACAGTAGGACATGGGGCGCGCACACATGGGGCATGCACATACAGAGGAGGGGGGACACACGGGGACACACACAAACAGAGGGAGACACGGACAGAGACACATGGGGGGGACACATCGGGGAAACACACACAGACAGAGGGGGGATGTACATGGGGAACACATACACATGCAGAAGGGGGGACACACACATTCTCTCACACATGGGGGGACACATGTGGAACACGAACACACACATGGGGAAACACACCGGGGGGCCTCAGACACACACACACACACACACCGGGGGGCACACAGACACACATGGGACACACACAGAGAAGGGGGATGGACACACATACACACGCTCCCCCCACACAGATGGGGAGAGAGAGAGAGAGAGAGAGAGAGAGAGAGAGAGAGACACACACACACACACACACACACACACACACACACACACACAGAGACGGAGAGGGCGAGAGAATGAGAAGGACACACACAGAGAAGTGGTAGAAACACACACACTCACAGAGACGGGGAGACACACACACAAAGGAAGGGACACGCGAGAGTGGAACAGACATGCACACACAAAGGCACAAACACACAAAGAGAGAAAGGAACAGAGAGAGAGAGAAGGGGACAGATAGACACACAGAAGGGGACAGAGACAAGCACACACAGAAGGGGGGACACAAGACAGGGGACACGACACACACACAAAGAGAAAGGGACACACGGAGAAGGGAACACAGAGAGAGAAGGGAATACACACACATGGACACACACACCCTCGTGCCCATTAACCTGTTGCTGTTGCCGCCGCTATTTAATGGCCTGGGCCTGCTGCACGCATGTGCGTGCTGAGGGCCACCGTGTTTCCTAGTGTAGCATGCTGGGAAACCTAGTTCCACCAAGCCACGCTAGGAAACGTAAGTGCAACTTTGCATTCTCCCATAGGCTACAATGGGAATTTAAACATGTTAATAATTTGTTAAGTAATGGGCAGTTTTAAAAAACAAAAACAAAGTCAAGGCACCCCTAGACCACAAGCCTGAATCTTCTAAAATAATTTCAAGTCTTGACCCATAATTAAAAAACTGCCAGGCTTGTCAAATCAAGACGGTTGCAAAAAAAAGCAAAGAAACTGCTTCTCAGCCTCCACCCTTTCAGCTGTTGGATCTCAGCCATTTTAAGTCTGATTTCTCTGAAATTTGAACAGTTTATATCTCTCACCCAAGCAACTTTCCATGAAAATTTTTTAAATGATAATATAAATTTCTCCATTTTATAAGTAATAGAATGTTAGGGCTTTATAATGGAGCGTGCGAGACGCCTTAACTGTCATAATACAGTGTCAGTGGTTTGTTTTGTGACAGAGGCATGTGCCCGCAGGGGACTGGAGTGGATCTTACATCTGAGTCTATCCTACAGTAACAGTTTTTAAGTCTGAATTGATAGGCTACATGGGGAAAGTTTTATACCCCATTCCTAATCCCCATTAGCCATTCAATCTGCCATCACTTTCATTTTCAATAAACTGTAATAAAAGCAAATCTGGTATATGGAACTTTGGGGGGGGGTGGGGATCTACTATGTAATTCAGCTAATACAGCTTAGTCCTGAATATATACATCTCTGTTCTTGGGTAATCATGACAATAGACAGTATAGGAGTGGGATTGTGGAGATTAAGTACGTTTTTCAAAAATATTTTACATGCTGCACATTTTAAGCTTTGAGGTGCCAGATAGCTTTGATATGCAAACATAGGCACAAGCAAATGCTCAATGTACATATAAGCAAATCAGGTTTGGGGGCACATGTGTAACCCATTATGTGCTTAATCACCCATGCATCTGCATAACTATCAGAATTGCAAAGACATTACTGCATGCACAAATTATCTGTGCACACAAATATTTGCATGTGTCTAACCCTAAAGTACTAGCCCGAAAACTAAATGGAAAATTTATACTTTCCTCAGAATCTTTTTGAATGAAACGGGGTCAATCTTACATAAGTATTTACATATATAAACTGAAAGAATATCTTTAAAAGACACCTTACAGCTATTCTAGATACAAGTAACTTGACAGAAGCCAAGGAATGCTGTTTTTATAAGGACGTTCACAAATAACATCTAGGAGTCTGAGGGTGTGTATGAATGAACATAGGAGCAGATTGAAGAATTGCTCCCTTGCATCCCCCTTGGTGGAGTATTATAATCGGATGTACGCAGGGTTAACTGAGTTTTCCTTTTGGGGGATTGAAAGGGTGATTCCTGTAACTAATACTTTGGTATTAACAAAGCGTGAAAGTTACTCGATAATGACACTCGATACCATACAGCCCCATGGGCTTAATGACCTTCTTGGCTGCACTTTTTGAATGAGATTAGAGCCACCTGGATTGGGTCTCTATTTAGAGAGATCCTTTAAAAACTAACCTTTGGGCTGTTGGGAGCCAAACATGCAATCGGAGGGCCCCCCCTTTTTTACCTGAGCCTGTGCTTGTTTCAGTCTTGGGGTGTCAATTATATCTAGATTTTGAACGGAATGAATGAGGTTTGGTGGTGCTCCCATTTCAGGTATGAAAATTTGGCCATGGGAAGGGTAAATATTACCTGTGTGGTACAGTTACCCTAGCCCCTTTTCTTCTTTATATTTCCCTTCCTTTTCTTTTGTAGAGTATAAAGCCTGAAATTAGGGAGCAGACTTGTCATCCAAGGGCCGCCAAGGCCGCCCACTCTTTGAATAATTCTGTTGTAATCAGGTAATTGGAAATTGTGTTTGATGTAAGATCCCTTAACATTCATATTTTGTGGTGTCTGAATTATTAGTTTAACGGGAATGTGTAATGTTCCTTTGTTTATTACCTTTTCTGCCTTGTTATGAATTGTTTGTAGATATATAATCTAAAAGGCTCCTCAGAATGACCTTCTGGCAACTATAGATGTTTGGAAATGTATACAATTTTCCCCTGAAGAAGCTGGTATTTCCAGCGAAGTGATCATTGGGATTGGAGACTTTTGTATTTGTGAACCGGGATTGGAGACTTCTGCATATGTGAACCTGGGACCTAGAACCTGGGATTTGGGATTTCTTCACATGTGGATTTGGGATTTTTATTTTTTGTATCTGATTCCTTGACTATGATATAGGAGCGTCTGTCTTTAGGATTGTCTAGAATAATATTACTATTATGTTTTTTTGTATGAGTCTTGTATCTAAGAATACTCTATAACCTTTGCTTTGGAGATTGTTTCATGCAATATATTACTCTTATTTTTTTCTAAAATTGCTCTCATTTCTTGCACTGAATGTGTAGTTATATACTTGGTCTGATAAGGAGCAGAGTGTTGATGTTTTTATAAGGACGGCATTGTTTAATTTGCAGGTGGTTTCAGCATCATGGGTTTGAAAAAATGTTACAAACATGCCTTTGAAGACCAGCTCTTCTTCATCCAGTCAGTTCCAGGTTATCTTTTATCATCTAGTAGATCAGACTGCTGTGACTAATGTACACTGTTATATTGTCCCTTCTTAGTGAATCTGAAAACCCCAAAGGTAAATGAATTAAAGTCCCCTTGAGAGGGAGACTTGGGGGCAACATATGATAGGAGGACCATGGAGGAGATAAAGACAGAGCCTTAAGGTCCAAGCTAAAATCTAATGTTTACGTAATGGACTCTGAATAGCAATCTTCCCCTTTATTAGGCTATGAGGTGTCTTTGGTAGCACAGCTTCAGCCAAGTTGTAATTTATTCTCTCCTTCTATTCCATGGTAAAAGTCCATAGGGACTCAGTGGGAGGTAATACTGCTTCAAGCAGCATTAGCTCCTGTCTGGAAAAAAACAAGGTCTGGAGCGTAACAGTGATGCAGCTACTACTTTGACCTGCACGCTCCTATTACTGTGTTAGCCACTCAAAACCACAAAGCACTCCGCAACTTCCTCAAGGTGTATTGGAAGAATTTTGTGTACTCAGGGAGACAGGAGTATGCCAGGGAACCAATTCTGCTAGAACAGGAGCAATTTTACTAGAGCAACTCGCAGAATAGGAAATACTCTTGCCTGGTTAGAATTGCCAGCTGTCTAGTAGAAGAGGTTATTGCTATTAAAGTGGTCACTGGAAAGAATTTGGAAAATATTTATTGCAATTCCCCCTCCATTTCATTGGGATCTGTAGCAGGGTCAGGGTTTCTGGTTCTGGGGTAAGTAGTGGCAGGACCAGGCCCCAAAGTCTCACTCCGTGGGGAGTTCCCAGCTCAAGTCTCTTTATTTTATCCCATACACACTACTCCATCACCATATACAGCGTCTCTATATACAAACTCCATCTCTCTCTGTAGCTGCACAGTACTCACAGTTCTGCTGACCAGGCACAATACCTTCTGTGTAGCCAGCTATGCCCTCAGCCAGGCGATATTCCTCTGAGTTGGTTCCTCTTGGCCAGAGTCCATGCAGCTGCTGTCTGCATTTCCCAAGTCTCTCCTAGTCTCTCTCCAGAGCTGCCCCAAGCTCTGGTTCCACACACTGAGCTCCCAGCTCAGGCTTTGGACTAGCCCCTGCCATGGCCAAACCTGGGCGGGAGGCAATCAGACATGATCCCGTTTCCTCTCCACTCCTGTGCCTCTAGTATGCTTAAGGAGGCCACTCTTGGCCCTTCTGACCCTTCCAGCTATTGCTCTATTTCACTCCTACCCTTTGCTTCCAAGCTCCTGGAGCAGGCTGTTTACATACGCTGCGTTGATTTCCTCACTTCAAATTCGTCTCTTGATCCCCTTCAATCGGGCTTCCACCTTCTCCACTCAGCTAAGACTGTCCTCAAAATCACTGATGACCTTCTCTTAGTTAAATCTATGGGATTCTACTCCATTCTTGTCCTCTTTGATCTCTCTGGCACCTTTGACACAGTTGACCATGGGTGCCTCCTGAATTGCTATGCTCACTTGGTTTCCGGAACTCTATTCTCCTACTGGTTCTCTTTGCACCTCTCGAACTGCTCCTTCAATGTTTCTATTGCTGGTACCTCCAAAACCCGCGCCGTCGCTTATGACAGCTACAGCAGCCTCTGAGCTGCTGCAGAGGCTGCTGTAGCTGTCACTGAACTCGTTCTCCCTTCGGGGACCCACCCACTCCGCTGGGAGAGGGAGTGGGTCCCCGAAGGGACAAAAAGGTTCAGCTGCTCAGCCGCCCAAAGCGTCTTCCTATGGAAAACACGATTTGGGCAGCTGAACTCCGTCCACAGCACGTATGGGACATGCTGTGGAGGGAAGGGGCTACAGCCTTCCATTGCGCTCAATGGGTGCAATGGAAGATCTCACCAGGGCAGTAGCGCTGACAGCCCTGGCGAGATAGCTTGGCTTGGGGGACTGAGGAAGGGGGAGCAGCGC
>QEPC01011191.1:4486309-4518331 GCA_003113815.1 Sphenodon punctatus | reverse complement strand
GGGAGAATGCTTTTTATACTAGAGGGAGGAGCTCGAGACCATCATGTGGTCTATTATTTGAATGGGGTGAGCATGCAGAACCCAGTTGTGAGAATGTTAAGAGCCATCTCGAAGAACCTTCTTCACAACACAGCAACCGTCTGATCAGCACATGGGCAGGAGCTGTTTGTAAACAAACAACCTTATCTCCCCGATCTGTGTCCCGCTGTTGCTGCTGCAGCTACTAGGAGCCAGAGGCGGGTGAGGGATAGGGACTGGAGCCAGGGAGGGGAGGTAGCAGAAGAATTTAGGCTGTATTCTCACCTGGCCGCAGGGGCGGTATCAGGAGGGGCAAGGGAGACTCGGGGTGGAAAAGAGCCCGTGCAGATCTGCGCTCTTTTCCCGTTGGCTCCCCTGCCCTTCCGCCTCCCTCACCCCTCCTGCTGCCGCCACCACCACCACAAGGGAGTGGCTGGCCCTGCCTACGCGAGCCCTGAGCAGAAGGATCCGCCTCCAGTAGGCACAGCAGCGCGCGCAGCCGGCTGGTGTTGGTGGGGCCAGGGAGAGGCGGCCAGCCCCCCAATATGCACGCAGGCTTAGCCGCCTTGCACTTGGCTCCTCCTCCTTCCCCCCGTTTGTGTGCACGCAGGTTTAGCTGCCTTGCACTTGGCTCCTCAGCCCCCTCGGTGTGTTTGTGTGGAGGCAGGCTTAGCTGCCTTGCACTTGGCTCCTCCACCCCCTCGGTGTGTTTGTGTGGAGACAGGTTTAGCCGCCTTGCACTTGGCTCCTCCTCCCCCTGGGTGTGTTTGTGTGGAGGCAGGTTTAGCCGCCTTGCACTTGGCTCCTCCTCCCCCTCGGTGTGTTTGTGGAGACAGGCTTAGCCGCCTTGCACTTGGCTCCTTCCCCCGCCCCCTGGACAGCAGCTTGGGCGAACTCCATGCACTTCCTAGCCTCGGCGTGATGACGTCCTAGTGACTCGCGTAAACCCCGAGCCGGGGGCCTGAGACATAGACAGGCCTGTTGAGAGAAGCGCTTTATCCGCCCCGCAGCCTGGCAGAGAGGCGGCTCTTCCCCTGAGGAGACTGCAGCGAGCCAAGCCTGAAGCAGCAGCGCGGCTCGGGTCATTCGTGGTGCGCGGAGACGAGCAGTTGGCACCGCTTGCTCCTCCTCCTCCTCCTCTTCCTCCTTGCACGGCCAGAGGGAGGGGAAGCCAGTCTCCTTGTGTGCAGGAGTCTGAACAAACAGCCAGCAGCAGCAGCAGCGATAGCGGGGGTGACGAGCCAGCCACATACACCAGCCAGGTATGTCTGTCCACACCTCCACCCAAGCCAAGCCATTAAACGCAGGCAGAGCCTCGCTCCCCTCAGCAGAGCAGCAAGTTGACTGGCCAGCGTGAGTTTGCTGGGTGACAAGTGAGGGAAAGAAAAGGAGGGGATGGTGTCGTTGCAGCTTTTCATTGTGACAGCGAACTTATTCCGCTGATCCAGACACCCTCCTCCGCCCAGAGGCGAGCTTCCCCGAGGTGCGTAGATGGAAACCGAAGGGTATCCGCTGGAAGCAGGAGCATATATTTATTTCTCCCACCCCTTCCTTGGATAGTTTCCTCTTCTGTAATAACATTAACTGTTTTGTTTAGACGCCCAACTGCTGAGTGAGAGAGAGATGTGAAGTGTCTCCTATGGACAGAAGAAGCCTTTCCTCCCTCGGTCATGGTATGTATACTACAGTTTGCTGCAATCTTTGTCTTGTGCCTAAGTAAAACGCCCCCAAATACGTTAGACATGTATTTAAATTCATGCCTGCTATTTTTGCCTATATAAATCATGATCTACAAACCATCTAATCTAGAGTAGACTGCATGGCTTCAACAGGACTACTCCAGAGTAAGTGGTTTGTGGATTGTGGCCACAGAATGCCAGGGATTTTTCCTGTTCTGTTTGTTGTTGTATAGTTCAAATGTAAATATTGTAATTTATTGGAGGTAATTTTGTCTTGGTTTAATTGTGGTGGTTCTAAAACATTCATTGCAATGAAGATCTGTTTTCTCTGCCTGCTAGTCTGTTTCTTAGAGAGATCACTTCAGAAGAAAACCGTTTCCTCACTCATGGATTTGTGGAAGAAGGAATGATTATTTTAAGAAATCAAAAGCTTTTATCAGAGAAAAGATGCAGAGTTGCAGTTAAAATGAGTTAGTAAGGTTTCCAGAACACCTTTAGGCTCTGATCCTGGACCTTAGTTATTTTGATCTTGCAATTTCTGGCGTGTCTTGTCTGTCCCTGAAATTTACTACTCTGAAGAAGGCAGTGAGGCTTTTTTTTTTTCTTGGACTTTAAGGCAAAAGGAGGCTAGACTGGGTCAGGAATAGACTCTGGAAAACTGTGCAAGCACCCATTGATATCATAATTGGTTTTGCACATTAGTTGCTAAATAATTAGTAAGTTTTCTGATGTCTAGGGGTGGGGTGGGGTGAGTTAGGGACCATGCTAAAGTTTCTGTTCCTACCCTTTTAACCAACTGTCAGTTAATGTGTGCATAGGATTTCAATTTTAAAATAAATTGAAAATAGGAAGAGAAAGTAAAAATTCTTGTTCTGGGAAGAGAGATGATCATGGCATCTGGTATGTGTTGGCTTCTTTCCCTTTCCCAGCTGCCTCAAAATTGTAATGTGCGTGATGCTGTGCTGTCAGAGATACTGGCTGCTTTCAGACACAACTCCCCTCCCTCCCCCCGGGCCAGCCTAAGCAGGGCCCAGGGCGGGGAAGAAATGCGGGGCCCCATATCTTCTGCTGGCGGCTCAGGGGGTGCTCCCCGGCCCAGGGGCAGCGCACTACCTGGGCCTGTGCTCGGGGATGGACGGAGGCACTTCCCTCCGTCCATCTCCAAGCCTGAGTGGCCATTCGGATTCCAAATCGGATCACTTACCTGATCCGCTGCCACCACTGTCGTCACCGCCATCTCCGGCCTGGGCCGTGCGCCGGAATTGGAGCTTCAGGTGGGGCGGGCACCGCGGCAGCAGATTAAATGTGCCACCACGCTGGTCTGTTGCCACCGGAAGTTCTGCTCCTTCCCCCCCCCCCCCAGCTTGTCACAGACAGTCTCAGCCAGGGGAAATGAGGGGGAGAGAGGCAGAAGCCTCTCCTCTCCCCCCCCCCGCGCTTTATTCTGGCTGTGGGAGGGAATGCGCAGCCAGAATATGCATGGGGATCGGCTGGTCTGAAAGCAACCCCCCTCCCCCGCATGGCTTTGGTGGCAGATGTGCAGGGATGCAGAGCTGGATTCAGACAGGCGGCACCCTGCGCATTCCCTCCCGCAGCCAAAATATGCGGTGGGGGTCGGGGGAGGTCTGAAAATGGCCACTGCCTCCTTCTTGGGTGTTAACAAATGAGATGATAGCCCCCTGAAGTCCAGGTTTAGTTAGTGCATCTTCCACCGCATGTTTAGCGTGTAGAGCTCTTAAATGGGCAGAACCCTGCGTGTATTTCTTGTGCGTTTGGGCAGCCCGCACTCACAGGTTGAGCGTGACAAGTCTAATACATGGTCAGGCGTTCTTCCCTGCTGCGCTCTGCCTGCCAGCGCCCCACGCCCCTTTTTTGGTACCTGCCCCGTCATGACTCACAGTCACAGTGAGCCACGGGAACAAGAAGCTGCCCCAGTTGTTTCTTTTTTCCAGGCTATTATGACTTTTTTCCAGGCGATCCCTGCTTATCCACAGAGGTTTATACCTGGGTTGACACCCGTCAGCACATGGCAGCTGGAAATAACCCTTTGGTATGCACATAATTCTGAATTTATTGAGCAAATCGCATACGTTGAGCACCTGCAGTGAAAATTGAAAGCAAAAGTAAAAATTGAAATGGAAAAAAGTAGTCAGTCTGCAAGTTTTCACCACCTGGTTTCTTGCATCCACATTCACAGTGATGTACTGGCAGGTAGCAGCACACAGTTTTATTGGGGTCTTGCCTACTGTGGTGTTGGAAATGCCTCTTGGTTTGCATAAATCCACCAGTCAAACATGTGCCTCTTGTACTCCCTATCTGTCATTTATGCGTTACCATACAGTTGGGGGTGGAAAACATCCTCATTCATGAGGGTGCTCCGCACTTCGTTGCTTGTCCAAACCTCATATTGGGCAACAAGTTCTCCAGCAGTTGATTTACATTATCTGTACCCAGAGACACTTGTGTCCCTGAAGAGATTCATCTCTGCCATCCTAGGGCAGTTGTGAGAAAAAATGCCAGGGAAAATCCAGCCTCCATTAGTGACTGCTCTACTTCTGGTAATGCACAAACATCAAGGAAAGTTGCAATCTTGTTTGCATCCCACTACTTCATCTTGTCCTGGGTGCCCACACTTCCATTTTGCTGAACTTGGAACTGCAGCAGGGCTGCACAGTGTCTACTCCATCATGCTTACGTAGAACCCCGTTGTGTGCATGTGCCACCTTATGAGCTCATAGGCTGCCTTAGAGGATGGGTCTAACAGTTCTCTGTACATCAGACCTTACTCAAATGTCAGCCAAGGCCAGGGTATACATCACCCCCAAAAGTTTCTGGGCCCTGTACACCTACAGACAAAAGCTAAAGCCACTTGGCTTTCCTGGGCAAACAACCCTCAGTAATAGCTTTCTTTGGTATTATGACCCCTCATGCCACGTGCCAAAAATGTTTCTTTCAAAAGATAAGAAAATATGAGTAGCTTTTAACCAGTGGGCAGCTCTGCTCCCACATATGTTCTGAACACACTGACCTTCACTGCCTTGCAGATTTGTCTACCTGCCCATTTCTTAAAATTCAGTGTTGCCCCCCATTTAAAAAATCCATATTTCTGTGGTGCTAACATCTGTAACAGTTTTAGATGATTTGGTGTGTGCACTGATGTGCTTGTGACATAAATGTCTATATGGTTTAATAGTTACCTGGATTGGCAGTGCTGGTGCAGCAACACACATATGGCCAGCATAAGCTTTGCAAAAACCTTTTCAACCAATTGCCAGCCTGTAACCAAGAGCAGCTCATGCTTAGCAAGGAAACATTACCAATAGTGGCCAATAGCTACTCAAGTGTGGCACACAGCCAATCCTAGCTAGGCAGCTGCCCAACTCTTTAAGCTGTTCAAAACATTTGGTGTGTAGCTGCAGAGTAGATCTTCCTTGTGCTGATTATTGTGCTCCAGGCCTTCTTTTCCATTGCTGAGCAGAATTGGTGAGTGATCCAACAGATCCAAGCCTTCTGCTGTCGTTGACATGATGTGCTGTTAATGTACCGAAAGGCTCTTGCTTGATCTCTGACTGGGATAGTGGAACGCACCACATCACAGAGGTAGCTCCTGCTTCAGTGCCATGCACTTCCCTACCTCAGGTGACAACAGACCACACTGGGCTGGATCAAAGCCATGGAAGGGAAGCTGATGCGTGCAGAGAGGTACTTGTCAGTGATTGAAGCCACATCTCTTGACTCCATGAGCAGGACGGTAGCCAGTGAGAGGCTGGTTTGGGTGAAGAAGAAAAGCACAAACTGGTGGGAGAAGATGTCCTTGTGGGGAGATACTGAGTGGGTCACAAACTTCGGGATGTCTCATCACCTTATCCTGCAAATAGCAGAGATCCTTGGGCCATGACTGGAGAAGCAGAGCATGGTGACGCAATCACCTGTCTGAATGGAGAAACACATTGCCTTTGCCATCTGGAACCTTGCTACTCCAGATTCCTGCTGCTGTGTCGCCCAGTAATTTGGCATTGGAACCTCCATAGTGGACACCATAGTTGTGGAGGTTTGCACAGTGATTGTGGAAGTGCTGCTGAACCATGTAGTACAGTTGGCTGACCCCAACTGGAGGAAATGGAAGGTTTTCGGTGTTCCCGAACTGTATAGTGATGATCGATAGGAGCCATATTGCCATCATCTGCCCACCTCATAGCAAGAATGACTACCTGAACCAGAAGGGTTTTATCTCCATGGTTCTCCAGACTGTAGTGGTCCACTGTGCCTAGTTCATGGATTTGGTGGCCGGGTGGTCTGGGAAGAACCACGATACCTGTGTTTTCCATCAGTCCCCCTTCTTTGGATGCGTGTACACTGGAGACATTGGCTCCTCCACTGAAAGATGCATTTAGGGGGTGCTTATGAAGATTCTTGTTCTCAGGGATGCTGCCTACCCCATGAAACCCTGGCTCATGAAGGCATACAGCATTGCTCACACCCTTTGCTTCCAAAGGTACTTTAACTGACATCTCAGTACCACTTGCTCTGTTATGGAGAGAGCTTTCGGACTATTACAGCAGCACTGAAGATCAATTGCAGCCAGAATTTATTTCCAGCTAGAGGCTGCTCCGCTTCTAACTATTGCTGCCAGTTTTTTCCATAAGATCTACAAGACCAGTAGGGCCATGTTGGAGAAGCCCCTGCTAGTTAGCTCTGGTGAGCCATTGCCCCTATTTTAGGACCAGCTGAACCGAGCGGAGCAGTGCATAGCTGGATAGATCTGGGATGCCTTGTGCTGGCATATCAATCGCAATGCTAGCACAAACACCCATCATCGGTGACAGTTTAATGAGTATCAGTGAACTGATTCGAATTATCTTTTTTCTGATATCGGTAAAGACTTTAAAAATAATTCCTGTGTGTCGCTGTGTTTTTCTTTGCCCCATCCAGCTCCCCCCACCCAAGCACTGGGACAGCATACTTTCCCCCCTTGTCCCCCCCCCCCCCCGCTATTCCCCGCCAGGTGGCATTTCCCTGTGCACTTCCTATTGGCATTTGCAGGCTAGCTGGGTCTGGGACTGGCAATAAGAAGCACAGAGGTACAGGCATGCAACCAGGTACTGTGCACCCCCCTACACACGCAAGTGCATGCCCAGCAAACTCCCCCCCCCGTTTTCTGTGCACCCACCAGCCCCCAAAGCAACTTATGCTCTACTGCCATTCTCCAAGCCCCACTGCCCAAACTTCCCTCCTTTCTCAGAAGAAGCATGGAAACTATAGATTATGAAAAACTAAAGAAATTTATTTAACAAATAAATAAAAGAAGAAAAATTAAATAACAATAAAAAAAAATTTAAAATGTTTTTTTCTTGTGCATGCTCTTTTATGGGAAAGCTGGGCACGCTTGCTTGGGTGTTAAGATTGACAGGGTTGTTGTACTGCATTTGCTTGTACCCACTCCCCAAGTCTTTGACCCTCTGCTAGCACTGGTTCATGTCCCAGTTATAGCCGTGCAGTGCCATTTGGACCAAGATCTCCTAAAACGCTGCCTTGTTCCTGTAGCACTTCACCAGGGCGTATTGGACCTTCTACTCCCACCATAGAGTGATGAAGGCCTTGGTCTCTTCCTTGTTCCAGGGAATGCAGTGTTGGCAGGTGGATCTGTAGGCAGTAAGTTGCTGCAATTGAACAGTGGAGGAAGGGTGCTGGTTGTTGCTGACCATCAGTATTAGCCATGGCTCTGGTGATCATAATTATTCCTGAGAATGCAGTGGTTGGGAAATAGCAAGCATTGGCACGTACTGCGAGCTGGGAGAATGCACGTTTGGAAATGGCGCGGTGGGTTTTTAAGGCAGTGGATGTTACGTATGTACCAGTGAGAGAGAGAGAGTGGGGAGAGGGGCTGGAAGTGATTGCTCCACAAATGTTCTAGGCTTTTTGCCCGCAACTCTATGTTGCTGTCGGATCTGTACTCACGGAGGCGCTGCATGCAACCTAATTGATGGAATTGCGGCACACTAGCCCACGTTTGCCCACAGAGTGGCTCCGCATGAGTGGGGACTGCATGCCCAGTGGATGGTGGCCAGGTGGCGGTGTGTACGAACACCTAGTAGCTTTGGGCTTTCCCAAGGGAAGCAGTGGAAAGGAACTATATTTCTGAACTGTTTTTGGTGTTGTGTATGTTTTGTTGTTTTTATAAATAACTGCTAGTGACTCCAACATAGGGACGTTGTGTTTGCTTTACTGTTTCAAACGAGCAGAAAGCTTACAAAGCTATAGAGAATTGGTCTGCTTTGTTAATACTGAAATTATTATTTTAACTGTGAAATGAAAAACTAAAGAAGTGTTGCTGCTTTTGCTCCTCACTTGCTGTCTTTAGAAGAGCTGTAGATGGAGTAATGTAGGAGTTGGAAGTATGCTCTTGAGACTAACCGCTTCAAAATGATAGAGTAAAATGTTATGCATAACTACAGAATGTGAATAAAAGGCAGTTACTGTTTTCTGTAGTATTCAGTGCAACTTTTTATTTATGTACCTGTCAGTAAGGACATACTTAATAGCTTGGCCTCTGATTTTCATCTTCATTCCTTAAACATTATAGCCCTGGGACATTTTTAGAGCTGACGAAACACATTTTTATAGTATGGATGTGTTAATAAGAAGCTGTATTCCTCTTTTGAAAAGGAATATGCCAATGGGCAAAGGGGAAATTATGTTAATAACCTGGTTGTAAAATGTCCACAAAGGACAGCTGAATGAGGTTCAGAAATGTAGTAATTTAAGATGCTGTAGCTATCACTGTTAAAAATTCTGTTTTTCTAAGATATGGGCTCATAATGTTAAAACCTGAAAATGTTTTCTTCAGTTTTTCTCTTTGTATGTAATCTAATAAATATTTCTGTGACTCTAGACAAAGCACTAGTATTACTGTGCCACTTAGTGCCTTTGAAATTATGAGTGTATTACAATCCCCAGTTGGTTTGGTTTTTTCCCGTTGTTCACAGCTCAGTGACAAAAATCAAAATCCTGAGACTCATGAATTACTCTGCTAGGCATACAGTACTACTTAAAGATTTTGTTGTGCATTATCATGGATGTACTAGAGCAGTATTTTTTTCAGAATGATGAGGTGCTTCCTGAAATATTTTGAGTTTGACATATTTTATTTATTTATTTCTGTAGCTTATATCCCACCCCCCTCCTGCCTGACAGTGGCTTGGGGCGGCTTACAATTTTTCATAAAATACAATAAAACATAGTATAATAATATATTGCTAATATATTTGGGAGATGCCACATGGAACAAATTCATTGTTTCATTACATCTGGTAGCTTGTCTCTTCAGGTGGGCAATGCTGAAGTGGTGAGGTAACTTCCCCAAGCCTCCTTACATAAGTGCCCTAATGGGTCAGATCAGTGGTCCATTAAGCCCAGCATCCTGTCTCTGACAGTGGCCAATCTTGGTTGCTTCGGAGAAGTAGCCAGGAGGTCCCAATGGGCAAGCCATTCCCTGTTGTTCATTCCCAGCCCCCAACCGTAAGAAGTTATATAAGCCTAAGCCTATTTGGCTAATAGCGATTAATGGACCTATCCTCCAAGAACTTATCCAATCCTTTTTAAAACTGACCTTGACCACATCCTCTGGCAACAAATTCCACAAGTTGTGGAATTTGTGTTAAGTGAAAAAATACTTCCTTTTATTTGTTTTAAATCTGCTACAAGTTAGAACTAGGGGACACTCCATGAAACTAGTACTACTTGAGAGGGTAAATAACCGCCCCCTATTTACTTGTTCCACACCTCTCATGATTTTATAAACTTCTGTCTTATCTCCCCCCTCCCCCGCCCTTAGTCGTCGTCTTCTCCAAGCTTAAGAGCTCTAACCTATCTAGCCTCTTTTCATAGAGGAGCTGTTCCATACCCTTTGGGGCACATCACTCAGGGTTGCCAAGACAGGCACCTTGGCATGAGAGGCAGGCAGGCCGGGGCTTCAGCTTTGCCCACAGGACCCATTCTCCAGGTTCTGGGGCCTATNGTGAGTGACCCTGTGTTTCTCCGTGACACCCCCCTCGCGGACTGCCCTCGATATGTTGGCCGCTTTGTGCATTGCCACATGCCCCTTGGTTAAGGGCACATCTGGCGTGACCCACTCCCTCACCATGGCGGTCAGGGGTGCCTCGATGTTCCAAGACGGGGGGGCTGCGGCGTCCATGACTTCTGCCTGAAGCAGGGCCCACCTATACCCTGCTTTGGGACCCCTCCTGCCACTGCCAAACGCTGCCTGCAGGTCCTGCCACCAGTGCGTCATCACTGCCAGGTAGGTGTGCTGTGCGTTCCTACTCGACTACAGGTCAGTGGTGAAGTGGATGGTGGCACCCCCAGCCAGCTGCTCCCTCACCTACTCCTTTAAAGCCCGGTACAGGGCTAGCACCACCTGCTGATGCAGGGTGGTGCTGGCAGGCCTCCAGTTCTGCTCACTCAATGCTGGGTTCTCCAGTTCTAGTCACCATCATGGCCAGGCGTTGCAGGCTGCGAGGCGTCGACGGAGCAGCAGCAAAGGCCCAGACGGGACTTGGTGGCTGCCACCCCTGCTTGGCCAGTTGTTGCAGCCTGTCAGGCATCAGTGGCAGCCTGACTCAGGTGGTGTATGAGGGCAGCTTAAACTGGGGGGCCAGGAAGCCAATCAGGCACCTAAACCCCATGTCCTTGACCACCGAGAAGAACTGCCCAGCGAGCGTAATCATTTCCCCCAACATGCGCGTGGCTTTCAGTGGAAAGCCACGCCGCCCTCCATGTCCTGCAGCTGACGATGGACTTGGTAGCTGCCCCCACCCCAGTTCCTCCATGGTGCACTGATGCTTCTGGGCCTCAACTGGTGGCGACTGCTGCACCACTGACAGCACTGATAGGAGGGGCAGAACATGGTGGCGATACAGCTCTCGGAGGGACGTGTGGCCCGCCCTGTCCAAGTGACCAAGGGTCTCTTGTCCTGCCCACCAACTAGTGTGCCCAGGGAGTGGGTGTTCTCTGTGGCAGGGACACTTGCTCACCGCACCGCCTGAGACTGGGGACCAAGTTGGTGGAGCAGTTGTGTTTTATTAAGGTCAACCTTGCGCTGCTGGGATTCCCTGAGCTGCCCCTGGACATGCCATCCCATGCCAGGGGTAGTCTTGGGATGGGGCTCCTCCTCAATCTGGGCTGCTGCTGCTTAGGTGCTGTCCCTCCCTCCCAATGCATGGCACCTGCCCTGCCTCTCTCTCTCTCTCTCTCATGATGCCAGGTGGCATTGGGAAACTGTAAGCCTGCCAGCCGGCCTCTGACTAGACGATCTCAGCCTGCCTATCTGACTGGCTCTTTCTCGTGCATGCTGCACAGTCTTCGCCAGCCTATCTGAGTGCCCTGCCAAGGTCCCAGCCTGCCTTCCCTACTGCCTCTCATGTCACACTGCCTGTCTGCCCGCCCGCCCAGGTTGCCAAGCTCGAACCCTGCCTCGGCCTGCCTTCTGCTGCTCATGCCACGCTGCCGTCTGCTTCTGCTGCTGCAGCTGCTTTACCATGGGTTCTGCTACCGGGAAATCCAATGTCTGTTGCTGCTCCACCAATGCCTGGTAGCCTGCAGTGCCCAGCCAAGTAGGGGTGCCAGGCCAGCCACCAAGCCCCAAGCCTTTGCAGCCGCTGCTGCTGGGTCTTTGACAGCCAGCCCTGGTGCCATGGGCACCGGCCAAGCGCCAAGCCTGCCTGCCTGGGCAAGCCGGGGTGCCAAGTGCCAAGCCTTTCTAGTCTATGCTGCTGCTGGGTCTCCGATGGCCTGCCATACCGCAACCAGGCCCCCCTGGGTGTCCCTGGAGCGCCCCAAGCCTCCTGGTGGTGCCGAACTCACCGAACGTTTGGCTGAACCGAACCCCACCGGACCGAACTTGAACTAAGTTTTGGGGCTGGACATCTGAACCCCATTCTGTTTGCACATCCCTAGTAGTTTGTACTTATCTTGGCGGATCCATGTAGAGACTTTGTCATTTATAATGTAAATAACTGTTTCAGTAAATGTTCATGTTCACTGATCGTTAAGGTTTAGCCCTGCATACACCTGATATACATGAAATTATTATTATTATTATTATTATTATTAACAAACATTTATATAGCGCCAGCAGTGTACCTGGCACTTTACAAAGTAATAAAATAGACACGGTCCCTACCCCTAGGGCTTACAATCTGAGAGACAGGAGCTGGGGGAGAGACTTAGGAAGGGGAACAGAGGGAGAGACAAGGGGTCTAACATTCATGAAGATGCGAGGTCTCAAGTGCACGTACTTGGCTTGGTTACGATGAGAATGACAGCAGGCAGGTCCATGTTGCAAGGATAAGGGTAAACCGATCGTAGGTATAGGAATAGTGGCTCAGCAGGATAAAGAGTCAGACAGAGCAGAGCGAAAGAGGTGAGTTTTAAGGAGAGATTTGAAGGTATGAAGGGAGGGGGCAAGGCGGATGTGGACAGGGAGGGAGTTCCAGGCATGGGGGGCAGCAAGTGAGAAGGGACGAAGGCGCTTAGGGGAGCAGGGAAGGCGTGGAAGGGTGAGAGAAGGGACAGAGGAGGAGCGAAGTGCACGGGCTGGAGTATGGAGGGCGATAAGTGCAGAGAGGTAGGGGGGAGCAAGGTTGTGAAGAGCTTTATAGGTGAAGACTAGGAGCTTGTGCAGGATTCGTTCAGGAAGGGGAAGCCAGTGAAGCGAAGAGAGGAGGGGCTGCACATGGTCGAAGCGACTGGCGAGGTAGATGACCCTGGCAGCAGAGTTTTGGACAGAGATGAGGGGAGAAAGGTGAGACCGGGGAAGGCCAGTGAGAAGGAGGTTACAGTAATCGAGGCGAGAGATGACCAGAGCATGAACAAGAGTTTTGGCAGACGAGACAGAGAGAAAAGGGCGAATCTTAGCAATGTTATGGAGGGAGAAGCGACAGGATTTAGCAACAGAGTCAATGTAGGGTTTAAAAGAAAGGGGTGAGTCAAAGATGAAGCCTAGGCTACGGGCTTGGGGGACAGGCAGGATGGTGACTCCATCAATAGTTATTGACAGTGAGGAAGGAGAGGAAGGATGAGGGGGGAAGATAAGGAGTTCAGTTTTAGCCATGTTGAGTTTGAGTTGACGTTGAGACATCCAGGTAGAGATGTCAGAGAGACAGTTGATGAGACGAGCTTGAACAGAGGGAGAGAGAGAGGGAGTAGAGAGATAGAGTTGAGTGTCATCAGCATAGAGGTGGTATTGGAAGCCATGGGAGGCAATGAGTTTGCCTAAGGATGAGGTATAGATCGAGAAGAGGAGAGGGCCAAGAACAGAGCCTTGAGGAACACCAACTGAGAGGGGGAAGGAGGAGGAGGCGGAGTTGGAGAGAGACACATTAAAGGAGCGGTCAGAGAGGTAGGAGGAGAACCAGTTATGGACAGAGCCACAAAAGCCAAGGGAGTGAAGGGAATCCAGCAAGAGTGAGTGGTCAACAGTATCGAAGGCAGCAGAGAGATCAAGGAGGACAAGAATGGAATAGAGACGTTTAGATTTAGCCACCAGAAGATCGTTGGTGATCTTAGCGAGAGCAGTTTCAGTAGAATGAAGGGGGCGGAAGCCAGATTGGAGGGGGTCAAGGGAGGAGTTGGAGGATAGGAAGTCAAGGCAGCGGGAGTAGACAACACGTTCAAGCAGCTTGGAAGCAAAAGGAAGGAGTGAGACAGGACGATAGCTAGAAGGGTCAGAGGGGTCAAGAGTGGACTTTTTGAGAATAGGAGAGACTGTGGCATGTTTGAAGGCAGAAGGGAAAGAGCCAGTAGAGAGGGAGAGGTTGATGATGTGCAGGAAGGAAGGGGCGACAGTGGGAGTAATGGAGGTGAGGAGGCGGGAAGGAATGGGATCAAGGGGGCAAGTGGAAGGGTTGGAGGAGGAGAGCAGAGAGGAGATTTCCTTAAGGGAGGCAGGGGAGAAGGAGGACATGAGAGAAGGAGGGGGAGGAGGGAGAGGGGTGGGAGTGGGAAGAGAGGAGTGGGAAGCGATGTCGAGGCGGATCTTGTCTATCTTGGAGGTGAAGAAGGAGGCAAGATCCTGAGTAGAAAGAGAAGAAGGAGGGGGAGGACAGGGAGGCTTGTGGAGGGAGTCAAAGGTATAAAACAGGCAACGAGGGTCCCGGGAACAGGACTCAATGTGGGAGGCATAGTAGCGTTGTCTAGCAAGGGAGATAGCAGAAGTAAGGGTGGAGAGACAGAATTTGAAGTGAAGGAAATTAGGGAGGCGTTTCACAATTATTCATTTTTTTGTAATTATTTTTGCAGCCTTGACCCCCTAATAAAAAAAACCCCAAATAAACCAATTTGCTATGTTATAGGGTAACAAAGAAGGGTGTTTGGTACTGGAATAGTTGGGCGAGGTTAGAGCCTTGGTGGCCTGTTCATCCGAAGACACCCCCGCAGATGTGTAGGTGGAGATGGTGTGGAGCAGGTGCCGGAACATCCTGGAGCACCGTGCAGCAGAGCAGGCTAGCCAATAGATAACTGGATTGGAAAGACTTCCAATCCAGTTCTCTAGCCCCTAGCAAAATATAAAATTGCGGTGGCGGGTTTAGAAAGAAAGTAAATTTGGCATAAAATAAATGGCAAAAATGCAGGAACCCAAACATTTTTTACTTGCAGGTTGTTCTCTGTAATGTTTTGAAATTTGATATGACAAGATGCGCAATGCAATTCTCCAAAATTATTCCCCCCTCCCCCAAATATAGACTAGTGTTCCTGAGTCATTAGAAAAGCCACCCTACATTATCAGAATATTTTTCCAGATAACTTCGGAAATGATAGATGCTACTGAGAAGCTGCAGGCACATATGACTAGCTTAGTTACAAAGGAGGAGGGCCAGGATCCCCCGATTTTTGAGGGATGGGGCAGTATAAAGAGAAACGTAATAGAGCAATCTATGGGGAGAGGAGCTAGTAAAGGCCCTGCTGAAGAGGTAGGTTTTTAGGAGAGATTTGAAGTTTGTGAGGGGAGGGAGCAGGGTGTATGTGTTCAGGGAGGGAGTTTCAAGCATAAGGGTAGCATTGGGAGTAGATGCTTTAGGGAGATTCTGAGGCGGGGGAGAGTGGGTGGTGGAGGAGGAGCAAAGTTTCCTGGCTAGGAATGTAGGAAATGAGGGTGGGAACATAGGAAGGAGCAAAGTCCTAAAGAACCTTGAAGGTAAAGGCAGTGAGTTTGTGTTAGATGTGGAAGAGAGGAGGGGCTGAACATGATCGAGATGATGGGCAAGGTGGATGACCTTGGCAGCACAGTGCTGAACAGAAGTGAGAGGGTCAAGGTGAGAGCAGGGAATGCAGGTAAGGAGGAGGTTGCAGTAGTCATGGCAAGAGATGTCTAGAGTCTTTGCTGTGGGGTCTATAAAGAAGGGTTGAATTTTAGCAATGTCCTGTAGGGAGAAGTGACAGATTGAAAATGAGGTGTGATGGGGACAGAGGAGTCAAAGATGAATTCCAGGCTAGGAACCTGAGGGACTGTCCATGGAGATGGATGTTGAAGAGGGAGATGATAATTTATAGGGGAAATTCAGTCTTGGACATGTTCAGTTCATTAAATCTACTGAATTCTGCATGGGGAATGAGCGGTTTGTTTGATTAAAAAATGTTTTTAAAGATGATAGATATGATTCTTCCCAATGTAGATGAGTTAAATAGTAATGTAAAGCTGTTGTAATGGAATAGAATGAACATTGCCAAGCATAATTTTGTTCCATTATTTGTGGATTCTGCAAGATTTCACACTAGGAATAATAGATACTGTATATCAGAATTACTTATATATGTTACTGACTAAGCTTAATATAAGGGATCTAAAGCGACAGATGTAAAAATCAGTATCCCAATCCAGTAGTTTTATCTGAAATTGGAAGAATGCTGCAGTTTATAAAGTAGCTCCTGGACCTTTTAAAAAAAATCTATTAAATTCATCTAGATCTGTTTGATTTCTTTGTTGCAGGTTGTACACACCATAAATGATTAAAGATCAGTTTTTTGTCCAAATTTTTTCACATCTTTGTCTTTGTGCATTTGTCATTGTTGCTGTTTTTGGGGGTAGTCTCCAAAAGGTCATGTGAAGAGCTTGTTCAGGTAGAGATGTTCCAACATAAGTAGCCAGTCTCAGGCTAGTACTGCTGTAACAGGTAGCAGCTGGGAAGAAGTGCTGTCCCTTTAAGAAGAGTCAAGCGAGAGTGAGCAGCTGGCCCATTAAGGCTGAAGAGAATGAGAGCCAAGCCACGCCCACTTGGAACTATATAAGAGACAGCTTGAAGAGAGGAAGGGCAGTCTGAGCCGGACTGCTGGAGAGAACAAATTTCATGGCCTTCTTTAGCAGAATTGCTGTCTACGGTGCTGAACCTAGACTGAAGGGATAATCAAAAGTAGCCACGAGTGGAGTTCAGACCTGCGGGGCCAGGGACTGGAGACTGTGAGTAGCCAGCCGAATGACTCTGTAATTGCTTGAGCTTGAGGTTAGATAACCTTGAGGCTGGAGAAGTTGCATACCTGGTGTAGTTAGGGATATATGGACTATGTTTGGGATAATAAAGACTTTGATAGAGTGAATTACCTGAATGACTGAGACTTTTGTGGGCTAATCCTGTGGGTCTTGGCCCTGAGCATCGCCAGTGATGGTAGCTCCATCACTGGCCACCAAGCCATCACAGTGAAAGGAAGCTAGACCTGTGTTAGGGGAGTGTACTAAGTGGAGAGTGACTGTAGATAAACAGCTAGAGAGTTGTGCCCAGCAACAAGAGAGTCTGAAGGAAGCCAGAGAGAGCAGCATAGAGAATTATGCCCAGCGGAGAAGAAAGTAAGTAGCTGGTGGAGTGTACCCAGCAGTAAAGAGACTGCAAGAGATATCGTATAGGTTGTGCCAGGAGCTCATCCGGATGAGGGCTTGAGCGAGAAAGTGGATTAGCAGCGGGAATGCGGAATAGCACCCTATCAGTGAGAATGTGGATTAGAAGCAGTATGACAGCAGCAGGAGGAGCAAGCTTACATAAGGGTTGACCACTGAGCTTGTGGAATTATGTGGAAAACAAGCTAAGGAAGAACAATCAGTGGCACAGAGGACTTGAAAACAGGTACTGGAGACCCAAGGTGGGAGGTACTGGGTGGAGGAGTTATACGTTTGGCCAGCTGGGACATTTATGGAGGAACTGCCCTCAGCAGTGGCAAGGCCTAAGAGAAAGAGGAACCCTGGGAGGACTGAAAGAGACTTTATATCCCTCATGGCCCAAAGACATGGATTGTTGGAACTGTGGGGTGTATGGCCATGTGCAGAGGAAGTGTCCCTTTGGGTCCTGCCCTCAAAGGGGAAAGAACTGCAGCCCACAGAGGGAAATCTTGGTGGCCACAGCCAGAGGACTAAGGTGCTGGGCCTGTAATAATCTGGATCACGTGAAGAGAATGTGCCTAGAGAGACATCGGCAAAATGAGTTGAGAAATGTGCAGATCCCAAAGTCGGCATATCCAGACGCTCATGACGGCTCAACGGAGAGCATAATAAATAACTTTGGAGTGATATGTAGAGCCGAGATTGACCTCTGAGCTGACGTAGCAGATCTACAGAGGAGCAATATCGCCCTGATGAGAGACTTAGAGGAGTTAAAGAAAGAAATAACTCAAGATAGGCTAAAGAGTTAAATCGGAACAAAATAAGACCTAGGAGAAATGCTTCAAAATGTAGAAGAAAGAGAGAGAGAGCAACCCATGAGCCAAATAGAATGGGTAGAGCCAAGGGAAAGGACTTAGCAAGAACCACAAATTATCCAGGATATGCATGAAGTAAGACTACAGGAAGGTCAAAGCTCTGAGGAATACCTTGGAGGAAGAGATGGAATGGTTAGGAGAGGACTTGTAAAGAAAATTGAGAACTGAAAGAGGCTAATGTAGAAGAAAACTCAATGCTTAGCCTGGAGTCAGAGAAAGAGGGCTATTTTGGAAGTAAAGGAGATGGTCAACAGACAGTAGAAGAGGCAGCAGGCAATAGTAAGAAGATGTCAGACCGGTTAGTTAAAGAGCAGGAGATGAGACAGTGCCATGTGGCCCAAGGGTTGAATATGGACAAGAATAAGTTAAAAATAGACAAAATAATCCCAGTCATTTCGGAAGCAGACTAATCCCTTGGATTTATGGTCCCTTTAGGCAAGAGTAACAAGGAACTACCCCAGTCCATAGAAAGGCTAAGAGCGGCAATAAAATAAACTAAAGGATGCAAATGAATAGGAAACGGAAAGATGCAATGTGGGCTGTGACATGTGGGGTCATAGCCAACAAGACTCTCCCTTCAATGGGTAAAGAGTAAAAATTGAAAGGAAGAAGAAAGTAACCCCTGGGAGAAGGTCTAGAATATAATGAGGTTTTGGGTAAAGAACCTGAATGGCCTAGTAAGGTCAGTAGGGTCCTGGGGGTAGGGGATATCTGAAAGGAATGGATGGGCCAGCCTCCCAACCCCAAACAAGGACTAATTACTGAATATAGGGTTAAAGATCCCTAGATCGTATGGGGTTAAAGTCCCCAAGGAGTTATAAGAAAGTAGAGTGTACAGGCAAAAGGCCTAAGGACAAACCAAGTGGGGCTAAAAATAGGATCTATATAGTCCTCGGAGGATGGAGGGCTGACTGGAGGGTTGCTCCCTAGACCCATTATAAAGATATGTAACCTGAATTGGAATGTTAAACCCGGTGGAATGGGCCAGCTGTGAGGGAAGTTGGGGGGCTGAAGTGGGAGGTGCTACACACCAGCATAAAACAGTCATTGTGGGATTGTTATGGAGTGTTGTGAGCAGCATACTGTGAAATTTGTGGGGGACAATATGTGAAATGGACTATGCTGCAACCTGTTCCTATCAGTGATAGGTCTGTCTCTGGAATTAACTAGAAGAGAAGGGCACAGATAAGACCATCTTGCCTGATGAACAGAAATCACGAGTAAGGGTGTAGAGAGAGAGAAGAGGTACTGAGGAGCTGCAGAGTGAAGACACTTGTAGGCAAGGCCCCGAGCCAAACGTGGGTCTGCGATTCGCAGATTTCCCGCAGAATTCCCCTCCCCCCGCGGAATCCTGCCCCGCTTACCTCAGCGCAGAATTTCTAGCCTGCGCTGGGGAGACACGGGGCAGGAGATTCCACGGTGGGAGGGGAATGAACAAACCCTCGGGGCTTCTCCTCCCCAGCTGCCAGGGCTTGCCTCCCCCCATCCCTCGTTTAGAAAACTAATTAACTTAGCAGTGTCGGCAACAGCAGCTGTTCCAGCGTGCTTGTCCCCACCTGACTCCTGGCCTCTTCCTGCCCCTCCCAACAGGGCCTCCCAGAGCAGCGCAGCCAGATGATACCATCCGACTGCGTCGCCCTGAGAGGCCCTGTTGGGAGGGGCCAGGAAGAGGCCAGGAGCTGGATGGGGATGAGTGCGCTTTAGCAGCTGCTGCCGCCAACACAACTAAATCACTGCTGCCGCTGCCTGCTCCAGCCGTAAGGTAAGGGGGGGGGGCTCCTGGGTTGGGGGTTCCTGCTGCGAGCTCTGCATTGCCGTGTGGTTTGGGGGGGGGTTGCCTGCTGTGCCCTCTGCATTGCCATGTGTTCTGGGCGGGCACAGCATAAAGATGTCAGTACTGCAAAGAAAGAAAGAAAACTCATTTTTAATTTTAGTAGACTTGTTTTGTGACTTTATTGGGTTGCAGAATTTTCAATTTTGGGTTGCAGAATTTTGAAAATTTTTTTTGCAGAAGTATTAGGGCCCTGCTTGTAGGTGAGTAGGAGAAGCTTGAACTGTACGTGGAAGCAGATGGGGAGTCAGTGTAGTGACTTGAGGAGAGGGGTTACATGGCTGTAACAGAATGCAAGCAAGGTGAGTCTTGTAGCTAAATTTTGAATCCACTGTAGTGGAGATAAGTGGCTCAGTGGGAGACCTGTGAGAAGCATGTTACAGTAGTCAAAGCGGGATGTGACTAGGGAAAGCAAGCAACGGAGCTATCCCCATTCCTTCCACCTGCTTCATTGCTTTACCTTTCAAAACAGTTGATTTTTTTGCTTTGGTCCCTTCCAAAGTGAGGGTAATATTGACTTGTAGTGTGCATTTTGACTTCCAGCATAATTGTCAGTATTTAGCAATAGAGGTCCTCAAACCATGCCCTGTGGGGACATTTTAGAGCTGCCATTTTGGGACACTGCTTTATAAATGGACTGGTGGAAAACATAAAGGGATTTTGTAATTAAAGATTATACTGCATATACCTATGCACAAAATGTTGTTGACTTTGCAACTTTAACATCTTTGCAATGTTTTTTTTATATGCAGTTCTGTTCAGTACTGTAATGGGTCTGTGCCCCTCAACACTGTAATAGCTCTGTGCATCATACTATATGTAATTGCAAATATACAACCTAATTTCACTATTTGCATAGTATATGTACATAAAGCACCATAAACCTTGGCAGTGCTTGCTCATCCTGACCATTCCAGAGGCTGTGGCCACTTTCATACATTACCTGAGAGGCAGGGAAACATCCGTGATGGCAATCACAGCTGTATTCTCACGGGAATTAGCGCACGTAGAATTCATAGGATGGGTGTTCTTGCTCTTATCCTGCAAGAACACCCATCCTGTTCTCACAGGATAAAAGTGGAATAGCACATTCCTGTATGCGCTAATTCCCATGAAAATAGAGTTGAGATTGCCATTACGGGACCCAGGTAACATGTGAAAGTGGCCTGTCTCTTCCTGTCAGAGGAAAGGATAACAGCCTCATCTGCAGAGCTGCTCTTAATTAGTTGTTACAATTAATAAGTGAAAGCATTGTAAGCCACCCTGAGCCTAAGGGATACGGTAGGATATAAAAATCTAAATAAATATCAACTTTAGAATATCAGCAACAGGTGGTTACGCAGTTTCTTTGCTGCTTGTTTACTTGAACGTGTCAAGATATTTCCAGGTGAGTGAGCATATTTCAGTTAAACATTAGGAAGAATTTCCTAATAGTAAGAGCTGTTTGACAGTGGAACAAATTACCTAGGGAGGGGGTGGGTTCTCCTTCGCTGGAGATTTTCAAACAGAGGCTGGACGGCCATCTGTCGGGGATGCTGTAGCTGAGAATTTCCTGCACTGAGCAGGGGGTTGGACTAGATGACCTCTGATATACCTTCTAACTCTATTGTACATATATCTGTGCAAGAAAGACAAAATAGCACATAATAGCCATGTGTAATATATAGGGGATTGGGCAGGATGACCCTTCAGGTCCGTTCTGTGAAATTTCTGGGTTAGTGGAGTGTACACTCTTTCAAAGTCCTGATTATAAGTAAAATAGTAACAGCCTAATTCCCTGCTTTGAGTTGCTTCAGAATAAATGAAAAGTCTTAAGAAAATCTAGCCAGTAGATCAGCAAAGCACTATCACTCTACACTACTGCCCACAAAGTCTGGCTTTAGAAAATCTCATAATATAATTACAGCGATGTTTAAAGTGTTAAAATGTGTGTACAAAGCAATGAGAAAGGTGGCAGGTCAACTGTGGATTAGACTGACTTGATGAAAGACTGTGTGTGAGAATATTGGTTTGTTAGCCTGCCTTTTCATCTCCTGTTCTTTTATTCTAGATGCCATGTTCAAGTAAGGAAAAATTGATTCTCCTGTTTAGTTTGAGTAGTAGAGTAGAACAGCTTGTTTTACAAACGCACAATACAATTACTGTGATAATTCTCAGAACAAATGTATAAAATCTGAAGGGTTTAGTAGCAGGTATTAAATGAGTCATTTCGTGCGTTTGACTGCATTTTGCTTGTTTGCTTTTAGCTGACACCCTCTGTACTCAAAGTACAAGGAATAGTACAGTACACATCAAATTTAACTGTGACTTGGCAGAGAATATTAATTCCTCAAAGATTTACAGGAACATAACTTCTCCACGAATAACATACATTGGCAGAAACTAACAAGACCACAGTACTGAAATTGAAATCTCTTACTGATGTGGCGTACTATCATGGGACTACTTGCACATATGGGATTTAAGGATTGTGACCCAAGTCTTCAGAGAGACGTATAGGGAAAAGATTTCTCCTGTATCTGTCTTTTTTCCTTTCTCCTCGCTTTACTTTTTTGCTACTTTTGTCATATTGCATACCTATCCTAAATGACCCTTTCTTTGCCATTATGCTTGTACCAGGCATACATGTTCTCTTCCTTGGAACTCCAGACTAATTCTTTTGTATTATGAAAAATTCACATGCATGTACATTTCAAACATTTAAAAGTCAAAGATTTTTATTTCAGCTATGCAGAAGTCATTTCAGCCTCTCATAGCTGTTGCAGTCTGTCTCTGCAAAAGACAAATGAAATGACTATCTGGCCAAGCAGATGTAGAAAAATATCATTGCCCCTATATGATAGAAAATTGACCATAAAAGTAATATGCATATTGTGGAATCTAAGCTTAATTTCCCTTGTATATCATGTGACTTTCATAGAGAAAGTAGGGTTTGCCTTGTTGGTCTTGTCAGAGACACAGTAGTAAAGTGATGTCTTTTACTGGACCAACTACAGTTGGTGGAGCTTGCATACCTTCACCAACTTTAGTTGCTCCAATAAAATATATCATTTGACTACACGAGCAGACACTGAGAAACTGCAACAGGATCTTGCGACACTGGGTGCCTGAGCATCTAAATGGCAAATGAGATTTAATGTGGACAAGTGCAAAGTGATGCATGTAGGGAAAAATAATCCAAACTATGTGTAGACAATGCTGGGTACTAAGCTAGGAGTTACCACTCAGGAAAAGGATCTGGGGGTGGTTGTGGACAATACAATGAAATCCACAGCGCAGTGCGCAGCAGCAGTCAAAAAAGCAAACAGAATGTTAGGAATTATTCGGAAGGGGATAGAGAATAAAACTGAGGATGTCATAATGCCTCTATACAAATCAATGGTGCGACCGCACCTCGAATATTGTGTGCAGTTCTGGTCGCCCCATCTCAAAAAAGACATAGCTGAACTAGAAAAGGTACAGAGAAGGGCAACAAAAATGATCAAGGGCATGGAAGGGCTCCCGTATGAGGAGAGGCTTGGTAGGTTGGGGCTCTTCAGTTTGGAGAAGAGACGACTGAGAGGAGATATGATAGAGGTCTATAAAATCATGAGTGGTGTGGAACTAATAAACAAGGAGCAGTTATTTACCCTCTCAGCTAGTACTAGAACTAGGGGACACTCCATGAAACTCATGGGTGGCAAGTTTAAAACAAATAAAAGAAAATATTTTTTCACTCAGCGTATAATTGGGTTGTGGAATCTACTGCCAGAGGCTGTGGTAAGGGCCAGTACTATAGCTGAGTTTAAAAGAGGTTTGGACAAGTTTCTGGAAGATAGGTCCATTAGCAGCTATTAGCCAGACAGGATCAGGGAACATGACGGGAGCTGGGGGAAAACAACAGGGAATGGATCCCCCATTGTGACCTGTTGGGTGCTTCTCCCAAGCCACCGTGATTGGCCACTGTCGGAGACAGGATGCTGGGCTAGATGGACCATTGGTCTGACCCAGTATGGCACTTCTTACGTTCTTATGTTCTTACTTTGGTTCTGTGACTTTCATGATGGACTTTAAATACTTTTACATAGACTTACAGGTTAAAAAATTATTATTATTAAATATGGGCCTTGTTTCACCCCCAAAAAATGTGAATCTAAATGCCTTTTGAATATTGGAGAATCTGAACTTCTAAGTCAAATGACAAAGCTCTCAATGACTTCCAAGTGGAAGGGATTTTATCCATGGAATATAGCCATCTATTTACCACAGAGAGCTACTGCGGTGCTTTTTCCTACAAGATTTAATTAGCGTATAGCTTAGTTTCCCTCTGAAGACTTCTTGTGTATGATGTATAACAGAGGTGGGGAACCTAAGACCTCTGGGTCAAATTCAGTCCACAGCAAGTGTGGCCCCTTCCAAGTTCTTGGATCTGGCCCTTGGACCCAGTTTCTGCTTCCAGGCACTGAAAAACTGAACTTAGGATAAGGTAGCAAAGATGTGGCGATAGGGGACAGATACTTGACCGAAATCCATAATCTGGGCCCTCCTTTTCTTGAGTACATCCCTTAAGCTCTCCCGCCCCCCAATTTTTTTGGAGCTTGTCTGAATTGTCAAAATGGTCCCATGATAGAAGAGGTTCCCCACTCTTGGTGTAAACGTTTGTGCAGCTATGTTGCCTCTAGTCCTGCACAAGGCTAACATTTGTTTTATGATTGGAATAGGTTCAGATAGTATGATAACTTGCAGTTAACAGATCACTTCTAATAAGGGACTTAATGGTTTTTAAAAAAAAATAATAATTGTAGGGTTGGCTTTCCAAAGCTGCTTGTAGCTAACAAATTGCTTTTCAATAGATTACAAATGTCTCGTGTATTGGGCGGGTGCAAGACTTGCTTTGAGCCAAGGTGTAATGATGGCGATGAGCAGTGGGGACCCAGGTGGAGCATTAGTAGCTTGTAATGGAGGCTACAGGCACTCAGGCATACCTTCCTCCCCCACTCCCCAGAGTCCTGCCATAGTGCTGATATGGCTTCTTCCAGGGCTGGCACTTCCGGGAAGAGGGAGGGGGCACCGTGTTGCTGTAGCTGCAAGCTTGAGAGGCCCTGCTCTGGTCCCATCCTGGGCCACGCCCCACCACCTCCCCCAGACCTTACCCATAGGGTAAGCTCTACAGGTCAGCAAGGACAGAGTTTTCCTGTGTGAGTCCTTGGAGCAGCAGCGGGGATCCACAGCTTCTGTTCCTGCTGTTCACACAACTAAACAGTGCCCTCCCCCCCCCCCCCCACATTNCCCCCCCCCCCCCCCCAATATATTGTGACCTCTCCCTTCTCTTCATTGCAGGCAACAGTGGCAAGCAATTGGGGAGCAAAAACATAGCAGGCTCTGAAAAGACTTGATAACGTACTCTGTGTTAGATACCAAATGTCTGGTAACACTCGTTAGTATTTTTTAATTTAAATTTATATCCTGTCCTTTTCCTAGGGCTCAGGTGGTGGGGGTGGGGGGAACCAATGGGTCTGTGATCAACTGTCTGTGATCAGGAAAAGGACATTTCATTATTTACTGCCCAGTTCAAGAGAAACTTTGACCTCTTGAAGAAAATGATTATTTACATGTGTTTTCGCCAAGCATGACAAGGGAGAAATGGTTGTTTACTTGTTGGTCCTGGTCTCTACTTGTGGTAGATGTTTAAAACAATTTTTAAAAAAGAGACTCGGTTTCTTGTTGGATAGTTTTGGTACGGTGAATCCTGCATTGGTGCAAGGGTCTGAACTAGATGGCCCTTGAGGTGTCCCTTCCAGCTCTTCCCAGAGTTAACCTCAAATCCTGGGCCAGACACTTGTTAGGTAGCCAGGCGGGGAGCTCATAACTTCACCTGACTTGTGGTCAATAAAATCTACAGAGGTCAACGGTAGGAAAGGGAGAAAATACATAGACCATGAACAGCTAGCTTCCCCCACCGGTGCAAGGGGACTTATGCCAGCGGTGGGGCCGAGAGAGAGCACGAGGCCTGGAGCGGGAGGGTGTGGACACCGATGGAAGCGGAGTTCCGTCAGCCCGTGGCCACACACCCTCGTTAAAAGCAGGAGCTATGCCTCTTGCGCTGGCACGAGGATGGAAAGCACTCCCTTTCAAGGGGTTCACAATCCCAGGGCAGGCTCCTCAGGGCTGGTGGGCACCCCATCGGGGTTTTCCTGCATGGGGAAGCCTACCACCCCCCTCACCCTGTGAATGGAGTTCTGCTGGCGGGGACTTACGCCTGCCTAGAGCAGGCATAGGTCCATCGCAGCCATGCACCAGCCGTCCTGACCCCAAGGAGCTGGTTCATGCTCTGGGTAGCCCCTGAAACCGGCCCACAGCCTTCACTGTCGCTTGCGGGAGCCCTGGACGGTTCCCTGTGTGACCTGGCTCCTGAGACGTACAGGAGGGGCAGGGTCTCACGGGGGACTGTTCTGGGCTCCCACGAGCAACGGTGAAGACTGTGGGCTGGTTCCGGGTGTTGCTTGGGCTGGCGTGCAACAGCTTCCTGGGGCCAGGGAACCCCGGCAGGCCCCCCTTCCTTCTTGCTCCTTGGTGGCCCCACCTTTTCCAGCTCCCCCTGCATGGTGCAGGGACCAGGGCAGGATCCAGTTAAAATTATATGCTGCTCTTCCCATAAAGGCTTAGGGTGGCTCACAATTAATAAAAATAATAATCTTGCAATCAGTTTTTTAAAATACCCTTAATCCCACCAAATCTTGTCCAACCCTATCCCTAGTAGGCGTTAGGAAAAATGCCAACATTTCGGCATAAAAGATTTTCTTTAGTAGAAGGTACTATTTACTAGAACTCCTCCTGCTTATATAGACATAACTAAACACAGCTTGAAAATTGCTAATTTTTCTTGCTTTGCTTTGAAAAAGTAATTTCTACAAAGCCAGAGGCAGGAGGGGGCAGCATAGAAATTATTTATTTATTTTCATTATTTATATCCCATCTCTCCTGCCTAGGCAGCTTGAGGTGGCTTACAAAAATTAAAATATTAAAAAATATACATAAAAGGGAAGCATAAGAATAAAAAAACATTTTATTTTATTTATAAAGTATTATAAAAAGTATTTTATTTATAAAAAATAAAAAAATTAAAGTATAAATAAATAAATTTAAATTTTAAACAGACCCCATTGATCCTAAACAAACTTGAGCACTCAAACATTATTTGATTTTGATTCTGCAAACATTACTTTGGAAATACAGGAGAAATATTCTGCTCTTGTGCTTTTTTAAAAAAAGGACCCCTTTAAAATAATAATAATTGGAGTGAAACTTATCAGACCTGTCTGTGCTCAAGGATTTTGCCACTTTTATTTATTTATTTTTTTAAAAAAGGGAAGAGTTAATCTGTTTCTGAGAATGAGAAACATGGAATTGCTGCTATTTTAAAAAATATATAAAGTGGTGTTTTGTATTAAAGAAAAAAAATCTAATGGTTTGGAACTGGTAATTAAAATTTGCCAAAGAAATGGTCTTTAATGTAGTGGTTCCCAAAATTTTTGTCTGAGTTGAGACTTAAATATAATTCCATAATCCTAAAACATGCAAAATATATCAAATGTGTTGAGATTATGACCCCCATCAGCCTATTGTATGACCCCCCACCTGGGGTTTCAACCAATTGTTTTGGAATCTTTGCTTTTGTGTATAGAGGTGTCTTTTAGTGTCCTGATGAAAATATATTTGGTTTTAATATGACATTGTTACAATGGTTAAAAATTATAGTTTGTGCATGTAGTGTACATTTTAAATAACCACACATTTAAAAGCCTCCGCAGGAAGGGCCTTATTGTGTGTGTGTGTGTGTGTGTGTGTGTGAAATAATGGTATTCATTAAACTGTTTTTTCAAGGAGTGTAGCAATTATATGCTGAATGCTTCAGGGTTTGTTGTTTACCACCTGTTACGTCAAACCACAATTTCAGCAGTCAGTTTTGTCATAGCAATTTGTTTGCCTAAGATTTTTCTAAAGGCAAAATGACAGTGGTACTAAAAGTAAGTTATCAAAGCTATTATGTAAAGGTGGTAGTATTATATAAAGAACAATATTATATTTCTATAAAAGTATAAAATTTATGATAAAGCACTTTTAGTATCACCATCATTTTGCCTCCGAGTCTTGGTTAAATAGAAATTTTGTTTGTTTACTTCAGACATTCCATATAGAACTTGTGTATAATTTATTTTTTTTGGTAACTTAATATTGTTTGGTTTGTATTAAAATGTTTTACTTCTACTTTTGTTTTGATATTGTAATTTAATCATCTGTGTGCCACTGCAACAAGGCCACTGAAGATATTAGTATTTGATAAGATGTCTGCTAATTTGAGAGCCAACAGTTCTGCAGTCCAGATTACTGTTCACTCACAGCAATATCAAGTGTAAAAAAAAATGACAAGCTTACAATGCAACAGTGGAGTTGACATGTCAAAAGTGTTTTGGCTGTGGATCAGATTGCAAAGTCTGTTTAGTGACAGGTGTGTGTTGTTGAGAGAGAAATTACAAGGATCGTGTCATGTTTTACAAGATTACGTCATGGTAAGGAATACTCCAGATTTCATAATGTGACAGGTCTGGTTAAACTGCCTGCTTTATTAGGTTGCTAGAGAGTTTTGTGACTTAAAAAGTGGGCATGGAGGAGCTCAAACACTGAACCGTCTGGTCCAGATACAGAAATTGAATTCCGGAGACATGACTTCAGGTGTCATGTTTGTTTGGTGGCAGGTTTGTTCCAGCGTAGAGCTGCTACTGTGGAGATATACACTGCCCATTCACGGTGTGAACTCCAGTAATCTGGAGCTCCCTGTGCGCCTGTGTGTTGGCCCCTTGCACATAGTTTCTGTCGTCATGTGTGTGACAATAGCTGCATAATAAGGGGAAAACTGGAAGTTGAGTCAGGGAGAGGACCCACAGACCAGATCCTCTCTCTACCACGGCTTCTGCTGCTTTCACCTGGATAGCAGAGAGGGAGACTGGACCTAGAGCAGCTCCAAATCTGATTCCCAGCAGTAGGAAGAAAAGTGGCTTGTGATAAGTAGCAGAAGAGGGAGATGGACCTGGAGCCTTCTCCCAAGCTCAGAGAGAAGTCTCTGGGTCCATTCTCCTCTGTCACTACCCGAGTAGCAGTAGCTTCCTGTCGTTGCTCTCTGCGCTCTGATTTGGATGCAGGCAAGGAGACAGCGGGGAAAGATGGCTTGCAGCAGGGAGGATTATCTGGTCAGTTTCACCAGCCTATGCAAGGCAGTCTTCTTCTCTACTAGTGAAACTGACCAGATAACCTTCCCTGCTGCAATCCTTCCCACTTCCTTCAAGATTTGTTATGTGGGGCAGTACATTTTTATTATGCAACACAGCTTTAAAATATTTAAAAGGAGCACATTAAACCACAGATAGAAAAAATGTAAATAAAAAAATTCCCTGATAAAATGGGGGAGGAAAGATGTTGCACAAAAGTCTTTTGTTTTGTGTATCTGGAAGAATGAGACACGCTTTGGCCTGATTCTCTTTTCAGTTATACCACTGTAAATCAGAAATGTGTGGAAATGTTGCCAGAAATCGTTGCAAAAGCCAACATCATAACTAGGTTTTTAAAGCTTTGGTCCATAAATGGTTATTAGTCAATGTAACCTCTAACTGCTGGGAAATGGGAATATATAGCAAAGAATTGATCACTCCATTAAGACCTATTCTGTACTCCTCTGAAGTGAATGAAAATGGCCACTATTGGAGACGGGATGGACTATTGGTCTGACCCAATAAGGCACCTAAGTTCTTAAGGAAAACAGGTTGACATTAAAATGTACATTTGTGTATTATGGAAAGAGACTCCACAATCATACCTAATTATAAAGATAATTAACCCCCTTCATTCAATTGCAAAGCCTAAGATTAAAAGGGGAGTTAATTCTTTATCGGTTCCAAGCATTCGTTACGGGATTATTTCCTGTATTAGAATTTCTTCCTATTTGAGTTTTCTACTTAAGTCCTTTGGTCGCGCTGGGAGGAGAGGGGTTGGTGGAGGGGAGGGTGTGGTCAGGCGCACATCCATCTCCACCCACCCACACATGGAACAACCTGCTTTCTCGCTGGTTGCTCTGTGCGTGGGTGGAGGGTGGAGGTGGGTGGGCGTGCGTGTTACATGGGAGCGTGCATGCACCCCCCGCGGTGTGTACATGGGTGGCACCCACATGCGTGGGTGCCGCTCGTGTAAAAAGGGCCTTGATTTAATAGAGCTGCAAAATTGGCTGTACAGCTAAAGCAGTTGCATTGCTGTGTTAAAATCATTAACATTCTGTTCATTATAAAATTGGGATGATTTTTCCTAACTGAGTGAAATTTGGTAGGGAGGATCATTTGGGCAAGGTGCAAAACCTGTCCAAATGTCAGACAAATTGGATGAAAAACAAGAATGCTACAGACATTTGAATTTTGGAGGCAGAATGACATTTTTGCCCCTATGAGCCTTTTGTTTTTGCTTATGGAGACTTTGTTCTGGGAGTAGTATTAAGAAAACTAGCAGTGCTTAAAAATTCAAGTTTGACCTGTACGTTTTTCATGTTTTTAGGTTTTGAAAACTTGTATAATTTTCGAAGTTCTGAAGTACCCATTTTGGCAAGTGGGGGAAGAATGAGACGAGCAGCTTCCCCTCACAGTCCAACTTTCATCTGGGTTATGGCACTTGTGGCTTTAGTTGATGACTTTTCCTGCGAATTAGATCAGGGTCGCTTGACTCTGCTAATTCTGCTAGATCTGTTGGCTGCTTTTGATACTGTTGACGATGAGATGTTGGTGATGCACTTGTGGGATCGAGCTGAAGTGGGTGGGATAGTTCTTGACTGGTTCTGCTCTTTCCCGGAAGAACTTAGCGTGTGGTGCTCGGGGACTGTTTTTTCACCTCCATGAGACCTCACGTGTGGAGTCCCACAAGGTTGCGTTCTGTCCCCGTTCCTGTTCAACGTGTATATGCAGCCACTGGGCAAGGTTTTGAGACTGTATGGAGTGCAGTGTTATCAATATGCTGATGACACCCAACTCTGCCTCTCCTTTTCATCTGACCCAGCCTGGCAGTCTTGGTGTTTACCCGATATCTGGGACTGTAGGGGACTGGACGAGGGCGAGCCAACTGAAATCGAATCCTAACAAGACGGAGGTGATAGTAGTGGGTTAAGGCAGTGGATGTGGTGGCTCCCATCATTGATTGGGTTTGCACTCCACTGGCTCCCCAGGTTCGCAGTTGGAGTGTGCCCCTCGATTGGCAGCACCGCCTGGATCTCGAGGTGGGGGCTGTGGCAAGGAGTGCATTTCACCAATTACATTGGTTGTGACGGCTTCGGCCATATGTTTCAGATAGTGACCTGGCCACTATCATCCATGCTTTCATTATGTCGGGATTGGACTATTGCAACATGCTCTACGTGGAGCTACCCATGGTGACGGTTCAGAGAATGCGGCGGCCCGTCTCCATATGGGGTCGGGTCACCGATGCCATGAGCACATTATATCAGTGCTTTGGACTCTGCGCTGACTGCCTATAGTCTTCTGGGCCTGATTCATGGTGTTGGTTTTGACCTATAAAGCCCTATTACAACCTTGGCCTGACTTACCCATGGGATCGCCGCGCTCTGGAGTGACCTCTGCGGTCAGCCGGGAGCGCCCTTCTTGAGGTCCTCTGTGTGACCCGGTGGGCCACTATGGAGAGGGCGTTCTCGGTGGCAGTACCTAGGCTGTGGAACTCCCTCCCAGAGGAGGCTCAGTTGGCCCTGGACCTCCCTTTCTGCCACCATATGTGTAAGACCTGGCTTTTCTGCCTGACTTTTGGCTGGGGAGATGGGGTGGAGGTTGGGGGAGGGTTCTGGTTTTGTTTGTCTTCTCTTTAAATGTACTGTTCTTGATTCTATATGTGTTATATGTTTGTATGATGTAAGCCACCCTGGGCTGCCTGGAGCAGGAGGGGCGGGGTAGGAAATTGTTTTATAAATAAATTTATATGTGAGAAGATGAGCTTTTGTGCAGGCTACTGTTGTATGGATGTGAGTAGCAATACTGCAGGCTATCATTGTACTGATGCAAGTAGCATCTGCCTTACCTACTGCTTTGATCATGTGCAGCCCCCTCCACTGGTTCCTGCTACCTGAACACAGTCAGCAGAAGCTCGGTCTTTACCCTACAAGGCTCTTCATGACTTGCCCCCCTCCTATTTTTCTGCACTTGTTTCCCGCTACACTCCTGTCCGGGAATTCCTCTCCTCCTCTGCCGCCACCCTTGCCTGTTCACGACTCCCCTGCTCCTCAAAACATATTTTTCCTTTCTCCCTTGTTGCCCCCTGTGCCTGGAACTTCCTCCCCAAATATATTCATTCTTCTTCCCCCCCCTCCCAACCTACCCAACCATCAAACCATCTTCCATCAGGTTTTGCCTAGCTTCTCATCCCCTTAGTCCCCTTTCTGATTTACCCAAGGTCCCCTTCTCCTGTGTAACTAAACTAAGCATGTGCACCTGTGACCTTTCAACTTCATGAATGTATCTCAAGTGCACATACTTGGCTTGGTTATGATGAGAATGACAGCAGACAGGTCCATGTTGCAAGGATAAGGGTAAACAGACCGTAGGTATAGGAAATAGTGGATCAGCAGGGTAAAGAGTCAGACAGAGCAGAGAGAAAGGTGAGTTTTAAGGAGAGATTTGAAGGTATGAAGGGAGGGGGCAAGGCGGATGTGGACAGGGAGGGAGTTCCAGGCATGGGGGG
>QEPC01011191.1:4463575-4480393 GCA_003113815.1 Sphenodon punctatus | reverse complement strand
AGTGGGAAGAGAGGAGTGGGAAGCGATGTCGAGGCGGATCTTGTCTATCTTGGAGGTGAAGAAGGAGGCAAGATCCTGAGCAGAAAGGGAAGAAGGAGGGGGAGGACAGGGAGGCTTGAGATATAACAGTAGAGTGTGGGAAAAATAAAGTGCATGGACTTAGGATACTGGAAACAGAGAGTTGGGAATTTACAAGTTTCAAGAACAGCTATTTTTAATAGCTTTTTAATAAAGCTGTATCTCTTCCACTTCCTCCTCCAGCATAGCTAACTGTACATTCAGTGGCAAAAGTACTTCCTTCTGTTTGTTTTAAAACTGCTGTCAGTCAGTTTCATTAAGTGTCCCCTAGTTCTAGTATTATTCATAAATGTCTATCTTATCCCTTCTCAGATGTGTCTTCTCCAAGCTGAAGAACTCTAACCTATCAAGCTTCTCCTTGTATGGAAGCTATTTCATAACCTTTTTTATTTTTGTTGCCCTTCTCTGCAATGTTTCCAAGGGTATTTTCAGACATGATGGGAACGCTGCTAACCACACTAAACCATAGTGGATCCGGTGTGGTGGCAGTGATCCCATGCATGTCTATTTGCTCCCGGCCAGATGTTCACCACAGTGAACACCCAGCCGGGATCAAATTGACCACGGTTCTGGAGTTGAGGCTGGCCTCACCTCCAGAACCATGGTTAGTTTGGTCACGATCCGGGACGGGGCTGGGAATGGGAAGTAACTACTGTTACCGAGCCCCGTCCCGGAATCAGGTCCCAACCACGGGACGGGATCGGGCACAGTGGCCTGATTGGTTGCTGCGCCCGCCCGTTTCCTCGAGGGCGGCCGGCCATGGGAGCGCGGTGTGTTTGAGCAGCTGCACAGCCCCTCCCCGATTCCTCACTGTGATCAGACTGGCATGTCTAAACAATGGCTGGCCTGATCACGAACTGGGGTCTGGAACGGATCCTTGTCCGGGTTTCAATGTGCTGGGCCTGGAGGCCCAGCATGTCTGAAATCACCCCAAGTTTACTATATTGTTTTTTTGAGATGGGGAAATCAGAATTGAATACAGTATTCAAGATTATTTTGCACCATAGATTTATATAGCAGCATAATTATATTTTCTGTTTTATTCTCTATCCCTGTCCAGATAATTTCTAACGTTCTGTTGCCTTTTTGACCCCTGCTGCACACTGAGCTGAAGTTTTCAATGAATTGTCCACAATGACTTCAAGGTCCTTTTCTTGGGCATTAACCCCTAATTTAGAAACCTGCATTGTGTGTGTGTGTATAGTTTGGATTCTTTTTTTCTGTGTGCATCACTTTGCACTTGACAACATTTAAATTCATCTGCCATTTACCGTCTGCCCTCCTCTGCAGACTCCTGCAACCAACCTGATTGTAACCAAGCCAAGCACATGCACCTGAGACTTCGCATCTGCTTGAATGTTTATCTGTCTTCTCCCCTGTCTCTCCCACTGTCCCCTCTGCCTGTCTCCCCCCTCCTTGTCTTTTGGATTGTAAACCACAGGCAGGGACTGCGTCTATGTCTATGTTCTGTACAGCGCCAGGTACATGACCGGTGCTATATAAATGTTTATAATAATAATAATTTAGTTGCCGAGTCACCCAGTCTTGCAATATCCTCCTGTAATTCCTCACAGTCTGCCCCAGTTCTAGCTATCTTTAATAAACTTAGGCAATAGAGACAAAGTAGTAAAGTGATATCTTTTATTGGACCAACTACAGTTGGTAGAGGTATGCAAGCTTTCAGACCACACAGGGTCCTTCCCCAGACCTGCCTGACAAAGAACCCTGTGAGGTCCGAAAGCTTGCATACCTCTAAAGCACCAGTTGTAGTTGGTCCAATAAAAGATATCACTTTACTACTTTTGTCTCTGTTGCCTATATTTGGGACCAATACAGCAAACTCTACTTTCTCTACACTTGAATAATCTTTTCATCTTCAAATTTGATCACCTCATTGTTTACCCACTTTTCCAGATAGCAGTTTAAATGACAACTATAGTGAAGATCAAGAAATGGAAAAAGATGCTACTGATTTTTTTTTAAAAACATTGTCAGTTTTCCATCTAATTTTCTTACCTAGCTGTACATGGATCTAGCATTGTAAAGCAATGAGTTCTGAAACCAATGCATTCTTGCATATAAAGTCCACCTCATTTGTAACAGATAATTTCTCCATTTGTAACAGATATACCAAGAGCTTTAAAAACCATTTTTGAACCCCCTCTTCTCCGGTTACCCCTTCCTACCAAAGTATGTCACACAATTCATGCACTCCTTTGCTGACTGGTATTGTATGACTCTATTTTGTATGAGGAATATCCTTTTATTTGTCATATCCTGTAACTTTATTGAAAAATAAGTGATTAGAATCTTCATCCCCATTTTTCAAAATGTTAAGCATGATTCTCTGGCAGGATTTACATATGCAGGTATGGGTACAATTTACTTCAATGGGACACATACCCATGCTTAACAGCCAGCACATGTTATCCCATTGAAGGATTGTGGCCTTGGAGGAGACCTGGGGTAGAAGGAACAGAGATCTGCTCCATATGCAAGCATTAGGGGGGAGGGAAGTTGATGGAACCTGAGAGTTGAAGTAGAGTGACACAGGAAAATTGCCAGGATTTGGATGCAGCAAGGAAGAGGAAAGACGGGAGGGAGGGGAGAAAGCAAATGGGAACAAGGGAATATACCAAAAGCATGTGACAACTGTATACTAAAGATAAGCAAACGTGAATGTAATGTCACATATGACCAATGCCCCCTTTCCCCTGTACACAAATTGCCACAACTTTTCTCCTCCCACCACGTGTGATTGCACCTTATGGATGGTCCTCAGATGTAAATCTAGTTAGTAATGGAAGAACAGTTTTCCTGGCTTTCTTTAAAAGTCATCTATTTTAAGGTGAATGTTTTTTGTTTTATGCAGCCTAGTGTTAACCATAGAAATATATATTCATGTTATTTCTAAACTTGCAATTAATACTGATATATATAGAGAGAGTTAAATATTTACCCGCTGTATAGTATAGTATGTAAAACAGGTCAAAATATACCACTTGTCCTGGTGTCAAAATTCCAGCCACATCCCTCTAGAGATGGATCTATAGAAACAAACAGCAGTATACAATGGAAGATGTGTAACAGGACTTCAAATTCATTCAGATAGCCACAGTACCTCCAAACACAGCCATGATGTGGTTTCCTCATTTATAATCACCACAGACTTATACCCTTGCTTGCAATTCAGGGTCTACCTACCCCCCCTTGCAAAATAATTTGCTAATCAAAATGCATCAAACCAGATTCACAAGTACAAACCCTCAGCCCGTGGTAATTTGTGGTTATCCTGGATTTACATAAAATTTGATATTGGTTGGTTTGCCTTGGTATCTAACCGAAGAACACCCCAGAATCTTTACCTAGTGTCAGTAAATGGGTACATGTCGGCTTTATAGTAAAAGAAAGCTTTTATAAAAGGAAGTTAATTTCAAGCTGAAGTAAACAAGGCAAGGAAAGTTGCTTCTGCAAAAGTAAATGTTAAAATGATGCAATTCTAAACTCAAATGTTTCCTAACACAATGTTACCTTGTTCACTTCTACTCAAAGTCCCTCACAACTCCCTCTGTCAAAGCTGAATCATCTCCAGAGAAGAAAAACTCTCTTCATATGTTCTCTCTCCCCCCCCCCCCCCCCAAATTAAAACAAATCCTTCTTACATTGGCGTCAAGGTCAATCCAGTTTCTTTATGCCAGTAGGATTCCCTTCCTACTTGGGAAGTGGGTGTTTTTCTTGATGACTAAGATGTTTGTGCCTCTCCTTTCCACTGTTTCAGGGGTTTACACTTCCTTTGTTCTAGGGGTTTAGTTGCACAATGATTTGTCCTGTCAATATATATTTTGTTAATCTGAGTTTTGTCTGTCTTTCAAACTGCCTGTGGAGTTCCCCATTGTTAAGTACACAGGGTTATAAACAGTCTTTTTCACAATAATCCTGATTTTTATATTATTGTATTCAGTGTTTCACAAGATTTAATAACACCATACGACATTGATCCATATATATACACAAATTGAAATTACAGAAGCTTTGGTTTTTACTCAATACATGACACATTCCTGATGATCATAAGTTTGTCTTATTACATAAAACATTGTCACAATGTGGTTCTCTTTCAGTGCTTAGAGATGCACCAGGTTTTCCCTGTATCTTTTTTGTTTTTAAATTATATGTTAATTTTAATCTTTTAAAAAGAACCTACCATATTTGGGTCTTCACACAAAACATTTAATTTATGGTATTACTAACATTGATTTAACTTCCTGAAGTTATACAACAGCAAGAACACTGATGCTACAAAATGATCCTTAAACAACGTTCATGTGGCAAAATTACAAGGTAGGACCAGAATTAGCCTTGGAACTCAATATTAATTTTTCAGGTTGGAGGGGAAAAAAAATAAAAGCATTCCTCTTCAACCTCATACCTATTGATGCCCTTTTTATTATCATCTCTACTACTTCTGCAATAATCCAGAGACGGAACTGACTTTTTTGTTTCAGTTCCTGGACTTGATGTGCTTTCCGTTTCCTTCTGTTTATGTATAAAAATAGTGTTTGCCACCAGGGTATGGAACTATTTTAGAGAGAGGCAATATTGTTTCTATTGTACTTAAACTAGTGCAACTTACAAAACTTGTAGAGTGCAGTCCTACAAAAGTGCTGAGCACTCTAGCCTTGGTGCAGCAAAGCACTTAGGCTTCAGAGCACTGTTCCAATACAAGTTTGGTTCACTTCAGTGGGGCTTGCTTCACTCCAGTCCAGTGCATTGACTAGCATAGCCTTAGGCACGTGCATAGGTAGTCGCATTGATTTTAGTGGATAAATGCTTTTCTGGATCTGGGTCAAAGTATTCATTACTATATAGGACAACACCAAGGGTGTAGAATTATTCCCAAGGCCAATGACCTGGTAGAATATGTATTTGACAGACAACACAACCTTCCTATTTTCTCCCCATGTTACACATTTCATCAATGCCTCCATCACTCTGAAAATACTTTTCAGATGTTTCATGCCAAATGAAAGTTTAATTTGAGAATATTTACCTACATAGTCACGCTATTCCTTGCCTTTATTCAGAGTAACCACAGCTTTTTGCCCGTGAATATCCCTGTGTTTTCACTATTCATATTCGGTTGTGCAATCATAATCTCCGTTGTGCAAATGTTTTCTTATGTTGTTGTAAATGTCAGACTAAATTTCCCTGTAGGTTTCTCTTCAGGAGTTTGTGAGAAATACTTTAAAAAAATTTATTTTATCCCTCCTACTGCTTAGCTTAGAGAAATGGGTCAGTGGGTGCTTGGTTTGTGGGTGGAAATAGACAAAAATTACTTATACCAGTATGTTTTGTGTGAAAAATAAAATAAAACCACATGAAAAATAAAACCTTGGGGGTGGGTAATGTATTGGATGTCCCAGCTCGGTGAGTGGACAATGGCCATTCACCAAGGTGGGTGGGGATTAGGAAGGGGGTGATAAAAACGGTGGCATAGAGCATACCTCTGCCCCTGAAGGGGATTCCCCTCTCCCAGCTACCTGGGGGGCTTCCTGTTGCCCTGGGAATCACAATGGAAGGGAACAGACTGGCTTCCAGAGCTGCTTGCTTTCATTGAGATCCCTGACACAAGCAGCAGGGGTGGGTGGGTCATTCCTCTCTTGGCCAGTATGAGGGTTTCCATTCCCTTCTCCCCCCTCCCCCCCAACTCCTCCCTGCCGCTTGTGCTGTTGCCACACAGGATTGTCGCACGCCTGGGTGGCAATAACACAAATTGTGTTTGTTCGGGTCTCTCCCAGCCATTTTCAGGGCTCCCCCAATGGCATCCCAGGGTGTGTCTGGGAGAGAAAGAGGACCCCCCCCAAAAGTTCCTTCCATTTGTGATCCCCAGCAGCAACAGCACAAGTGATAGGGACGAAGCTCCTGTTACAAAAGACCGCTTATTCAGGGCATGCACCAAAACGCTTGATGAAATTGACTATACTCTCATTAGCCTGGTTAATACCACCTTGGGCTAAAGTGAATTACTTAGCGTGAAAATGACCGGGGAAAGGGGAGTCTGGTTAATTTCATTCAGTGTCTCCATGCAGACTGGGTTCCCTGCCAGACAGCTGACTGCCACAGAGACCCAACAGCCGCATTTGGGGCACCAAGAAATAGCTCCCATGTTTATGCCACCATCCAAAGGATTTCCTCTGGTGGGCAGAGTCTTAGGGTGGTAACATAACAGGGGAGCAGCTTGAATGTTTGTTCAGACTACACTGCCTTGGGATGATGTCACAGATGGTACTACGCGATTGATTTCCCTCATGGTTAGCATAACTTTTAGTTACATAGAGAGTGGCTCTAGGAGATGGAGTTTTTAGACGTCTGTGGAGTTACCGTCACAAACCCCTACAAACATACATTACATGCCTGAGGAAGGGCAAAATATATCAATTGAACTATTTTTTCTCCAACCACTTCCTCATGTGCATTAATATTGTGATTATTATTTTTCAATTTAATACCCAGCCCCTCCTGCCATTAGGCAGCCCGGGTCAGCTTACAGCATAAAAACACAAATAAAATCCAATATAAAACATTTTTAAAAACTGCCAAAAGGAAGGCAACATTTAACACCACCACCACCCCACTCCCATTCCCCCTCCACTCTTTCACCCTTCTCCCCCACCAAACGCCTGTTAGAACAGCCAGGTCTTACAACTTTTCTGAAAAGAGGGGAGGACCAGGACCAGCCGCACCCCCACCGGGAGTTCCACAGCTGTGGCGCAGCCACTGAGAATGCCCTCGACTCAGGGGACCTCGTGCAGGGCACCCCCGGATGACTGCAGGGGTCGATCCAGGACCCGGGGGGTGAGGAAGCAGTCCTGCAGGTAGGCAGGGCCTAGACCGTTTAGGGCTTTCTAGGTCAAAACCGACACCTTGAAGTGGGCCCGGAATGCTATTGGCAGTCAGTGCAGAGCACAGAGCACCGGTGTTAAGTGCTCCCGGCAGCCCAATCCCACCAAGAAACCGGCCGCCGCGTTCTGCACTAGCTGCATCCTCCGAGCCGTTGTCATGGGTAGCCCCACGTAGAGTGCATTACCATAGTTTAGAGGTTATGAAAGCATGGATGAGGGTGGCCAGGTCAGAGTCTGAAACATATGGCCAAAGCCGCCACACCAGATGTAATTGGCAAAAAGCACTCCTCACCACAACCTCCACCTGGGCATCCAGGTGGAGCTGCGAGTTGAGGAGCACCCCCAGAATCCACACCTGGGGAACCAACGTGGGACAGACCCCATCCACAACAGGGACCGTTACCCCCGTCGCCTTACCCACCAGCATCGCCTCCTTCTTGTTAGGATTCAACCTCAGTCGATTGGCCCTCATCCCTACACACTTGTTGGCGCCGTGAGGACTCAAAAGACCCAAAGCTTCCGTCTCGTGAGAAGGGCGGAAATGGGAATCTTCGCCTACAAACATGTGCGTCTGGTAGAGGATGCACATATTTGCAGGCAAAGATCCACATTTCTGCCTTTCTCACAAGACAGAAACTGCGGGTCTTTTGAGTCCCAGACTTCCTTGCAGTACCAACGAGTGTGTATTAATGCACGTGGGAAAGCGGTCTCTGTCTTATACATTTGAGACCAACATGACAGTCGCTCTCTGTATGGTAAACTCAGGCTACTTCTACAGTTTAAAAATATTTTTCCATCTGGTTCTTGAGATACAAAGCACTATTTCCCGGCTTGAACTACAAATGTAGCCACAGTATAAATTAAGGTCTGAATTTTAGGCTATGGCATAGTAGAAAGCAGTATTTTCTCCCTTGTTTCACAGAGATTAGAAATGAGCCATGAGAGCCTATTTTCTGCTGTTAAAAATACTCCATTTCTGACATAAAGGCTGATGACCAAAATCAGTTCAGTGCCCTTTTATTAAGATTAGTGGTGCATGTTATCTGCACTTTTGTTGACTCTTGTCTGAGTTTTAGGCCAAGTTTGCCTAATTCTGGGACAGGTTTTGCTACATTCTGCACATAGTGGCATATGGGGAAAAAGTTCCAGTTCTTTAGGCATAGAATGAAAATTACAAGATTCTCAGTAGGTGTATCTTGAGCTGTTCATTTTCATCATTTCCATCTTATGGTTTACTATGTTTTCTCACAAAACAGATATTTACAGTATAATTTGTTTATTGACAGATCCAGTTAATTTAAACAACAACAACAACAAAAAAAAAGCAGACTCCTCACACTGGTCATCAACTGGTTTAACTCCCCTTTTTAAAACTGACTTAATACAATCTTTTCTGAAACTTCCTTACGATGAAACCAGAATAGTTTATGGTGGCTTAGCACGTGTGTTAACACTGGGGTGCCAGTGGGGCTTGCATCATTACAGCAGTCTGAGGATCGGATCTAGCATGATGTTAAGTTCCTCCAGCTTGAATCCCAAACTGGATACTGGGAATCCACCCATGAAAAAGCCACTCAGCATCTACTTGTCCAGTCAACAATAGCATGAATAACGAGCAGTCTCTTGGGAGTGGAACAAGTGTCACCGTGACAGAGGAAGAGATCAGTTTCCTAAAGTGGCTTAAAGTTAATCTGGTAGAAGCTGTAGTGAAGACCTACCCAAAAACTTGATTAATCTATTGTAAACTCTGAAGTACTGTGCTGTGATACTTGCCATGAAAGTACTTTATATCTTTGTGTCTTTTTGGATAGTTTTTTGTATTCATGCTGCTTTTGAAAAGAGTGAAGCAGTAATACCTAGTTGAGACTGGTACTTAAAAATGTATGTTTAGTCTAAACGTTAATGGGCAGACACCACTTCAAACACAGTAACCATTGTATATAAAGGTAGAAAATCTCTGTACGGTAGGTAGATTTTAAAATTGTTATTTGGAGCACAGCCATATATTTGGGAAGAATGGAGACCTAGGAACTAAACCCGCATAAGAGTTGCTTTGTTACTAAGGTTGCCAGCTCAAAATTTCAAAATTAAGGGACACTGTAGAGCTGAGGGACACTGAAATAAGGGATCTCCATTATGTTCTATGGAGCTGAGACAGGGAGTTTCCATTATGTAAATAAATGTTCTCCCGAGTTGTAGGGCTCTGAAATAAGTGATGCTCCCTTAAAATAAGAGACACTTGGCAACCCTATTTGTTACAGATATGCTGCTTGATCTGGCACAGAACCACAATTCTGTTGAGACTATGCCTTTTCAGAGTGCTTAAAGACTACATGGGCAAAGAACTTGGTGAATGAATTGCAGCCTTAAATGGTGTGCATTTTGGGTATGCTAATAAATGCTGAAAATCTCCCTTCTGTGTTTTATCTGTGAGAATATATATGAGGATAGAGTGCTGCTTGTGTTACGCTTCCAGGAAAGAGACTTGATTTCTAAAACAAGTTTATTAGATTCAAGTCCTGACCTTTGTTGCTGATACAAACTAGGCCTTCAAGGAGCAGCAGACCTCCTGTCGTCCCCCTCACAGAGGCAGCAATACTCTGGACACTTTCAGACCAGGCCCCTCTCCTTCAAGTGTTCCCCTCTCACTACGTAAAGGGGCAGATCCCTTTTTCCAGATGCATGCCAAATATGACTGCTAGTGTAGTTATTTAATCCAAGCATAAATGTTACAACAGTGAATATAAATGAAAACATTCTAACTACTCATTTTTACAATTATATTAGTTTATAACCCTCACTCTCTTCCCATTAGAATAATAGATAGTTCTTTTGTAGCACTATTTTTTTTAATATGCAGAACTCATTAGCATTTATCAGCATTCTTCCTATCTATATATTTTACATGGTAGTTAACAAAATCTTCCAATTAAAGCAGTTGAGTTAGCAGAGTTGCTAACCCTAAAACACATGTATAGGCTGAGCTATGACTTTCCCCAGCTTTAAATTGGTAAATGTTGGCTGTCCTGGATGATCAAGTGTCAGTATCTTCTTTGTCCTTCTTGGTTTGTCCGACTGTCTGAGGCTTTGCAGCAGATGTTGATGCTTTCCCTTGGGCTGATGCTTGCCAGAGCAGCTCTATCTTAGCCTTTCAGAGGCTGCTTGCTGACGTTCAGCAATGTGAGTTTAATTCACATTATGCTGGTCACGTGAAACCCCCAACCGTGGGCACAGGAGGTTTTAGCATTATTTTCTCCTTCCCCTGTTAAAATCAATAAAGCGAGAGAGAGCTGGATTTTTGAGCCCTGTTGCGCGTTATTGGATTTAATGGGAAAAGGAGAAAATAACGCTAAAACCCTTGTGCCCACGATCGACATTTTCATGTGACTGGACTAACATGAGTTAAACTCCTGCTAGTTGCCTCCCTGAACTGAACGTTGGCAAGCAGCCAGAGATAGAAGTTGATATACATTTACCCTGCAAGGAACAGTCAGTTATCACTAAAGGAGACAGATTCTTGACACTGCCTGAGTAAAACTTCTAATGTTAAAGACCTATCTTCCTCAATAGGTCTGTTTTAAGAATTCTTCACAAGAAACCCAAACCCCACTTTATTTACAATTTTCTGTATTTTCATTATCTACTCTTATTTCAGGATCACAGATCATGCCCTTCATATGTACCTTTTTATTATTATTCCTTTGCATATAAGGAGAAGTCAGAGATTCAAAAGTGAAACTGTGAAACTGGCTGTGCAATTTGTGGAGACTTGTGGCAGGAACTGAAGTTTTAAAATGGCTTTTTTCTTTGTTGCAATTTTTGGGTTGGTGAGGGATTTCCACAGTACTTCCCCTGTGCTTGAGGCTTCTTATCACTTTAGTCTTTTTAAAAATGTTTACGTTCCTGTGAGAAGTTCAACATGACTTTATTTATTTTTTTGTTATCCTTTGGGGTGTGAAAATTCATCAGTATTAGTTTTGATATTTGTACCAATAATAGAATTTGCAAAAAACCAACACAACAATAACAAAAAACCACACTAACGCCCCCTCCCCCCCAGTATTTTAATAGGTTTATGAAAGGCATGTGGAACGCCTCCTTTATGTATTTTTAGGGATTTCCATGGGCAGGTTTTTGCAAAAGTACAGTGGAAGGTGTACTTTTATACTTATACTTTTGTACTTTTAAGGTGTACATCTATACTGTGTTTGAGGTTGCCACTCACTTTTGAGCACATGACTTAACTACCTTGTGCTTCACTTTCTCCCTATAAAACAAGCATCTTGATGCCTTTTAAAAGAAAGGAGCTGAGGGTGCAGTATAGGTATAAAACATTTCCTAATTATGCATATCAAAAGAGTCATGTAAACACTCCCTACAGAACCTTAATAATAGTCATAGGCCCTTTTTAAACGGGCTGTGGGGAGGTTGGTTTGTGTGCACAGCAACATGGGCGGTACAGGGGGGCAGCGTACACAGGCGCACACCAATCCTCTCCCCCCTACCCCCAATCTCTAACTCATGGAGCAACTGCAGTTTTGGCCAGTTGCTCCATGAGTGGGGGATGAGTGGACGTGGGTGGGCATGCATGTTTCGTGGGAGCACCCACACACCAGCCACAGCAGTTACACAGGCAGCACCCATTTATGCCCACATAGTGGGCCTGCATGGGCATCTTGTGTAAAAAGGGCCATAGTCATTTCTTTTTTTCAGGTAATAAGTTCTCAGTTTGTGTAGTGGAAGGACTGAATGCATCTGCATTCTGACACTGTATTTGTTTTAACAAGTAAAACTGAATAAAAATTATAATCTTATGAACGGGCAAGTACCTGGATGTTTGGTTTGGATGAGTGGAGTTGGCTGGGCTGTATGGATGCGAATGGAGGTGGTTGGCTTATTTGCCTCTTGCACCAGTGGTCAAAGGGCCAATTTATCAATTCTTTAAAAAAGATGATTATTATTATTACTATAAGCATTTATATAGTGTCAGCGATGTACCTGGCGCTTTACAAAGAATAAGATGGACACGGTCCCTGCCTGAGAGCTTACAATTTAAAGACATGGGGAGGGGAGACAGGGAAGGGGGAACAGAGGGAGAGACAAGGGATGCGACAATCACGAGGATGCGGGAACTCGGGTACACGTGCTTGGCTTAGTTACAGTAAATTGGGAGTTTACAGATAACAGGTGGGAGATAATCCTGGGTGGGAATGATTAGCAGGAGTTAGGAAGGGCGGAGCAGAAGAGGTGGGTTTTGAGGAGGGATTTGAAAGTGTGGAGTGTGGGGGCCAGGCAGACCAGAGGTCCAGGTAAATGACTATCTGGACCTTACACACTTGAAAACCAAGCACTTAGCACAAAGCAGTCCCACTGCAGTCTTTTGGTATCTGTTTAGAATATTAGCTAGTGGTGTTCTCCTGATTGAAACAGACAGTATATCAAAATTCTAGCTGTTAGAATATTATAGCCTGGTGCTTGTATAGCATTGATCCTTTAAAGAGATGATCCCCCTTACCCCCAGTGCATGCACAAAGCATGTTACTGCATGTGCAAAAGTTTTGTACAAGCAAGGTTATTTTTTTGTATTTTTTAAATTCTCGATGTCACCAATGTGTACAGTTTTTGTCAGTTGCATACGAGAAATAAATTATGGGCTACCTTTTTAAAGGAGTATATTTCTGTAGTGTTTTACTGTAGATAATGTACTTTATTCCCATAAATATTTCTTTTAGTGATATAAAATCTCTCATTATAATAGCTTGTTTCCTTGTATTAACTACTGATTATTTTCAACAGTATCAGTTGGTTTACCTATGCCTTGCCTGTCAACACATTAACCTCACTGTAGCTGATAGTGAATGATCTTTTTTCCCTTTTGGCTTTTCCTTGTTGGCTTCTATTCTCCATATTGTATTTCTAGTTCTTACAAGAACAGTTTTTGGGCCATGCTGGATTGCAAGAAAAACCATTTATATCTGGTTTCATTTTAGATATATACTATGGAATGTAGAAAAAGGGTCCAAGTGGATTGCATGTAGCATCACTATATACACCCTTTTTGCAAGTTCAGTAGGATCAGAGAAAGGAAGTCTGTGGAGCTATTTTCTGCAGGGTAATGGTGGTGATAGGGATGAAATTCCTACAAAATATGAGATTTTGGGATGCAGAGAGAAGTGTTGAAAAGTTTGTGGAGTTCATAAATTCTGCTACACTGTACTGGAGATTGATGTTTTTTAACTTTGCTGGCTTTTTTGAGAGTCTGGACTGTTGTAGCCTCATTTCTTGTTAGTAACAATTTATTTGTACTTGTGTAAACATATTCCATTTATGTGGGTTGATTTTGTTTTCACTGCCCAAATAAAATGGTTTTGTTTTATATTCTAGTGTTGTGGATAATGTGGTGGATTTCTCTTCTAAATTCTTTCCTAACATATTTATAGTATACTGAAGAAAAAATAACATTTCAGGAATTTTTGCAAATGAAAATTCCAAAAGTTGGTATGTCCAAGAGAGAGCTGCAAGTAGAAGAGAGGTTTTTGTCTTTCAAGAGTGTGTAGCTTTTTGAAAATGTTATTTGTGAGTAGGGGAGAGAGATGCTCTTATACTCAAAATGTGGCATGCTGTTGAAATGGAAATTCTTTTCAAAATGAAAAGAAAAAAAACCCTTTAAAATTATAAACACTATGTTTAGTGAACTCGTGATTCACCTCTGAGCATAAGAGTTGTTTTACATTTTTAAAAATGTCATTTTGTAAACTCATCCAAATCAGCTGAATTACCATAACAAAGCAGTGTTGTTTTGAAAAAAAATATTAATAAAAAAAGTTTGTTCAGAGAGTGAGAGTGTGTGCTATGGTTTATTAATGAAATATGTTTTAATACCTATTCAGTGCTAAAGTATATTAATTAAATGCAGTGTAAATATTTAATTATGAGTTAAAAATTTACAAGAGCCAGACTATTTTCTTGGATGTATTTTTTTGCTACAAACCTTTTGTTTACTTTCAGAGTCCTGGTTTGTTTTCATTGGTTTCCATTTTTCTGCTAAGCCGTCTGTTTGTAGAGATAAAGTGATCTTGGCTGCGCATGCTGTCTTACATCTTTAATTTTAAGCTGTCTGGTATTTCAGATAGGGAACCAGTGGAAAACTGATGTCAGTGGCAATATGAAGTTGGTAAATATCAAGCAAATGCATTCTTCCATACAATCAAAATAGACTGTCAGAAGTGTCGGGTTGTGTTCTACAATAATTTATGGTTTTAAAAAGTGGATTATTTTTAAAGTTGTCATGTCCTTTTTGATGTTTGATAGAAGAGTTGAATTCTAGTAACAAAAATTGTTATATAATGTACAGTGTAAGGAGCCTTTATCTTAAATCTTTGCTTGGTTGATTTTTATCTTGTTTGGGGTGGTGATAGAAAGGGGAGAGAAGGGGAAATGATTTCATCTTTCTTTACAGGTTGTTTGTAGGAGTATCTTAAAGTCAGTTCTAGTGATTCCTGTGGTGTTGTCTATCTGTTGTTTAACATAATAAAATACAATAATTTCACTGTTTGTTTTTTTAACCTTTCCCCCAGCCTCATCTGCTTATTGTATCTGTTTGTTGTCTTTTGTCACGTACTCAGCCCCTGTGAAAACTTAACTTGCTGGTTAATTTTACTCTGTATAATCCCACTGGAGTATTTGCCTCATGTCAATCTTTGCAGTTTTGGAACTGGAACTGTCTCTCTGCATTCTATGGCACAATGGGGACTTTGATGTTGAGGTTGTTAGACACTTCCACAGTACATAAATCTGATCCCAAACTTTAAAGGGTTGAATATGTTGATAGCAGAGCAGGTTTCAAGACTGGAAACAAAACCATTGTTTTGAAAATACTGTAGTTTCACATTATTTTGAGTGGCTTAGCCACTGCAAGCAACTTGAACTGTTGAAGCAGATTTCAGATGATTGAGAAACAGAATAATCAATTTAAGTTTTAGATAAAGAAAATTCTGTTACATCCCTTCCAATTTAAAGTGTGTTGTTTGAGTGTCCGTGATGAGCCTGGGAAGGCAGTATAGATGGAAAATAGATGCCATTGGAAATGCTAAAGGAGAAATAATATAGCTTCTGGTTCTATGCAGATTGCTGATTCACTGGCACTTAAAGATTAAACTGTTTACTTTCATGCAATCATTTCTGCAAGGAGCTAGTTTGACATAAGTGCATGTTTCCAGATTCTCCCTGGTCACTGGTGCAAATAAGTGTGTGGACTGTTGGTAGAATTTCCTCCTCCTTGAAGCTGTAGTATGCAACATTGGTCCACTGACTCCATTACTGTTTCATCGTAAAATATTTGGGGGTATTTTTCCAATTTTCTTTCTTTTCTTTTTTTTTGTTGGAAAAGCTACAGGGTTGCCAGAGGTCATCAGCCTCCTATTTTTATCTTCTGCAATATTTACACCTGTCCAATTTATGTCCCCCTTCTTGCAAGATGGTATAGAAAGCAAAGGCCAAGAATAAACTAAAAACATGCTTGCATACAGGAATACCAGTTTAAAAAAAAAAAAAAAATAAAAATTTATTTTTAAATAAAACAGCAGCTTTGCAGTCTCTTTTTCATGCATGCATCTCTCTAGAAAAGTAGTGTCTCAGAACTGTCATCTGCAAGATTTAAGGTTTTCATTGAGACAGTATGTGTTTCAGATTAAACCTAGTATGGGAAGAAGGTTAGTCTGCAAAGCAATAATTGAAAATCCTTTAAAGGAAGAGTTTTTATTGAGTCTGTAGATTTATTTATTTTTCTGTAGGATTGGGAAGGGTAATTGAACCATCCTAGGAAGACTTTTTTTGTAGAGGGCAGATGTCTCCTTACACCTTCGTGTGATGTTGTGAGAGTAGGTCAGAGTCCTTCCCTGTGCAATTGCAAAGTCACAGTATATTTATTGAGCAATAAATCTCTTTGCTCTGGCTATTGTAATCTCTCTTATCTGATTGGCTATTCCTCCTAGGATTTCCAAGCCCTTTGCCAGCAACAAGTATGCCTCCTCAGCTTCTCACTTCCTTCAGCACCGAAGCCAGTACGATCATCAAACTTGTCATGAAAGAAAAGGGAAAAATACTAGAAAGAAAAGGGGGGCTGCTAAATAATAAAGGAGGTGTCTTTAAAAAAATGTTAATTACAATTGACTAATTTCATTCCTTCCCATTTTTCTTCCCAACTTCCTTCTCTCTCAGTAGTGCTGTTGAGGTTCTTGTCCACAAAATAACTGTTTGTTTACATTGGAAGAATTCTAAGTCCTAAATCCAGACCCCAAAGGAGCTTTGAAACTCCACCCAGTCACAAATATGACAGTTATTCTAGTGAAAGTAGTTTTGCTGACTTCAAAGCGGAGAGTGATGATAGTGGCAAAATGAGATAACACGGGGAAGAGAGAGGAAAATGGAGATGGCAAAGAAAGAAATGATAGAAGGGAGGAAGAGAGGCCAGTTGGGGGGTTTAATTTAAAAAAAAAAAAAGAGAGAGATTTTCCTGGGAATGTGACAATATGATATGGAGCATCTGTTCATTCTTTTATTATTATTATTATTATTATTATTATTTTATTAGCAAACATTTATATAGCGCCAGCAATGTACCTGGCGCTTTACAGAGTAATTGAATAGTCCCTGCCCTAGGGCTTACAATCTGAGAGACGGGGGTGGAGGGGAGAGACAAAGGAATGGGAACAGAGGGAGAGACCAGGAGTGTAACATTCACAAGGATGCGAGGTCCCAGGTGCACGCGCTTGGCTTGGTTACATCAAGAATGATGGCTGGTTGGTCCATGTGGTGAGGATATGAGCACACAGACCTC
>QEPC01011191.1:4444405-4454946 GCA_003113815.1 Sphenodon punctatus | reverse complement strand
CCCCCCGCTTCAAGGTCAGTGCAGAAAACCAAATCCAGAGTGTGCCCCTGTTCGTGTGTCGGGCCTTTTTACCACCTCCGACAGGTCCATAGTTGTCATGGCGGCCATGAATTTTTGAAATCTCGCCTCAGCATGGATATTGAAGTCCTCCAAGACAATAAGCCTTGGAGACCTCAAGACCAGGCCTGAGATGAGAGCTGCTAGAGCAGACAGGGATGCTGCTGTGCAGTGGGGTGAACGGTACACCAGCAGAATGCCCAACTGTCCCTGGCTAGACCCTCCAGGCCATCAGCAGCCAAATCAATCACAAGGTGAAGGCACTCTAAACTAGACTCAGTCTGCACTGAAAACCTCCATGTGACCAACTCATTTGTAAAAATAATATCCACCGACCCTCTGGCTTGGGCTGGTGCTGAGACCTGGGTCTTTTGAGACATTGATCACCTGGTTATCTGGGCCTGGGGGTACTGAGTGGGCAACTGGCAGTAACCACTGGTCCTTCCACTCATGATGATATCTCCCCCCACCCCCTGGACCATAATTCCCCCGCCCCATAACAACCCCTATTGGTGCTGCCCCTCCCCCCAGGGGGAACGCCAACAGCCCGACCCCCACCTCCGGACAGGCTCTCTGCAAGGATTGCGGGGAAGGGATTCCACTCCCAACCTCCAACTCCCCGCCTCCCCCCCCCGGGGTACTTCCTCCCATAGCTTGCCATACCCCCCCCTCGCTGTGGGGCAAGTTAGCCTCCCCACATCCCCACGACCATATTCCTCCCTCTCAGAGGTTTCCGTGGTCGAGACCGATGTGAGACGTCCTTCAACCCTCCCCCAGCCAACCCTAATACCAATCCCAACTCTCCCAACACAACCCTCCACTATCCCCTCACACACACCCTTAACCCAGTCTGGGCCCCTCATACCTTGGGGACTGGCTCGCCTTCCGCGCCCTGCGATCTGCCGGGGGTGCCTTCTTGGAGATCCCCCGTGTTAAACGGGGGGCCACAATGGAGAGGACATTCTTGGTGGCTGGGCCATGACTTTGGAACTCCCTCCCGGAGGAAGCTCGCCTGGTCCCGTTTGATGGCTTTTCATCGAGCCTGTAAGATCTGGCTGTTCGCCCAGACCTTTGGAGGGTAGGGTGGTGGTGGGGGATGTGAGGGGTGTATAGTAAATGTTGGGGGGATTACTGTTTAAACTATGTTTACTTCATTATGTTTTTATGAGTTTTTTTTATTGTTTTATTTGTTGTGAGCCGCACCGGGATGCCGTAGGCATGAGGGGGCGGCCAATAAATGTAAATAAATAAAAATAAACCCCAGTTACCCTCCAAAATAGCCACAGTAACCATCCCACTACATGCACAACCACCTAAAAATACCAAACCTACTACAAAACAAATTAAACTTAAAATAGGCTGTACCAGATCTCAGGCCTACAGCTGCTGGAAAGCCAGGCCTCCCTTTATGCCATTAAAGGGAAGGGGAGCCTAAGTTTCCTCATAGTTGACTAAAAGAGTTACCTGTATACATGCAGGAAAGTATTTCTATAGTGCATGTCATGCAAGACACTCATTTGGAGTTGTGGTAAAAATTTATTTCCATGATTGAGATTCTGATGCTCTCTATGAATAGGTTCTTTTGAAGCATATGGAACTACTTGCAGAGTAAGGTGCACCTAAACAAGAAGGTGTCATCCGGCTCCATCAGGTTTATCAACAAAAAGCATGTGGGTGGGACCATCGGAGGCCTGATGTCTCATGAGCTATGCATCCAAGCATAGAGGCACCGTGTTGCTCATAAATGGGTAGAAATGAGATTACAAATTTCCTTCCACAGAGATTTGCAATCTGTTACAAAAACGCCTTTGTAGACCTTTTTTCATATCCTATATGAAAACCATTTGCAACTACCTTTTCCACTCCATGTGGATTGGAGGCAAGTTCTCTACGCTGTCAGTGGTGGAATTCCACATTTAATGAAAGTTATTTACTAACCTTTCTCCTCCCTCCATGGCTGCATGCCTGCACTAGCAAGGCTGTTTTCCATATGCTTGATTTGAAAATGTCCTCATGCTTTTATTTGGAGTGGACTAAAAGCCTTAAAAAGCATACCCAGCGTTTTATTTCTGTTGACACAAATCTTATACAGCTTGTTACCAAGAGAACCATGTACTGGATGCCTGTCTGATAGCATCCCTCACTAACACAGCCTATCAGGCTTGTAGTTTGAAGGTCATCTAGTTCAGGGCACAGCAACTTTTCTGGTCTTGCTTCGGTAGGGATCTTGAAAAGTTGTCTTATCATTTGCTCTTTGCTAGAGCTGAAAACCCTCATCAGTAAATGCACTGATTGCAAATTTATACACTGTCTATAAAAAAAATTAACGTAGCAGCAAAAAAAAGGGGTGAAATGGAATTTGTAAATTATTTATTCAGAATAAAGCTGTCCTGAGATTTGGTAAGTTAGTACTTGATTTGGTGTTTTTTAACTGGATAAAATCAATATAGTATTTGGAATTTTTAATTTGTTGACAGTTTTAGTCATTGCTCAGTTACAAACAACTGATGGGTGGAGTTAATATCTAAACAATTTAAATCCAGAGTTGATTTTTCTGCCTGATATCTACACATTTTTAACTTGTTGACGCTTTCTTAATTACCTAGACAAAAATCCTTCAGTTTAAGAAGCTTGTTAAGGTGGCATTACAAATCATACTCAAATGTTAACATGACAGTAAATTATATGTTAAGGCAACTTTATTAAATATCAGACCAATCTATACATTTTTCTTTCCTTATTCATTAATAAAAAAAATTAGGACAACTGAAATTAAGCTGCATATGTGTGATATGGTGACTGAACAATACTTATATGTGATGAGGAATGTATACAGTTTAATTTCAGTTACGTCATAATTTTTTTTAATTTACCTTTGAGAGGGTAGAGTGCTGGAATGTTTGAAAGAGGCGGTGATCCGACCTTTGCGCAAGAAATCCTCTCTTGACGTTGATTCGTTCGCCAGCTATCGGCCAGTCTCTAACCTTCCCTAAAAAGGGAAGGTTATTGAACAGGTGGTGGCTCAGAAGCTCCAGGAACTTGGCCTCAGCTTCCTAGATTCCTCCCAGTTCAGCTTTCGCCCAGGGTGTGGCACTGAGGCTGCGCTTGTGGCCTTAGTCGATGACCTGCGCCGGGAGATTCAACCTTACTGGTCCTGTTGGATCTCGTCTGCTTTTGACACAGTTGATCATCGACTGTTAGTGACTCGCTTGCGGGACCAGGCAGGATTGAGTGGGATGGTTCTACAGTGGTTCCATTCCTACTTAGCCGATAGGACCCAACAGGTGGTCCTGGGGGATAAGTCCTCTTCCCCCAGTGACCTCTCCTATAGTGTCCCACAAGGTTCTATTCTGTCCCTGCTCTTGTTCAATGTGTACATGCAACCTTTAGGTGAGGTCGTGAGGCTGTTCGGAGTGAGTTGTCATCAATATGCTGATGACACTCAGCTGTACCTCTCATTTTCATTGGACTCAGGCCAGGCAGTCTCTGTGCTTTCCCAATGTTTGATGGCTGTTGGGGACTGGATGAGGCCGAGCTGACTGAAGCTGAATCCTGACAAGATGGAGTTAATGTTGGTGGGGAGAGTGGCAGGTGTGTGACTTTCCCCATCGCTGTCGGGGTTTGTCCCCCGCTGGTCTCCCAGGTGCGGAGTCTAGGTGTGTTCCTGGATTCCTTCCTCCACTTGGATATCCAGGTGGAGACGGTGGCGAAGGGGGCTTTTTGCCAGTTGCATCTGGTTTGGCGGCTTTGGTCTTATGTCTCGGACTCCAAACTGGCCACTAGGGATGGGAATTCCGGATCTACCGGTATCCGATAATGCCGGTATTGGGCGTACCGGCATTATCGGATTCGGCCCGGTAATCCGGCCCCCGGTACCGGATTTCAGTGTGCCGGTTTTTTACATTGCAGCCATTTAAAAATGGCTGCAATGTAAAAAAATTTAAAGCCCCAGCCAAACTGTTTTAAAACAAAAAAACCCTCCCCGAGTCCAGGCTGCGCGGGTGGAAGGGGGGACACCCCCCACCCACCCTGCCCAGCCTGGCTTTTTGTTGTAAAAAAGATAGAACTCAGAGTGAGACCCCGAGGCGAGCCCCCCCCCCCGCACCAGCGGCCGCGGCGTCCCCGCAGCCGCAGGTAAGTCTGACCCGATCCCTGGGGGGGGGGGGGGTGTTTAACACCCCCACCCCCCCCAGGGATCACCCCTACAGCGCCCTTGCCGCTTACCTTGGGGAGCTCCGGCGGCGGCGGGCGGCCCGGCGGCTTCAGCGCCGGCTGTGGCTGCCGGCGTCAGGACGCTGTAGGCCTTCCGGTGCACTTCCGGGTTTCACCGGAAGGCCTAGAACGTCCTGAAGCCGGCAGCCACAGCCGGCGCTGAAGCCGCCGGGCCGCCCGCCGCCGCCGGAGCTCCCCAAGGTAAGCGGCAAGGGCGCTGTAGGGGTGATCCCTGGGGGGGGTGGGGGTGTTAAAACCCCCCCCCCCCCAGGGATCGGGTCAGACTTACCTGCGGCTGCGGGGACGCCGCGGCCGCTGGTGGGGGGGGGGGGCTCGCCTCGGGGTCTCACTCTGTGTTCTATCTTTTTTACAACAAAAAGCCAGGCTGGGCAGGGTGGGTGGGGGGTGTCCCCCCTTCCACCCGCGCAGCCTGGGAGGGGGAGGGAATTTATTTTAATTAATTGCATTGGTTTCAATGGGGACACAGCGCCCCATTGAAACCAATGCAATAAATCCGGCACCGGTATACCGGATTTAATCCGGGAAACCGGTTTTTGTGAAACCGGTAACCGGTAAATCCGGTACCCGGTAATGGGTCCGGTGTCCCGCCCCTACTGGCCACCATCATTCATGCTTTTGTTACATTGAGACTGGACTACTGCAATGAGCTCTATGTGGGGCTACCCCTGGTGATGGTCTGGAGGCTTCAGCTGGTGCAGAATGCGGCAGCCCAGCTCCTTACGGGGTCGGGTCGCCGGGAGCACATTACACCAGTGCTTCGTTCTCTGCACTGGCTGCCTATTTTCTTCTGGGCCCGATTCAAGGTGTTGGCTCTCACCTTTAAAGCCCTACATGGCCTCGGCCCAGCCTATCTGCGGGCCTGACTCACTCCCCAGGTCCTTGATCAGCCCCTGCAGTCTGCTGGGGATGCCTTCTTGGAGGTCCCCCGAGTATATTGGGGGGCCACTATGGAGAGGGTGTTCTCGGTGGCCGCACCTCGATTGTGGAACGTCTTCCCGGAGGAGGCTCGCCTGACCCTGAAGCTGCTGGCTTTTCATCAGGCTTGTAAAACCTGGCTGTTTTGCCAGGTATTTGGTGGAGGGGATGGATTGTGGGGGGCTTGAGGACTAGGGGGCGTTCTATGTTTATATTTTTATGCCTTCACCATGTAGTTTCACCACATGGCTTTGTTGGTGTTTTATATTTTTGTTTTAAAGTGTAAGCCGCTCTGAGTTGCTTTGCAGAAGGAGCGGGGTATAAAATTGTAAAATAAAAAAATAATCAGTTCATTTGCACTTGGGAGAGGCCGATGCAAAAACGGCCACATTCTCACAACTGTCTTACTTATATTATCTTAGGTATAAATTTTGAATGTAAAGCAATATCTATTCTAGCTTGCAAAATCTGCAAATATGGTTCTGAGATTATTATGGCTGCTATTTCACTAACTCTTCTTAATGAAGTTATTGCTAACAGGAATACTGTCTTTAAACCCCAACCCCATAACCAGTTCATTTGCGCCCCTGGGGCAGCATGAATTTGATTATATGGGGGGCACAAATGAACTGGTATTTGGGGGGGGGGCAGAGAAAGGAGATGTAGACTCACCCAGCCAACCCAGGTGAGTTGAGGATCTGGGGGACTCGCCTGTCTGGCAGTGGAGCGGCTCCAGAAGCGCACCCCAAGATCAGTGCGTCAGGGCCTTCCTCTGTGGGCACAGCATGCCATAATCAGGAGAACTATATATATATATCACCTCCCGTTTCAGTCCAGAATAAAGACAGATAGGTGACAAGGTTTGCAGCTTGCCCACATTCTCTGTTTTCTTGTGAGACTGAATCTCATACATATGGATGCCCTCCGTCTGGTCCTATTTTGTCGGCTCAGTTTCGGGTTGTGTCCCCCACTGATGTGGAAGATTTTCTGGGGGTGGTTAGGACCACTTTTTGTGAACTGGATCCGTGCCTGTCCTGACTGGTCAAGGCCAGCCAGGAGACATTAGGACCGTTGCTGGCTGGGTTTGTCAGTGCATCCCTATGGGAGGGCAGAGTGCCAGACCGTCTCAAGGAGGCGGTGGTGTGGCCTCTGCTCAAAAAACCATCGCTTGACGTTGACTCCCTTGCCAGCTATCGGCCAGTCTCTAACCTTCCCTTTTTAGGGAAAGTTATTGAACAGGTTGTGGCTCAACAGCTGCAGGAGCATCTGGACCACATCGGTTTCCTAGATCCCTCGCGGTCTGGCTTTCGCTCAGGACATAGCACTGAGACTGCGCTTGTGACACTGGTTGACAACCTTTGCTGTGATATGGATCAGGGACGGTCATCTCTCCTGATCCTTTTAGATCTGTCAGCAGCTTTTGATACCGTTGACCATGGTGGCTCAGCTGCGGCTCGGTTGCAAGACCGTGGTGGGTGGGACTGTTCTTGAATGGTTCCGCGCTTTCCTGGCCAGAAGAACTCAGCGGGTGGTGCTAGGGGATTGTTTTTCATCCCCTCGTGATCTCACGTGTGGAGTCCCGCATGGTTCTATTCTGTCCCCTCTCCTGTTCAACATATATATGCAACCTCTGGATGAGGTCGTGAGAAGGCTTGTTCGGTGTCAATATGCTGATGGCACCCAGCTCTATCTCTCATTTTCATCAGTCTCTGCCCTGGCAGTCTCTGTGCTTACTCAGTGTTTGGCGACTGTCAGGGACTGGAAGAGGGTGAGCCATCTGAGGCTGAATCCTGATAAGATGGAGGTGATGCTGGTGGGAAGGACCAAGGGGGTAGAGGCCCCCATCATTGATGGAGTGCTTCCCCCCGCCCTCGTGTCTCAGGTCCGTAGTCTGGGCGTGCTCCTTGATCCCCATCTCCACCTGGATGTCCAGGTAGATGCTGTGGCAAGGAGTGCGTTTCGCCAATTACATCTGGTATGTTGGCTTTGGCCGTATGTTTAGGATGTGGACCTGGCTACCATCATCCATGTGTTAATTACCTCAAGACTTGACTATTGCAGTGTACGCTACGTGGGGCTACCCATGGTGATGACTCGGAGACTGTAGCTGGTGCAGAATGCAGCTGCCCGACTCCTTACTGGGACGGGTTGCTGAGAGCACATAATGCTGGTGCTCCGCTCTCTGCACTGGCTGCCTGTAGTCTTCCAGGCCCAACTCAATGTGTTGATGTTGACCTATGAAGCCCTACGCAGTCTGGGCCCCACCTACCTGCAAGACCACCTCACTCCCCGGGCTCTGGACTGGCCCCTGCAATCATCAGGGGGCTTTCTCCTGGAGTTCCCCCGGGTATTCTGGGGGGTGACGATGGAAAGGGTGTTCTCGGTGGTCGCACCGCGGCTATGGAACTCCTTTCCGGTGGAGGCCCAAATGGCCCCAGGCCTCCCTGCATTTCAATGCCAATATAAAATCTGGCTGTTCCACCTGGCCTTTGGCGAGGGAGGGGTATAGGGTGGTGGTTGGAGGGTAGAGTGGGGGAGGTTGTGTTGTGTTTCTTTGGCTCCAGTCAGTGTTTAAATTGTATTTTATTATTGTATTTTATTGTTTTATGATGGTTTTTATGAAATTTGTGAGCTGCCTTGAGCTGCTTAGTCAGGTTGGGGGGGGTATAAAAAATTTGAAATGAATAAATATATTATTAGATCGTGGGCAAGCGGCCACATATATATTGCCCACATTTATAATATATATTATAAATGTTTAAAATACAAAAATAAAGAAAAGTATATTCTGAGGCATGCTTCTGCTGCTCTTATGGCACACTAGTATGCCTCAGCACACCCTTTGGGAATCACCCATCTTGCTCCTTGCAGCTACTGAATGTAGTAGCTGGTAGTCAGCTCACTATCGGTTTGATCAAAGAGAGGACAACAAACAGGGGAGCCATTCCACAAATCATCAACAAGAAGATGAAGTATTAAAAGTGAACAAGCACTAATGTGTATTGGTAACAATGGGGAAAATGCAATGAACATGGGTCCCGTGTGTATGGCAATGTGCCCTGGAAAACTGTTGATGTTTTTAAAAAAGAACAGGTTGTATCAAATAAAACATAGATGGTATAAAATTGTGCAAGCTGGAAGCTCTCCAAAGTTATGGTACAGATCTTTGTGAACAAGGAGAGTGTTTATTTTATAGATGTGTTGACAAGGGAATAAGGGAAAGATGGTTTACTTAAAAAAAAAACATATTTAAGCCTGTCCAACACGACATATGTCTTGCTTTCATTATGTAAATGACAATTTATTTTTGCATAAACATTTTTAATGCCATGTAAATTTTATGAGGTTTTGGATAAAAGGCTGCCTTCTCGAGCTGTTGTATTTGAAATCCAGGCTGCAATGTGGCTGGTTCTATCACTCAGCAGTGATGGATAATCAGCGTGGAACTTGAGCTCCTAAGATGAGGTCATGCTTACCTATGCCATCTGTTTACTGATAACCAGTCAGTACTGTTTTGGGGAGTTGTCTTCGGCACTCTTTTGAACATTGACATACCTGGCATCATGCTGCTTCTCAAAACAGTTGTTATAAGATATAGCTTGCTCTGGGGAGTTGATCAGAATGCATCAAGTAAGAGTCCTTAGTGCAATGCGTTAGAAAGAGAAGTTTATTGGGGAGAAATTAATGACATTTTAAAAGGCATTATACTGTGATAACTAATTACTTCACTAATCTTTTATGAGGTTGCATAATGCAACGCCTTCACTTCAGAACCCTGATTTCTTGGGACAGGACTACAACCACTTTGATCATGGTTTAATAGTTCTTTGATTTCCAGACTGCTGGATGGTTTTGACTAGAGAACAGTCGTAAACAACAAGAGGAATCCAGACTAACGAATGGGTAACAGTGTTTGACATAAATGTGAAAAATGCAGTATACACAAGAACTACTGGGAGAAAACCATGTAAAATATAGTGAGTTGTATATGAGTGTGGTTGTCTGTCATGCTGGTTCCATCTGCAAGAGATGGAGGACACAGTAGTTCAGATGAGATCTTTTATTGGACCGACTACTGTTTGATGAGAGTATGCAAGCTTTCAGGCCATACTCCTAAGGAAGAGCCCTGTGTGGCCCAAAAGCTTGCATACTCTCATCAACAAAAGCATTTGAGCTTCTTTGTCTCCATCTAGAATGCAGTAATAGTTTCATGGCTTATCATTGTGTGTCCAGTACTGATGGGCTCTTTACTTACAAGAACTGAATGGTTTAAGCTAGTAAAAAAGCATAGAAAATAGGCTTTAGAGGCAGTGGGCCACTTTGAAACCCAAGCAAACCATAGATGTGAGTTTCTGAGAAGTGGTGTACTCAATACTGTTTAGATTTCTGTTGTTACATTTTATGGGGATTCATGGGGGTTTTAGTTTATATAATTGCAATCAATTTTATCTATATTTTGGGGTTATTTTGTAATATAGCGCAAGCTGCCCTCAGTCTTTCTGGCAAAGGGCAGTATAAAAATCTGACAACATAAACCTTTTTTGTAGTTAAATATATTTCTATTACAGATACATTATGTTCCACTATTGATTCTCTGTGAGTTATTTTTTTTAATTTTTTTTTGGCTTCTTATGAATTCTACCCAGTGGGTGTCTTGTGATAAATTCAGTAAAGGGTGTGCCCTGGTGCCCTTCATATTTTCCTTTTAGCCTTTTCAAGTTGTAAAAGCCTGTACTGAAAATCAGTGACCCGTTTTGCATGTGGTGAGAGAATAATTCACGTGTGTATTCACCAGGATACGTAAGAAGGGAAAAATTGCAGGGTGTGATGGTAGGAGTATTATGTATTTAATGGTACAAAGGTAAAAAGGTCATATTACAGGAGTGAGCAAACTGGATCAGGAGCTACGTGTAATTCAAGTCCGGTTTTTGGTCAGGGCAAGTCACAGTCCTACGCTGCCTTATTGGTCTTGTCTTAGGGTGTTTTCAAACGAGATGCAACCCAAGAGCCACAGATAGATCCGACAGCCCATCTGAAGGTGGAGTGCTCCTGTGATCCATGGAGCACCCAGTCATAGCCATGCACGGAGCACTGCTGAGAAATCCAGAGTGCTCTATGCAGGATAGGCCAAATGTATGTATTTATTTCAAATATTTCTACCTCGCCCCCTTGCACCAGGTGACTCTGGAAGGCTTATGATCACAATTAAAAATAAATTCAGCTATAAATATAAAATGAATACAAAAATATAAAACTATAGCAGCAAAATATAAAATCAAAGTGATCAATGCAATAACAACCCCCCTAACCCATCCCTCCTCCCCCCCCCCCCCCCC
>QEPC01011191.1:4433031-4444365 GCA_003113815.1 Sphenodon punctatus | reverse complement strand
CCCCCCCCCCCCCCCCCCCCAAATGCCTGATGGAAGAGTCAGGTCTTACAGCTACGTCGGAAGGCAAGGAGATCTGGGCTGAGGCCACCGGGAGGGCATTTCAAAGCAATGACATGGTCGCCGAGAACACCCGCCTGTCATTCGAACCCGCTGGAAACGTGGACTTCCAGTAGGGTGCTCGCCGATGACCGTAGGGTCCGCCTGGGGACCCAGGAGGTGAGGCGAACTTCCAGGTAAGCAGGCCCAGGCCATTTAGGGCCTTAAAGGTCAAAAACTGCACCTTGAATTGGGCCCGAAAGACAATAGGCAGCCAGTGTAATGCTCAGAGCATAGGTGTAATGTGCTCCCTGTGGCTCACCCCTGTAAGGAGATGGGCCACAGCATTCTGCACCAGCTGCAGCTTCCAAACTCTCACCAAGAACAACCCCATGTAGAGCGCATTGCAATCGTCTAGTCTCGAGGTAACGAATACATGGATGAGGGTGGTGAGGTCCGAATCTGAAACACATGACCGGACCCTTTTCACCAGATGTAGTTGGCGAAAGGCACCCCTGGCCACAGCCAACACCTGGAGATCCAGACGTAGCTGTGAATCCAGGAGCACCCCAAGGCTCCGCACAGATGGAACCAATGGAGGATGAACACTCCCAATGACAGGAGTATTCCCCTCCCCAAGATCATTGACCCCACCCACCAACATCACCTCCATCTTATTGGGATTGAGCTTCAATCGGCTCAACTTCATCCAACCACCCACAGTGGCCAAACACCGAGACAGCAAGGAGACGGCAGGACCTGGGTCAGATGAAAAGGATTAGATACAGCTGGATGTCGTCTGCATATTGATGACAACACACTCCCCAGCTGTGCACAACCTCCAAGAGCAGCTTCATATACATGTTGAACAAGAGAGGAACCCTGTGGAACTTCACACGAGAGAGCCCCAGGGGACAATTTACAGTCCCCTAGGACCACCCGCTGTGACCTCTCAGTGAGGTAAGAATGGAACCATTGTAAAATGGTTGTCTCCCCCAGCCAGGTCCCGCAGGCAAGTCACCAATATCTTGTGATTTATTTATTTATTACATTTTTACCCCGCATCCTCCTGCACAATGTTGGCTCGGAGCAGCAACAACATATAAAAATACAATAAATTACATAAAACTAAAGTATTATATTAAAATTACTAAAAGGCAATAAAAATACCCTCCTAACCCCCTTCCCTGAAGGCCTGGAGGAACAACCAGTTCTTACATGATCTTCGAAAAGAGGGGAGGTCCAGGGATAAACGGGCCTCTATCGGGAGAGAGTTCCACAGCCTAGGTGCGGCCACTGAGAACGCCCTCCCTGCCGTTGGCACCTGGAATACCTGGGGGACCTCGAGTTGGGTGCCGACCGCAGGGGCTGCGAAACGAACTGGGGCCTGAGGCGGTCCCACAGATAAGTAGGTCCCAAGCCATTTAGGACTTTAAAGGTCATTACCAATACTTTGAATTGGGCCCAGTAGACTATAGGCAGTCAGTGCAGAGAACAGAGCACAGGTGTAATGTGCTCACGGTGACCCATCCCTGTTAGGAGACAAGCCGCTGCATTTTGCACCAGCTGCAGCCTCCGAACTGTCTTCAAAGGTAGCCCCACGTAGAGTGTGTTACAGTAGTCCAGTTGATAGGTAATGAAAGCATGGATGATGGTTGCCAGGTCCGAGTTGGAGACATACGCCTGAAGCCGTTGCACCAGATGTAATTGGCGAAATGCTCCCCTTGCCACAGCCGCCACCTGACAATCCAGGCAGAGCTGTGGGTCAAGGAGCACCCCCAAAATGTGAACCTCAGTGGCCATAAGGGGGCAGACCCCTTCAATAACGGGAGCCACCACCACCCTGGCCCTACCAACCAACATCACCTGCATCTTACTGGGATTTAGCCCCAGTCAATTCACCCTCATCCAGTCCCCCACAACTGCCAAACACCAGGTAAGCACCGAGACTGTCGGGCCTGGATCTTCAGAAAATGAGAGGTAAAGTTGTGTATCATCGGCGTACTGATGACATCATGCGCCGAACCGTCTCATGACCTCCCCCAAGGGTTGTATATACACATTGAACAGGAAAGGGGACAAGTCTGCCAAGTTCTCCCTGGCAGGAATGAGCAGAACCATTCAAGAACAACCCCACTCACCCCGGCCCGGTTCCGCAGCCTTGTCAACAACATCTTGTGAGCAACGGTAACAAAAGCTGCCAACAGATCCAACAAGATATCAATCAAGGCCACAAGTGCAGTCTCCGTGCCAAACCCCGGACGAAAGCCGGACTGCGAGGATCAAGAAAACCGACCCAGTCCAGATGCCCCTGTAACTGCTGGGTCACCACCCGTTCAATAACCTTCCCTAAAAAGGGAAGGTTAGAGACTAGCCGATAGTTCACCGGGGAGCGAACACCCAAAGATGGTTTCTTGAGCAGAGGCCACACCACTGCCTCCTTGAGAGGGGGAGGCATCGTCCACCCCACCAGCAATGGCCCTAATGTCTCCTGGTGACCCCCGCTGCTGGCATTCCGAAAGCGGATACCTAGGGGCTGTTCGGTCAATGACCTTGGTGAAATAGCTGTTCCAAAAAGCAATGAGTCCATCAAGTGAACGGTCATTGAGATCAGGATGTAATTCCCCTAGAGCATTCCGGAACCTTTCCAGGGGCTGACATGCGCCAGGAGCCTAGTCTGGAGGAGGTAATGATCTGTCCATGATGGGTAAAATTGTCACATCCCCCACCACCGGATCCCCCGCCTCAAGGCCTGTGCAGAATATCAGGCCAAGGGTATGGCCCCCCTCATGTGTCGGGCCCCTAACCATCTAAGACAGTCCCATTGTTGTCATGGCGTCCATGAATTTATGTTCTGCTCCCCCAAAACTGACGTTGGGGTGGATATTGAAGTCCCCCAGGACCAAGGTCCTCGGGGACCGCAAGACCACCTCCGACACCAGTTCTGCTAGAGCGTGTAGGGATGTTGCCATACAGGTAGGTGCGCCGTATATCAGTAACAGCCCTAATCTGTCTCCAGCCAAATCGAACACAAGGTGGACCCTCTCCATGCCCATGATAGTCTGCACAGGATACCGCCTCACAGACCAGGTATCCTTAAAAACAACAGATACACCGCCTCCCCGCCCCTCTGCCCTGGGCTGATGCTCTACAGAGTACCCGACCGGAACAAGGCCAGCCAATATTGGCCCCAACTCATTGTCTATCCAGGTCTCTTTAATGCACACGAGGTCGCCTGGCTGATCCAAAATTAACGCTTGAATTGTCGATTTATTACCGACAGACCTCGCATTCAGCAGCAACAGACTCAGACCAGGGGTACCCCTGATCTCGATCCCTGTCATATCTGCCTGGGGGCCTATCCAAGGAACAGGAATCAAATACCTGTCCCTCCTAACTGCTGTCCTTTGCCTCCCAGTATGACCATACTTGCTGGTCCATCACGACTCCAATGGCTGCGCCCCCCCCCGGCCCTCTGCCCCGCCGGACCCTCGCGGACCAACCCTCCCCCCCCTTATTGGGTCAATCCCCCACACACATCAGGAGGACACACCGAACCCTCCCGAAATCCCCCCCACCTTCTGTCTCCTTACCCTCCTTGATTTCTCCCCTCACAGGGGAACCAAATCCTCCCTCCCCAACCCAGTACGGCCTCCTCCCCCACCCATTAGGGGTGGAGCTCATCCCCACATCCCCCTCCCATCCATCCCCCCCCTCACTCATACCTAGCAACTTGCCCTATAAAACCAATCCTCTAAAACCAGGCAGCCCTCACCTAAGGGCCACACCCAAGGGCCCTTTGGCGCAGACCCTAGGTACCGTCGGGTCGCCTGTCCTTCAACCCCCTCCCACCAGAAGTCACTTGAGAGGTATGTTAAAGCCAGCCTCCTAAATAAGACGTTTGCTGACAAGGAGGCCAGCAATAGTGTGTTGTCCCCCTGTCTTTTAGTGGGAACCTCCAGTATCAAAAGCCGCTAATAGATCCAGTAGAGCTAGTAGGGTCATATGACCCCTATCTAGCTCTACCAGGTCATCGACTAAGACCACCAATGCTGTCTTCATGTCATAACCTGGACGAAAGCCTGACTGTGTGGGATCAAGAAAACATGTGTGATCCAAATGTACCTGCAGCTCTGTTGGGCCTAAAAAGGGAAGGCTAGAGACAAGCCGATAGCTCACCGGAGCATCCACATCGATAGATGGTTTCTTGAGAAGGGACTGGACCACAGCCTTCTTGAGGCAATCCAGCACCCTCCCCTCCTGAAGGGAGGTGTTAATTACCTCGGCCGGCACTGTCCTCAATGTCTCCCTGGAGGCGTATGGTTTATGGTGGCCGCTTCTGTGGCCAGGATAGCCATGCTGGGAGCTGCCTGTTGGAAATGCTCCCCACACTCCACCTGCGTGAGTGTTCCATGGCTGTGTCACTCCACGGCCACGGACATCCCCCTCTCCAGTTGCCCTGCTTATCTAAAAACAACCTAATTCACTGCACCTAATTTTCAGCAGCTGAATCACAGCTGCTTCTCAAAATCTCAGCAACCTGCACCACAGAGCACTGGTTCTATCAGCCAATCACAAAACAGAAGATGCTTCAAAGGGACTATGGCTCTCATCCATATGTAGATTTTGGTACAAGGCTCTTGTCTACCCCTGCCATATTGCATAAAAAATAGTCTGTAGGGAGTTCAGTGCCTTTTCCACATAACCTAAAAATAATTTTGGAAGGAAAATAAATAGGTTTTATGACAAGCCCCAGTTTTTGTGTATTTTTTGCATTTTAACAAGGCCTGGAAATTTTTCTACTTGCATTTGATCATAGTACAGTAATATCAGAAATGTCAAACTGTCATCTTTATTTTTCCCACAGGTCTCATTATAGGGCCCACTGATCTCCATTGAAAACTTTGAATCCCTGACAAGGCTCTCCCCTCCCCCAGTTGCTTGTTGGGTGTTTAATCGGAACAGTTGTTACCAAATAATAGCATTTTAAACATATGACTAAAAAGCTCCTTCACATCTCAGGTTGAAGTCACATGGCTTCTCTGATGCAATTCTAGTTTCTCCTGTAGTTTCTGGAGCTTCTCAGAAAGGGCTGAATTTAGGCAAGTCCTAAATTCCCAAACTAAAACGCAAAAGTTAAAAAAAAAAAAAAAAAAAAAAAGTCCCAAACCATTTGCTTTTCTCTAAAAACCACACCAAGAAGCAAAATGGCACAAGACACTTGCCCCTGTAAAATAGATTATCTCATCTGAAATCCCTGGGGAGACCACAGCATGATAAAAAGTAAATATGGTTGTTCATATTTCAGTAACCAAATGGACAACTCCTGGTCTGCTTAAGCTGCTGCATGTCTTTTGGCCACGCTATGCAGGAAGCCAGATTCCTCAGCTAATGCATTTGTGGGACAGGTGGCTTGCTTTCTGTCCTGTCCTGAGTGTAGTCTGAGACTGGGTGCAAGTCTCAATAGATGTGGTCAGTAAGAGCTCCCAGGAACCTTTCTTCCATTTTAATATCATGGGAATTAGCATACTTTAGTCACCTGTTCCAGGAGGGGACAATATTGGGTAGCATAGGCAGAACCTGCTTTGGTATATTTACTGCACCTGGGATTTCCCCAAGTGGAATCCCCTAATGGCTTATATTTAAGCCAGATTTCCACGCCTTGTGTGTTGAGTGGCACACGAGAGTGGGCTGTGGATTTACCACAAACATTTTAGCACGGGTTGTAAGGTTACGGCTGAGTTGATACCTCTTCAAGTTATATAGACGAGTAGTAGCGGTTGTCGTGGTACTGTTTCTGTCAAAAAAATATAATTTAACATATGGGGTATCAATAAATTAATTTGAGAATTGATTAGAAAGTTTGACGGTACAGATGATTAGTAACTATTCCCATTAAACTTAGTCTGAATTTTTCTTGCTAGAAGACCACTTTTCTCATAATGAAAGGCAGGAGTTTCCTGTTTTTACTACTTGTAGTAATTGCTTGAGTCAGTTTTCTGAGTATGTTGCTTAATGGAGCTCGTGGTTAGATTCCCTCCCTTCCCCTACAAGTGTTCAATTTGTCAGACACATTGGGAGAAATTCTTTAAGTTATTTTTCAGTGAGTAGTTCGAAAGGAGATGGCCACCCAGAAACCATGGATCCGACTACCCATCTGAGTTGGAGCAGCCGGATTGCGCACTTCCATGAGCCACAGAACATCCATACATAGAGCACTGCCAGGAAATCCCAAGTGCTCCATGCAGGGCAGGCCACAAAGCCCCTGTCCGTATGAACAGCGACAGCCAGTCATGGCAGCAAATGGGGCTGCTGCTCAAAGGCACTGTGGGTGGGGAAAGCAGCCGTTGCAAGTTACAAGAACTGGCTGGGAGTGCTGAGGAGCCCAGGTTTTTCAGCAACATGCACAAGGGACATGTCACTTGCAAAAGCCAGCCCATCACACTTCCCCTTCCCCCATGGTCTGTGGCAGAGGGAGTAAACGGTAGCCACACTGGATGCTGCCTGTTTGAGTTGCTCCCCATGCACTCCACCTGCATGCATTCTCTGAGGCAGAGCCATGCTGCGGCCATGAGTCCCTCCTCCTATCAGCTTGCTTACTTAAAAACGCCCATTGTCTGCTATCCTGGGACGGGGGTCTCTCTTAGTCTTAAGCCAATTTTTGTCTATATATCTTAAATATACGCGAGCACATTACTCCAGTTCTCTGTTCTCTGCACTGACTGCCGATAGTCTTCCGGGCCCAATTCAAGGTGTTGGTGTTGACCTTTTAAAGCCCTAAACGGCCTGGAGCCCCACCTACCTGCAGGACCATCTCACACTCCGGATTCTGGATCAACCTCTGTGGTCAGCCAGGGGCGCCCTTCTTGGGGTCCACCGGGTTTCCTGGGTGTCGACCATGAGGAGGGCATTCTCGGTGGCTGCACCATGCCTGTGGAACTCCCTCCCGTTGGAGGTCTGCCTGACCAATGACCTCCCCTCTTTCTGTAAAAAAATGTAAGACCTGGCTGTTCTGCCGGGCCTTTGCCAAGGGAGATGGAATTGGAGGGTTGGGTTAGGGTGGGGTTTTATTGTTTTTTTTGGGGGGTGTCAATTTTTAATTTTTATTATATGTTTTAAAATGTTAGCTGCCCCGAGATGCTTGTGACAGGAGGGGGCAGCATACGAATGCTGTTATCAATACATTAAATAACGGAATAATAATAATAATAATAGTAATGACTTCATGTACATGATCTTTATGTCTTTTGTCTTTTGTTCTAACCCATCCAACAGGGCGGGTTTATGTTGTAAACTAATAAACGCAATTTTTAATCCTCACAACAACCTTGTGAGGTAGGTTTGGCTGAAAGAATATTGTGACTGGCCCAAGGTCACCCAGCAAATTTCTGACTGCACCGAGGCTTGAGTCGGGGTTACCCCCAACCTCCTGGTCTAAGTACTGCACACTTAGCCATTATACTACACTTACTTTCATAGTTTATAAAGCTGAAATCTTTATTTTGTCCATCAGTGGGGAACCTTTTCCTTCCCACAGACCACTTTGAAAATTAATACAGGTTCTGTGGGCCAGATAGAAATTGGAGGTAGAGCACTTATGGGGGTGATCAGAATTTGGGGGCGGGCAGGAGAAGGGTGTAAATCATGGGTTTATGCCATGGATCTATCCATTATCCTTTGCATGCTCACATCTCTGCTCCCTTCCCCTGAGCTTACTGTTTCAATGTTTGAGGCCTCTGACTGGATTCCTGGGCCATATTCCGAAGTTGGATGGAATGGGGCTAGTGTTGCCTTTTAATCCAGGATGTTTATGAAAAATACAAGGTGCAGGACTGTATTTTTAAAAAACCATAAGCACTAGAAGAAGGAATATTGGACTAAGTATATGATAAAAAAATCTGCATTTAAGAACTTTCTTTTAAACAATATAATCCATCAAGTCTAAGCAGATATAATATAATTGTACTTTATGAAATTCAAATGCATGCCTTCATGCAGCATCCTTATCATAAACAGTAGCTAGTTATAAATATACAAGAAAGCATTGTTAGAAATATAATACATGCAAAATAGATTTTTGGCTAAGCTTTTTGTTTTTAAGTATTCAGTGTAACCAAAACCCTTTTTAATTTGTCTGGAGAACATGTTGAATTTACGTGATGTATAGTTGGTTTCTTTACAGTTTTCACCATTAATTTTTACATAACGGCAAAAGTAAATAGAAAACACATATGGTTAACATTTCAGAATTCATTAAAATACATACTATTTTATTAACATCCACTCTTTTACACGTTTTTTTAGTTTTTGTGCAAATAAAGCATAATTATTTAACGTATTTAATAGCACCTCTGAATTATTCATTAAAAGCCAGACAGTTCCCTCCTGCATACTCCAGTGCTCTTACTCCAGTGCTCTTTCTTTCATAAGTGAAGGAAACCACTTACTTCCCAAATTGTGGGGGGCTGCTATTGTTTGTACTTTTCACACACCACAATGGGTTTTTATTGTTCTTATTGTTTTTTATCTGTTTTTATTTTGCATCATATATAGATGTTTTTAATATTGATTTTTGAGCCACCTAGAGCTGCCTGGGGCAGAATTAGGTGGGATAAAAATGAAAGGCCAAAACCGTGTGTTTTTCTATAAAACTAATTGATAGAGAATCTGACCATTTATTTTTAACCCTCTTTATTTCATGCCAAATGTTCTAGTTCTTTTCCATAATGGTAAGAAGGAACCAGGGCTGAAATGTTCTCTTTTCCGCCTCCCGGTCTCATTGAGAATCTGATTCTTGGTTCATTCTGGCAACTGAAAATGAATCAGGAACTTTCAATGTGTCGACTTAATTTTCATTGAGAATGTGGGTGGTGGTGGGGAATCACTCTGCATGTGCAAAATGACCACTGGGCTGTTCTGTGCATTCAAAGCCTTTTTCTAAAATAGTTGCGGACAGCCTGGTGGCCATTTTGCACATGCACAGTGATTTTTTTAATTATTACTACTATTATTTTTACACTGAGAAATACTAAGAATTTGTACTGGGACCGAGATCTTGCTCACTGAGATCTCAGTCCCCGTTCTCAGATGCTCAGTATTTCTCACGAATACGTCTCGTTTCAGCCCTAATAAGAACCCTGTTTTGATAAGTCACTCTTCCTTTTTGCTTCTGAAAGAATACAGCACTAGCAGAGTTTACCTGAGGACTTAAATAATTCCGATCCCTAAAGACTCTTCCTAATGTCAGATGATCTTCCTTAGGTGCAATATTGCTATTTAGTAACGTTTTAACTGTCTTTATTACTCTACAGCTTAGCTAGAGATTATTAAAACCATCTCTTGCTGTGTAGTTTACAGAAAGTGAAGTCTGGCCAAGCGTGCTATTCCAGCTTGCATACAGATGAAACAATCTAATTTCTTGGCCAAGAAGGAAATCACTGTCCTCCTCACCTTATGCCTATTTTCTGATTTTCATAAAAATGGAACAAGATGGAACTAATTGAATAAAAATTGTGATGGTTTCCCCCCCCCATCCTCTGTTGTTTCTCATTATTAGCGTCTCATAACTGTCTTCCTTTCCAACACTTTTTCATTTTTCTTCCATCACTGGAACCCTAGAATCATAACTTTCTGATATACCTATGGTAACAAATTCATCAACTCCAGAAACCTTCCTTTCCATGAATGCTTCTCTTGTTTTGAAGAAGTCATATCCGTAAGAATCCCACTGGGTTTTTAAATCCATAAATGTATTTTAATTGTTTTAACCTCTTGGCTTAATTTTTTAACTCTTTATTTTCTTTCTTCATAGTGTAAATTCATTTTAATGGTAACATATTTGGAAGAATCCTGGTAACTTGTTGATCTCATTCCTCCCATCTCTGTGTTATCTCACCTAGCTGAGTTTTATCTATCGTAAGAAGTGCCTCAGGTACGACACTAAAACTATCATCAAAATTGGCACTGAGATCTTTGCATTTCTGGTAGATCAATACTAGGTTTTGTTGTTAAGGAACCACTATGAGAAGGACTATAAATCAGTCATTGATCCTTATCTGCGTACTTCGCCTTGCCATCAGATCTTTCTAAACACTTTCTAAATTAGTTGGAATTAAATTTTTGATGATAATTGCATATATTGCACCCTCATTATAACACTGTGTATTTTGGAGCCATGCCCCATACTGTGTTAAAACAGAACCCACGTTAAAACAAGGGGTACTTATGACTGACTGAGAATGAAAGCAGGGACTCTGTTTTCACTCTGAATGTCATTGGGTGCTAAAATCCCTCGCCCTGCAGTGTGGGTGAAGGTATCGGCACTATGTGAGAGCAGCAGCTAGCTTTCAAGTAGTGCTGGTGACTGATCACTTTGCTTGCTCTGGAATGATGGGGAGAGGGATTTTAGCTGTGGGGAGCTGCTGCTTGCTGTCAGTGGAAGCCAGCACGGCAGCACCCTTTCCTGAGCAGAGGTACTGGGGGTTGAGCGAATATTTATTTATTTATTTTTATTTATTTATTTAAAATTTATATCCCGCCCCTCCTGCCCACAGAGCAGCCTGGGGCGACGAACAACATTCATTAAAATAATATAACAATTTTAAAACAATTTAAAATACAGTATGGGGAAAAGCCCCCATCCCCATCCCTACCCCTCGCCAAAAGCCTGACGGAACAGCCAGGTCTTACATATACGCTGAAACAGCAGGAGAGTGGGAGCTAGCCGAGCCTCCTCCGGGAGCGAATTCCACAGCAGAGGGGCGACCACTGAAAAAGATCTAACATCGGTGGCCACCCGCCTCGCCTGGGGAACCTCCAAAAAGACTCCTACGGATGATCTCAAGGGTCGTACGGGCACATGGGGAGTGAGGCGGTCCCGCAGATAAGCAGGGCCCAGGCCGTGAAGGGCTTTAAAGGTTAAAACCAGCACCTTGAACCTGGCCCAGTGCTTTATAGGCAGCCAGTGCAGAGTCCGGAGCACTGGTGTCATGTGCTCCCTGCGACCCGCCCCCGTCAGGAGATGGGCTGCGGCATTCTGCACCAGCTGCAGCCTCCGGACGAGCTTCTCGAGCAGCCCCACGTAGAGCGCATTGCAGTAATCCAGCATCGAGGTGATGAAGGCATGGATGACAGTGGCGAGGTCGGAGTCTGAGAGATACAGCCGAAGTCGCTGGACAAGATGCAACTGCCGAAACGCACTCCCTGCCACGGCCACAACCTGAGATTCCAAGCTGAGCCGCGAACCGAGAAGCACACCCAGACTCCGCACTTGAGGCACCATGGGGGGGGGGCGAACCC
>QEPC01011191.1:4401790-4418342 GCA_003113815.1 Sphenodon punctatus | reverse complement strand
CTGGTGCTGGGGGGTGGGCTCGCCTCTGAGTCTTTTTTAAAACAAAAATCCAGGCTGGGCAGGGTGGGTGGGGGGTGTCCCCCCCCTTCCACCCGCGCAGCCTGGGAGGGGGAGGGGGAAGGAATTCATTGATTTCAATGGGGACACAGCGCCCCATTGAAATCAATGAAATAAAACCGGTACCGGCATACCGGATTTAATCCGGGAATCCGGTTTTTAGAGAACCGGGAACCGGTAAATCCGGTAGCCGGTAATGGGCCCGGGGTCCCACCTCTACTAAGTTGTAAGCAGCACAGTATGCGAAGCCATACAACATCTTTACTGCTTACATGGTGTGGAAGTTAAGGTGGGAGCCTTAACACACAATTTCTAGGTTTGTTAAAGTTTGCTTGGTATGACTCTGCCTTAACTAAATTTATAAAACCGTAGGTTTTTTGTTCATCGAATAACAGTAGTACTTCAGGGCAAACTGTGTGCTTTTGGAACAGATGAGAGACCTCATTGATGGTGCTATATAAATAATAATTTATAAGTGTAGAGCTGCATTTTAAATTTTAAACTCACACTAGCTAAATGCTTTAATTTTTTATTTAAAAAAAAATCATGCCGTCCTAAGTAACTAGAATTAATTTACAGTTTCTGTGCTTCAGCATACCAATGTTAACAGTGGAAAATATTCCAGATCTTCTTTTTTAGATGTGTAGGCTTTGTTTGTAAAATCATTGAATAATCCTTCTGCTTATTTTAGGCAAATGCTCTGAAGATAATGTAACAACGGGATGGCTTGTTTTACAATGACAGAGATGGAAGGAACAGCAGCTCCAACTATCCACCAAAACGGGGACATCCTCGGGAATGCAACTGCTCCCAGGCAGACAGAGCCACTGCTTCAGGTTTATCTTTATCATTCCCCAGGGAAGACAGCAGGTGATTATCTACGATTTCCAGCTGGAGAATATGCTGCAGAAGAGATTTGTGTCACTGCTTGTAAAGCCTGTGGTAAGACTATATCTGATGATCTGACCGGTAGCAGAATTAAGCACTTTCAGCTTGGTATCTTGTTACTTATGAAGAACACAGACAGGAAGTACATATAGAGTGATTTACGACAGCATCTCGTTCCAGATTTTTCAGTCTGTATCCTATGCCATGAGAAGCCTCAAAGAAAAAGGAAAATCAAAGATAAGCTTTGATTTCATTAAATTGTTTTGAGCAACTTGTAGAGCTACAAAATATTTGATCCAGATTTTGAAATTCCCTTTCCTCAAATCCCATAGGAAATTGTTTTGATTGTTGTCTAAATGTGAAACTTTCCCATTAGCACCTCCAACCTGATGGGTTTTTTGTTGTTGTTGGGTTTTTAGTTTGTTTAAAGCAGGGATTCTCAACCTTTTTCCAGTCACGAGCAGTGGAGTGATGCAAGTGACTACTTGGGAGCACTGCATAATTTGTATGAATGATTCACATAAATATACATACATTTAGTCTACCCTCTGTAATTCAGTTGAAAGGAGGACTGTTAAAGTGCTCCCGAACGCTACTGACAGCTGGCTTAGGGAGTACTTTCACTCAGCTCCCTGAGCACTCTGGTGCTTCGGAGCATCAGGTTGAGAATCCCTGGTTTAAAAAATCGCAACATTTTCTGTTGTCTGTTGTTATAATAATAATAATAATTAATAATAAATTAATAAATTAATTTTTATATAGCACCCCCTGCCATGGCACTCAGAGCACTTTACATAGAACAATTTAACACAACTTTTAATCCTCGCTCACAACAACCCGGCAAGGTAGGTTAGGCTGAGAGAATATTGTGACTGGCCCAAGGTTACCCAGTGAATGCCAAATACATAATCATGTCTACAGATAACGAGCAGTGTGGGTAATAAAACTAGTGTAAATATAATGGTTCCAGTGGGTAACATAATATCTGTTCTTATGTAAGTGTTGAATATTTTTCAGTTATAGATTATACTAGGGCTGAAACTCAATCTCAAATTTTTCTGTTATTGAGAATCATGGTTCTCGAGTCATTTTAAGCGAGACGATTGAGAGAAATGTCAATTCTCAACATTTCTTGGTCGAGAAATGTTAGTTTACCACAATTTATCATTTACTGTATACAGATTTGCCGTGTACTGCATTTATTCTGTTAATGCACATGTGCAAAGTGGCATTTTGCATTTTGTGCATGAAGGCAATACATGGTAAATCAGTAGATGGTAAATTGTTGTAAATTGCAAATGGTAACAGTAAGCAATATTTTGAGAAAAATTTCTTGACTGAAATCTGTCATCAAGATTGTACTGAGATCTTGGTGACAATTCTCGATTATCACAATATTTTACGAGGAAAAAAAATGCTTCTCGTTTCACCCCTAGATTATACCTATATCATACTTCCACCTATGTAAGTTTTTTACAGGATGCATAGATCTAAGTTGTTTAAGTGGTCATTTTTCTATTGTTTTTTAAACTGGTGAATTTCACCTGTTCTTTTCAACTACCAGCAGCGTTATTTCAACTTGCAAATGATAAAGATAGACCAAGAGCATGATTTATTTTTAAACATGTATCCAGCTCCATAGAAATAAAGTACTATTTCTGGTGTGGTATTACTTATTCACAATGGGCACAATTCAGCTCTCATTGAAATCAATGGGAGTTTAGTCATTGATCTCAGTGGGAACTGGATTGCACTCCATGTGTCAGAATGTTTTTAAAACGTAAATTATATAATTTGTTGTGTATTTTATGATTTGTAACGAAGAGATCATTCAGTTTGATGGTGAATTGGATGTTCTGCAAATTAAGAGTTCAATTTTGGAAATAGTCATCATAGCTCTAAGTAGTTTAATTTAATTAATCCCTAACTGGTGATCTAGCCTTAATTGCCGTAAATAATTAGGATCACAATTCTGTAAAAGGTTGTCAACTTTAAAGTGCAGTGATTCCATACAATTAGGATTTTTTTATTCTAAAAGGATAGGGTGTGTATAACTTGTAGAACTCCAGTACTGTCTTCTAAATAGCCAGAACAGGTGAGTTATATATATTTATTAGTAGTAGTAGTAGTAGTATAATTTACTATGCCACCCCTTCCTTCATAATGGCAGCTCACAATAAAAACTATAAAAACATCAATACAAAAAGTATAATACAAAATCTACAATAAAACATATCTAAAATACAATATATGAGTCTCAAAAATATAAAATAAACACACACACACCACTACCCTCACCAAACGTCTGGTAAAATAGCCAGGTTTTGCCGGGAGAGAGTTCCAGAGCTGAGGCGCGGTCACCGAGAACGCCCTTTTGAATGTTGCAACCCGGGACTCCCCTGGAATCTCTAAGAGGGTGGTCCCAGTCGACTACAGGGGCCGATCCAGGATCCGAGGGGTGAGGCGCACTCGCAGGTAGGCAGGGCCCAGGCCGTATAGGGCTTTAAAGGTAAGAACCAACACCTTGAATCCGGCCCAAAAGACTACAGGCAGCGAGTGCAGAGAACTGAGCACGGGTGTTATGTGCTCGCGGTGGCCCATCCCTACAAGGAGGCAGGCCGCCACATTCTGCACCAGCTGCAGCCTCCGGATCGTTGCCAAAGGTAGCCCCACAGAGAGCGTGTTGCAATAGTCCAATAAAGGACTATTTATTGGAGGTAATAAAGGCATGAATGATGGTGGCAAGATCAGAGCCTGAGATGTATAGTTGAAGACGATGGGCCAGATGTAATTTACAAAAGGCACTCCTCGCCACAGCTGCCACCTGGGCATCCAGCCGGAGCTGCGAATCAAGGAGCACTCCCCAGGCTCTGAACCTCACGCACTCGGGAGGGGCGCACCCTTTAGTGATGGGAGCCTCCACCCCTTTACCCCTACCCATCAGCATCATCTCTGTCTTGTCGGGATTCAGCTTCAGACGGCTCGCCCTCATCCAGTCCCCCCACAGCTGTCAAGTACTGGATAAACACCAGGGTTTTACCATTCTTTTCCTTGTGCTTTGAAATTCTGAAAACAAATGGATAATTTTATATACATACAGATATGTTGTTGAGATAGAACAAAATATTATTGGAGAGAAGAATATTAGCTTCTACGGACTAGGGTTGGCAACCACAGATATTAAAAAATCACATACTGCCCCCCCCCCCAAAAAAAATCACAAGACCACCTTATTCAAGGGATTTTTAAAAACACATCTGGTGTTATTTGTCTCCTGGTTTCTCAGTTTTGAGATATACTACTGTTGTGATTTCAAACATTTCTGTAGTACTGCAAGGACTGGAAACTTTCTTCTTGAAGAAATAAAAACTGAGTGTCTTATGACCATAACAGATGGAGATTTAAGAAAACACCGCATATTACAAGATTTGCAATAAAATTGCAAACATTGGCAGTCCTGCACTTTGCATCGGAAAGCAGAGTCTATATGGTAAATGAAACTAGGTACCTGTAGGAAAAATGGCAAGAATGCTAGAGGTCACAGACTAGTTAATACTTCTTAATGGTTTTTGTTTGATAAACTGTTTGACTTGTGTGTTATTCCAAATTGATAGGCTTAGTATCTGAGTACCTTTGTCTTCTGAACGCTAGCATTCTGTTTTTCTGAAAGATCAGTGGAAATCAATCTTCTAGGTTGTTTTGTTCCAAGCGTGCGTGTCACCATTATGAAGCAATTGTGTGTGCTTGAATGTAGTTGGTGTTCATTGTTCTGAAAAAGATCCAAGACTAAGAGGACTGTAGTGTTAAAAACTGCATCTCGGGCCTTCCTTCCTCACATGTCTGGGGTAACTTACACATTTAGTTTCTGTGTCTGGTTGCTGCTTATTCACATAGGTCTCATTTTACAGGGAGGAGAGGGAAAGAGGGATGAATGCCTGCATCCTCCACTACTTTTGAGCCCTAGACAAAAAGCTTCCACCACTCAGAACTGAAAGGGAAGGGAAAAGGGCAGCTTGCCACCCCCAAATCCCCCAATTCCTTAATGAGCTAATTGAATGAATTCATTTGCAGGAGAAACTGCTACTGGTACTTCAGGCGTCCACCAACGCCATCTCTGTACCATAGCTGGGACAGAACCCAGACTGAAAAGGGTCAAGGAAACCGATGCTGTCTAGATGTGCCTGGAACTGCAGTGCCACCGCCCGTTCAATAATCTTCCCTAAAAAGGGGAGATTAGAGACAGGTCAGTAGCTGGCGAGTGCATCCACATCCAAAGATGGCTTCTTCAGCAGGGGGCGCACCACAGCCTCTTTGAGACTGAGCGGCAGTCTGCCCTGCCGAAGTTGATTACCCTTGCCAGCACCGTCCCGAAGGTCTCCCTGGAGGCTTTCACCAACCAGGACGGGCATGGATCTAATTCACAATTGGTGGCTCTAACAGACCCCCAGAACATCCACAACAACAACTGGTGTCACTTCCTGAAGCTCATCCCAAAAAGATGGACCAGATGGTGCCTCCATAACCTTGCGCTCTTCCCCTACTGTCCCTAATTTGGTGCCAAAGTTACTCTGGATCCGAGCGACCTTGTCTGCAAAGTAGATGACAAACTCCTCACAGCGGGCCTGGGACAAGTCCCCATCCAGGCGGAGGGAGCCAGGACTGATCAGCCCCCGCACCACCCGGAACAGCTTCGCTGGACGCGACTTTGCAGATGCTATGAGGGCAGCAGAGAACTCTTTCTTTGCTGTCCTCACAGCCTCAACATAGGACCGCAAATGGGCCCTATGGAGAAGTCGGTCGGGTTCAGAGTGAGTCCAACGCCAGTGTCACTCTTGTCGCCTGTCTACCTGTTTCATACACCGCAGCCCCTCAGTAAACCAAGGGGCCCTGTGGTGTTGAGATGGAGGCAGGGGACGTCTCGGCGCCACTCTGTCAATGGCCTCCCCAAGCAAGATGTTCCAATCTCAGACAAGTTCCTCGACAGAGTGACTGTCAGGTTCTACGGTTAACTCCCTCAGAGCCTCCTGGAACCATTGCGGTTCCATCAGCCTCTGAGGGCGCACCAACCTAACTGGTCCACTCCCCTTCTGGAGGTGGTGTGCTGATTGGCTGGCCAGCAGAAGATATGATCCATGCATGACTAGGGTGTGACCCTCGCATCCCCCACTAATGGGTCACCCGCCTCAAGGCCAGAACAGAAGACCAGGTTGAGGGTATGCCTCCCCACATGAGTCAGGCAGTTGACCACTTGGGACAAGTCCATGGTGACAATGTACTCTCGCTTCTCTCCTACAAGGCTGGCATCGGCATGGGTGTTGAAGTCCTCCAGGACCAAAGTCTTGGAGGAGCCCAGCGCCACCTCCAAGGCCAGCTCTTCTAGAGCAGCAAGGGATGCTGATGGACAGGAAGGGGCCCGGTATACCAGCAGCACTCTAAGATTGCCCCCAGCCAAATCAAACACCACATGGACGATCTCAATACCTGGTATCTCCTGGACTAGATATCTCCTAACTGGCCAGTCCTCTCTAAAAACAATGGCTATACCACCACCCCGGCCTCCCGTGCGGGGCTGGTGCTGCACGGCATACCTGGCTGGAACGAGGTCAGCTAAAACTGGTCCTGCCTCCTCATCCAGCCAGGTCTCCGTAATACGTGCAAATGAGCGGAACAGTCCTGCCCACCCCTGCACGGTCCCGCAGGCGCGCCACCAACATCTCGTGATCAACCGTATCAAAAGCAGCTGACAGATCTAATAGAACCAACAGGGTCGAACGACCCAGGTCCATCTCCCAGCGCAGATCATCCACCAAGGCCACAAGCGCAGCCTCTGTGCCATAACCCGGATGAAATCCCGACTGAGAGGGATCAAGAAAACTGACGCAGTCAAGATCCCCCTGCAACTGCTGAGCCACTACCCACTCAATAACCTTCCTTAAAAAGGCAAGGTTAGAGACAGGTCAATAGCTGGCAAGGGAGTCAATGTCAAGCGATGGTTTTTGAGCAGTTGCCACACCACCACCTCTTTGAGACAGCCTGGCACTCTTCCCTCCCGAAGGGGGGCATTGACCACCCCCGCGAACAATGGCCCCATTGTCTCCTTGCAAGATTTAATTAGCCAAGACGGGCACGGATCTAATTCACGAGAGGTGGTCCTAACAGCCCCAAGGGTCCCGACCGCATCAGCGGGTGTCACCGACTGAAATTGATCCCTTAAAACCGGACAAGGCGTGACTTCCATAACCTCAGGTTCCCCTAGCATAATAAATACAGCGTTGAAATCACGGTGAATACGAGCGATTTTATCCATAAAATAATTCACAAACCTATCACAGTGTGCTATAGATGACTCCACTCCAGGGTGGAGGGAGGCCGGGCTGACCAGCCCCCGCACCACCTGGAAAAGCTCCGCTGGGCAAGATTTTGCAAATGCTATGAGAGCAGCGAAAAAAGCTTTTTTTGCTTCCCTCATCGCCTCGGCATATGCTCGTAAACTGGCTCTGTGCCACAATCTGTTGGCTTCAGTACGATAACGACGCCACTGTTGCTCCAACTGCCGCCCTTCTCGCTTCAGCACTTGCAGCTCCTCCGAAAACAACGGGGGCCTGCGGTGCTGTTGCCTGGGCAGCGGATGTCTAGGAGCCGTCCAATCAATGGCCTCAGTCAGCAGAGTGTTCCATAGTGCGGCAAGGTCATCGATGAGACGGTCATCGAGGTCAGAGGGTTACCTCCCCAAGAGCCAACCGGAACCGGCTCTCTGGGAGCAAACCATTCAAATGGTCTCCACACCCTTTTAGTGCTTAAACTGAGGAATTAATTTCTTCTATACTGCAGTCATTGAGTGGCTGTCTAACAACACTGATATAATTCTGGAAGGGACCAGTTTCCAAGTTGAGTTAGCAGTCATCTTTCCTATTAATGTAAAATTTTGGCAGAAGCAACAAGGCATAGTTTTGTCTCTGCCATAGTCCCTAAATACTTTTTAGATAGCAACTTTGTGAAGACAGTCTGGAATAAATTATTCTTTGGCCTAAGATATTGAGTTCTCTTGCCATGTAATGGTGTTAGTACAGCTGTCTGAGCCTTTAGTTTCCTCCTGTTATTTTTTTTTATTTTTATTTTAATTGATCACCGACTGTGTTATCTGTTCTAATTAGACCAAACTTCAGGGGAGATGCAGGCCCTTTTTGCATGGACACCCCCCCTTGCCCACGTGTGTGGGTGGGAAGATGGTGAGGGGGGTGTCGGTGCGACTGCTGTGGTGGAGTGGTGGTGGTGCATGCGTGTTCCACCCACTTCCACCCATCGCTCACGCACGGAGGCATTGGAGACAATGGAGGTACCTCTGAATGGAGATGTGTGGAGGTGGGTGGGCGTCCGTGCAATGGGCCGCCCACCCGCTGCGGCCTCCACCCATCCCCCTCACACCACCGGCCCGGTTGAAAAGGTCCACAGTTGGTGGTCTTTGAAGCAAGATTATTAGGTACTGTGTCACCTACTATTTATATGACTGAGACCGCATTCATACCTGCTGCGAGGATGTTGGCAGAACAAAGAAGCGGTAGCGGGGAGGAGCCCAATGGCAGAAGTAAAGCCGATGTGAATGGGGTTCTGCCGTGGCTTCCCTTGTGCATGCTAGGGCAGGATTTTATGCCCTGACATGCGCGAGGCAAGCCGCAGCAGAAGCCCATTCGCATGGGAGCTACTTCTGGAATCAGGGTCCTCTCCGCTGCCACGTCTTCCCTCGTGGGTCTCACCACTGCTGCACCGCATCAGGTGTGAATGTGGCCTAAAGCTCAGTAGATCATGATTCTTTTTCTCCCCCCCCCTCCCCCCCGAGCCTTTTATAAAACCTTCTGCAGATTATTTGTTTTCAAAGTCTTGCCTTCAGTACAGCTGGGGAGAATGTTTCTTGTCTGTATATTTCTTCTTACACTTTAGAGAAGCCAGGACAGTTCCAATGGTTGATTTTTTTTAAAACAAAAAACAAAAAAAAACAACCTCTAGAATTTTTAAAAAAAATACTTTATATAAAGGTTTCATTTATTCAAAGTGCACTAATATTCTGGCACAGAATACTTGCATGTTTATATTAAGCCAGGAAGGAAACATCACTAATTTAGTTGAAGCCTTATGCTGGTGTTTACCTCAATGTCGGTGCTTGTTTTCCAGTTGGAGTGCTTAAAGTTGAACTCTGACGTGGGTCCTGGAATGTAGAACCTGCATCAGTGTACAGAGGAGGAAAAAATGCTTCCTCGTATTTTACACCAACCTCTCTGTTTGCTGGTGTGGTGGATAGGTAACTAAAAGCAGCAATTCTATAACCCTGGCTGATATTTTTGATTTTTAAGCAAAATGCTACCTTTACTTGCAAGTACATCAGCGTGGCTCCTGTGTTTTAACTGCTAAATATGCAATTAAATGAGTCCGGCGTCATGGCTTCTCAGATGGGGGTACTATGAGGGATGAGAACAGGTTACAGCACATAATATTTTATAAAATAGAGATTAAAAAAAAAAGCATGGCCACCATCATCCATGCTTTTATAACCTTGAGGCTGAACTGCTGCAATGTGTCATAGGTAGGGGCTACCCTTGATGACTGTTGTTTAGAAGCTGCAGCTTGGTGCAGAATGTGGAGGCCCGCCTCCATTCAGGGGTGGGTTGCTGTGAACGCGTTACATGTATGCTTTAAAGTCTGTATGGGCTACCAGTAGATTTCCAGGCACAATTGAAGGGATTGTTTTTGTCCTTGAAAGCCTTAATTGGCCTGGGCCCCACATATCTGAATGACTGCCTCTCTCACTATGTTCCATTGCAATCTTGGCAGTCAGCTGGGAGCGCTCTCTTATAGATATCACCTGCTACTCAGGTCCATATGATGAGCGTGCACAGAGAGACGTTCTCGGTTGCTGCACCAGTGGTGTGGAACTCCCTTCCCCTGGAGGTCTGCCAAAGCCTGGGCATCTTCTGGAAGGCAATGTAAGACCTTTCTTTTTGGCCAAGCATTTGGCAGGCAGGATAGGGATTGGCTGGGGGTAGGGGGCTGCGGGGGTGTTAAGGAGAGTTTAACATATTTTTATGTGCTGTAAGTTGCCCTGAGCCTTAGGTGAAAGGCAGAGTATAAACTTAAATAATAAAATCAGTTAAAACCCCTTATTGCAAACTTGCCCAAACTCTGTCTTTGCCTGCCAAATGCCCAACCAAAATGTCAACATCTTTCATTGCCTCCAGAAGATGAGCAGGCTCAAGCATAGATGAGCGTCAAGGGGAAGGGAGTTCCATAATTGCAGAGCAGCCACCAAGAACGCCTCTGCATGCCCTTGATGAGCAGGTGGTACATGCATGAGAACGCTCCTGTCTGACTTCAGAGGCTGCGATGAGACATGAGGGAGGAGGCAGTCTTTCAGATAGGGCATTGTAGGTCAAGGACCATAGTGCCTACTGTTGTTCCCTGCACCCCCGCACCAGAGCTGAGAGGCAACCTGAATCTGTTTTCGATCCGGATTGGGCTTGGAATTGGTGCCTACTGTCGTGCGGACATCCCCAGTGCTTCATTCCCTCTGCAGAGTTCTGGGCTTCAGTCTGCACCCGCTTCTCCCCACCTTGGAGGACTCAGGCTTCACTGCAGGGGTTGGGAACTGTGTCTGAGTGAGTGAGGCAGGAATGGGCCTCATCACTAATGTTAAACAGAGGCCATATTTACTCTGCATCATCAAGCTTGAGCATGGAATAGGGCTGCATTGAGATGCCATGATTATCCCCTGTTGGCTCAAGTGACAGCACCACTGTTTTTCTATGAAGTGTCTACCACTGATCATCTCACTGGTGATGGGCAGGTGGTACATGTGCTGTAAACTGCCCTGAGCCTTAGGGCAGGGGTGGGGTATATTTAAATTAAATTTATTGTGTCAGTGTGGCAGATCTGTTCGGACATCACAGAAAATGGCACCATGGAGAAAACCAGAGGCATAGCAGTGTACTGCCAAAGGAGTCCACATTGATAATCATGATCTCTGAAAGCTGACCAAGGCGGGTACTGGGGGAGGGAGAGAAGAGGTGGGTGGGTAAAGGAGGGGTGATGGTAGGGAGGGTAGATGGCAATATATGTAATTGAATGATACATTGGTTCATATTATAGAGCTATGGGAGGGGCTGTATTAGTTAAGGTGTCTGCATCACATGGTTAAAACCACAAACATTCTTTATAAAACTAGAATGGTATGCCCTATTGGTGTGAAACTAGGTGGAAAGGTTCACTTGGGTGAAGTGTGGAATGTTTCCAACTTTCAGGAAAATACATTAAAAATAAATAAGTTATAGCAGTTTGAATTGTGGAGACAAAAGCAGAGATTTTCCCTTTTGTAACTTGTGTGCACATGGATAGCTAGTCCCAAGAGGCATATTAAGGAAGTTCTCTCTGTGTTCTCCTCACCTGTGTCCGTCTTAGGGCCTTTTTAAACAGACCTGGGAGGAGCCATGGTGCAGGGGTGTGTGTGTGGAGGCAGCGGTGGGTGTGCAGCCCACCTACACCAATCTCCATGCACGGAGGCACCTCCGTTGTGCCCAGTGCCTCCGTGCATGGGGAATCGGTGGAGATGGGGGGAGTGCCCACCCATTCCCACCAGCGGTCACGCAGACGCCCCCCGCCCACCCAGTCACCCACATGGGTGAGGAAAGATGGCATCTCGTGTAAAATGGCCCTTAGATTGTAAGCCCACTAGGCAGGGATCTGCCTTTAATAATAACAATTGTAAAGCACAAGGTACACTGTTGGAGATTATATAAATGCTTAATAATACTAATTAATAAAACACCCACATCCAAACTTGTGCAAAAGTGAGAAGGGCACATTCCCCACTCTTGCTCTCACTTAACATTCTGTTATGCAAGGAGCTGCCGGGTTTAGTGTTGCGTACAAAAATAGTACGTCCAAAGATAGTACAGATGGCTCTGTAAGTGGGAAGACAAGTATAAAAGTAGTGTGGATGGCTTTCCAGGTGTGAATACAGGTATAAAAGTGGTGTGGATGGTATGGACAAGTCAGGGAAAGTACGTGTAGAAAGTCACAAAAGTACTGAAATGTCACAAAAGTAGCAAAAAGTTATGAAAGTACCAAATCATGGAAATTTTCCACTTGATTTCAGAGGATAAAAATATTTCCTGGAGGGAATGGTTATGGGGGAGACCCGAGGTACCGGGGGAGGGGGACAATGTGGGCAGGTGGAAATTGGGAACCCAGAAGAAGATATGCTGGGGAGGGGCAATTTGGGTGGGTGTATGGGAGATGCCAGGTGAAGGGGGAGGGATAATATGGGTGAGTGGGAATTGGAGCCCATGGGGCAAGGACAGGGGGAGGGGGGCAATGTGAACAGATGGGGAGAGATTCTGTGCCAGTGAGTGCAGGCATAGGTGGAGTGGGAGTGGGTGAGGGCTTTGAATGGGAGACTAGGTCTGTTTTCACGTGGACAGCCCCACCCACCGCTGGGTATTCCGGTGGGGGGAGTCTGTGGAAACGGGCTGGCAGGGGGGGATGGGTGTGCACCCAGAAAACCGGAGGAGGCCCCATGGGTGGAGGTGGGTGTGCGTCCTTGTAAAGGTACACACACACAACTCCTCCCACCGTGGCAGCACACCCATCCCCCCCCCCGTCCGTGTGAAAACAGCCAGAGGTGCAAGCATCTGTGCCAGGTGATGGGTGAGAGCGGGGCTGGGAATGGGTGATAGGGTGGGGGTTAGGAACAGGCAGCAGGGGTGGGAGAATCTGTGTTGGAATGGGTGAGGGAGGGAAGGGGTATATGTGCAGGACTGGGTGAAGGGGATGGGAGCAGGAGAGGTGAGGGCATCTGCAGGGCCAGGCAGGTAGAGGAGGAGGATGTGAATGTACTTCAAGGTGGGGGGCATCTGTAAGGGAGCTAGGAATGGGCAGTAGGGGTGATGCATCTGTGCTGGGCTGGGAGTGGGTAGGATGGGGCAACGTGGATGGGAGATCATGGGAACAGGTGGCAGGGATGGAAGCATCTGCAGGGATGTGGGGGTTGGTAATGGGTGTTGGGATGGAGGTAACTGTGCGGGGGGAGGGCGAGGATCATCTTATGGCTCAGGCTGATACTGTTGCAGCAGGGGAGTTTAGTACATTCCCATTTTAAAAAACCAAGGAAATTATTAGACAAAAAAACCCTTTGGTTTTAAGGGGGGAGTTAAGTCTCGTATTAATTCCACTTTAACTCATGCATCATGTAAGCAATGAAGACATAGTCGCATGTATTATGCTTGCGTATAACTTAGGCTCTATGGAACCACACTTCGGTTTGTTGCCTTTGCCTCCCTGGTGTCCCCATAAGGCATCACTGGGCCAGGGGAAAATGGAAAGATGAGGACAGCTGTCTGTCACCTCCCCTCTTCTTCGTCCATATGAGAAAGCTAGGGCTCAGGCTGGTCAGAATACTGGGACTAGAGACATCAGGTAGGTAGGGGCCACCTTGTTGCTTCCTGCCTCTATGCTTTCCCGACAGTGTAAGATAGGGACTGGATAATACTTGAGCAGGGTCTTCTATAAACAAGTTTCCCTATACTTCAGACAGCACTAATCACCACCTTTCAAAGTGTTGGGAGCTAGAGGCCAGCTGCAGATGTCTCAAATCCAGACCCAGAAGCATTGGTACACTTAATACAGTACATTCTGAGAAAACCCATTGTTGGATACAGACCTGGTTTTGACACCTTTCTGTTGTCTCCAGCCCCACTGGTACTGTGTGATGCTGCGTGGGGACAGCAGAGCAGCTTACCATCTCCAGCTTCAGTATTGCCCCCAACCTGTAGTGGAAGATGATTGAAGCCGAAGGCCAAGTGCATGGAGCCTAAGTTTGAGTGCAATATGCAACACTGTACACCGTCTCTATTGTTTATGTGATGTGTAAGTTGAAGCGGAAGCCATAACTTACCATTTCTATGCTTTTTAAAGCATGAGTGTATAGAGCCTTCACTCCACCCTTAAACTGATTTTCTTTTTTTTGTCTAATATGTACTGTGTTCAAAAAGTAAAAAAATAAAATGCTCTGGAATAAAAGATATCATAAAAACTGAATTGTTACAACACGCCTATTATGTGCACATCTCTGTACGTGAGCACAACTTAGGCCCTTTTTACACAAATCGGTAGCACTCATGCCCACACAGCAGATGTGCTTGGGCATGAGTGGTACTGTCTGGGGTAAATCCTGCAGCCTGTGAGTGCACGCTCCTGCAAAACACGCACACACACACCCACGCAGCCCCACATATGAAGCAACAGAGGGTAACACAGGTTGCTCCATGCGTAGGGATGGGGGTGCACCTGTATGCACTGGCACACACACGCCCCACGCAGCTGCGGCCCATATAAAAAGGACCTAAGTTTGCAATACATTCATATGAATAGTGACTCTCACAAGTTAGTCACTTTTGCTCAGAAAGTCATTGCTATTGCCATTGCCTGTGTAGAACTGACTAATTGCATGAGAAATCCAAATGGGGTTAAGTTATTTGTAGGCATTTGGTACTTCAGACTTGGCACTAAGCCATTTGAGATTGCCTTCCACGCCTCCTGTGAATCTTTGATTTGTTAACTTTTAACTGTTGCTAGCTTGTGTTTTGCTTGTTCATCCTTTTATGATTTCTCCTAGTCTTTTTTTAAACTTTTGCCTAATTTATTTTACATGTATCTATCATGGGCTTTGTGTGTGTTTTTCATACATATAGAACTTCTTGTTATGTTTTTGATTTTATAGGGTTTACATTCTATCCCAGCTTGCCCCCTCTTCTCCCAGCCTTGCAGAAGAAAGGGGAGTGGCTGGAGGGAAAAGGGCCTGACCAAAATAACGCTGGGCTTTGTAGTTTTTTGGCCCATCTTGAGCACTGCTACCGAGGGGAGGTCACACACATGAGAGAACAGCAGGATGCAGCCTGTCCGCTTCACCTCCAGATTCCCATTTCAATTAAATGCATGGCCATTAAAGCCATTTCTTCATAAAAGTCCATGCAGGTAAAACTACAGTCATCTAAAGAAAATGCATATGAATTTCAAATCTCCTTGTGAACAGAGCTAGCTGAAACGTTTACTTTTTTCCTGCTATTATAGATTCTCTTCTTTTTCAGTTCATAGACAGAAAGTGAAGAGTAGAACACAGTGTAATATGGATAGCTGAGAGTGAGCTACAGTCCTCAAAATAGCATGGGAAGGAGCAGGGACAAAGGGCATTCAGTTGACCATATTTTTCTTCATCCTAGCAAGTTGTTTGAGTTCATTATTGCTCCTTGATTGCCTCAAGAGAGAGGAGATTTTCTCTGCTTCAGATCATACTGACCCCTAACAGTCCTAACAAGCTTTGTATATGAGTGTAAACCCTGGACAAGTATCTAGATCACTGAAATTACCCAAGTAAATAGTAATTTACATAACAAAATATATTCTTAATTTACTAATTTTTACTGTTGTTGTAGCAACCATATTTTAAAGCAAATAAAGTATGTTGTTCATCCTCTGATATAAAAACTATTTCACACTAATTATTTTCCCTAAATGGGAAACTGATCTATCAGTAAGTCTTTTTTAATATTACACTTATTACTGCAAATAAACTCTTACTGTTCTATACATCCTTTTTTTTTCTGCTGTAACATGAGTTACAGCTAACTACATTTGTATCAATCAGTCAATGGCAATGCATCATCTCTTTAGAATGTAGTTCACTTTGTGTCACTTTGACCATTTATGTATCACATCAAGTAACCACATACCATTTTCTGTACTTCTTGATTAATTTAAAGTTGAGCAACTGATACTCCTCTTTCACTAGTGGCTTTGCTGCTGCTTTTTGTCATGTTTCCCTGCCAACCATCCAACATCCTATTCTCTATACACCAAATGTACTTTCTTTTTTTGGGTGCAATCCAGCTTGCATGAAAGTCAATGAAAGCTTAGCCATCGACTTCCATGGGAGCTGGATTACACTCTTCGTTTTTTGTTGCCTCTCTCATGACCTGTTCATTAAAGTGTGCTGTTTAGGAATGATTTCTTTTAAAGGGATTTGCTATTCCTTGTTGTTAAATGTTCTCAACAAGAGCATCATGGTGTATATGGGTTTTAACCTGGTTTGCTATGCAAAGTAGGCTTTTGCAATTGGTGTGCACGACTGGGCAGGGTGAACATATTGTCCCAGGCAGTAGACTTCAGGGGACAGCACTGAGGAATTCAAAATAGATATTTATTTATTTATTAAATTTGTACCCCGCCAATCCTGAAACACAGCTCAGGGCGGCTTCCAGTCATAAAATACAATTTAAAACAATCCAAAATACTAAAAATACCATATAAACATTTAAAAAACACATAAAACAGGGCCTGGGGTATAAATTACTTGGGATAGGGGAATAAAAATCAACTACCCACCCTCCTCCCCAAAGGCCCGGGTGAACAACCAGGTCTTGCATTTTCGCTGAAATACTAACAGGTTTGGGGCCAGGTGGGCCTCCTCCAGTAGGGAGTTCCAGAGATGCGGCCCGGCCACCGAGAATGCCCTCTCCATTGTGGCCCCCCGCTTAACGCGGGGGACCTCCAAGAAGGCACCCCC
>QEPC01011191.1:4312489-4397633 GCA_003113815.1 Sphenodon punctatus | reverse complement strand
GCTATGGCGGCTGGGGGCTTCTGGCTGGCTGGGGGCGGAGCCCTGCCGCAATGGCTTCTGGGGGCTTCAGGGGGTGGGCGGGGCTTCTGGGGGCGGGCGGGCAGCTTTGGCCTGGGGCCTGGGCTGGGCCCTCCCAGGGGGTGGGGCCTCGCTCACCTGCAGGGGATGAGCCCTGCTGTCGCTGTTGCTGTTGTAGACGTAGACGTAGGTAGAGACCAGCCTTGCAAATTGCCAACCCTATGGTCATGACAGAAATTGTTACCTCCCAACCTTCTAATCCCTTCTGAAAGCTTCCCTATTCTGTTAGGCTTTCCTTAGCTCCTCATCCCCATAGATTATTCACCCCACCTGCAGCTGCACAAAGGTCAGGGCCCAGCTGCTAAAATACCAGCCATATGATCTTTGACTATCTGCCAAGGTAAAAAGTGTGAGCTACTAGATTTTGTTTTGTGGGTGGCTAACCATTTTTATCCTGTTCGTAAGGCTGGACTAAAAATCAAAAACTTTATAACAGACACCCCTGAAGGAGAGAGAAGATCACTTGTGTCACCAAAAAACCCAGTGACTTAAATTGAGTTTGTCCCACTTAAGAAACCAGGCTTCTTTAGCTCAGGTGCTTGCTGCATGGAATTACTTGTTGTTTTCCCTTAGTTTATTTTATATAATGCAAACCTGTCAGTTTATTGCATTTTATAGGGGTATTTTGGAAACCTCCAGTTAAAGTGCTTGTTCTGAGTTGATGTGACTCAGCAACTCTCCTGCATAGCATTATGGTAGAGCAAGCAGGAAATGAATACTTGGTTTTTCATATCTTATTATCTTGTATAATTCAGAAGTACGTTTAGTCAAACATACATTTAAAGTCATAGCATTTTAGGGTTGGGTTAGAGACTCCAAGGTTTAAACATTAAGAGGAAGCTTTGAATTTGTTCTATAAGTTGTTAGGGAAGAGTAATGTGCATTTTTTTTTTACTTGAGTTTTTTATTTATTTTTTTATTAGATCATTCTTTAAAAATGTCTCACTTGGGGTGTCTGACCATATTTTGTTCCTCAGTTAAAATGTGGTTTGCAGCATTATTGCATCCCAGTTTGTCTTTGTAATAAATGAAGTCCTTAAAGGAGCTTCCTTAGTGTCTGCAATATGAATGGCTTATAAATTCACCTTCCAAACTGTTTGAGAGTTGTTACATTTTGTTATGCCAGAATGAACTTGACATGATAGCTCTTAATTATATACACATGTAGTTCTGGATTCAAAAGCAGGAGCTCTGTTACCTCTAGCACTGAGTAACTTCCTCTTACGGACTCTTGTTCATATCCTAGCTATGTCATTACCACTCAAGGTACCCTGTTGGGGTGGTGAACCAGTTGAGTTGGACTTCCGCCAGAGACTAATGGATCCAATAGGATTCCAGATTTCTCTGGGACATTTACACGCACAAACCTATGGCTAACATAAAACCAGAAGAACAGTTTACACCACAGTAAGGAGAAATAGGCGAGATTATTACATGCACAGTTCTTTTTTGTAAGGGTTCTATAGCTGAGCTTGAGGATTAGTTTTGGACTGAGTGTGGAAAAAGAGCATAAGGAGATAAAGGGTTCAGTATGGGTCAGAGAACTCCTCCACCTAAACAGATACTTTTCCAATCTGGGAAGGCAATCTGTTTAGGTGGAGGAGTCCTCTGACCCATACTAGAGTCTTCATGCGTAGCTGTTATGAAAGACTTCGAGGGCAGGGCACATAAGAAAGCAGCATTAGTGGCAAATCCTAATCTATCTGACCCTGTTCCTTCCGAGAGAGTTTGAAATCGGGAATGCTGAGCTCTTAATGACAGTTGCTCATTTATATATAAAATGAATATAAAAACCATTAAGGAAATCAAGGGTTCACCGGCCTAGATACATTTATCATGCTTCAGGCTCTGAATGTATGCAGAGTTCTGCCCAGGCAGGGCAACTTGAATGATTTGGGGTCCTAGGCCTTCATTCAGCAAGGTACCCCAGGCACATGTCAGACTCTAGTACATAGCCCCTTTGAAGACTATCTCGGTACTACTCACATCCTGGAAATTAGGCATGATCCTAAATGCATTACTGAATAAAGGTGACAGGATTTATTCCGAAAGGTGTTGAGTACTCGGACCTTAATCCAATACAGCAATTACATCCTTACCCTTAATCATTGCAACTCCCCGTGTGCTTTAGTGTTTGTTGGACCAGGGTCCAGTGTGCTTGGCGCCTTGCAAAATTTCACCTTTAGTTAGTTCCCTTGTTTTGTAAATATTTACACCATAACAAAGAAAAGAAGAAGAATTAGATAGAAAATGGACTGGATGGAGTTCCCTTAATATTTGAAAGGAAGCGTCTATAAAATCTGGTGCTGACATTTGCATAGCTTTGTAAAGCAAAATTACAAGCCGTATGTAGATGGAAAGAAGTACTTATTTTGTGGGTGTCAGTACAGATAATTTTCTGATATCTGTATTTTCTGCATTACATGACTTTAGAAGATCAAATTGCAGGTTCTGATGGAAAATTTGGAGTTTTTCTCCTCTATCGTCTGAATTTCCAGTCAAATGATCGTTTTTCTCTTCAAGGCCAATTGGGCTACTAAAAATACCTACCAGGAATTTTGTTGTTTTCACTGGGTATTATTCCAATAAAAAATGTTGTCAGTGGACTTAATTCTCTTAATGTTGTTGAGCTTTAATTTTGCCTTAAATCTAATATATATTAGTCGCAGTTTTAAATGTAAGAAAAAATTAAAAGCAACAAATATCTGCAATAAAAAAATCAAACATGCAGTCTGCTCCATATGGAAAGTCCTGTGCAGTTTATTCTACCATTATGGATAACCTGAGATCAAGAATCTCAAATGTTTCTAGCCCAACACCCTTTCCCCAACAGTAGTCGTCGTCGTCTTCTCCTCCTCCTCCCCTCTCTCTTTTAAAACAAACCAATGTTATGTAAAGGATTCTGTGTAATAGAGGACTTTTCGTAAACTTTTCAGAGTGCAGTACTGGGACCGGATAGTAGGAGGAGGTCCTGGTTCAGGACGTGCCTTAGCCATGAACAACCTTGGGCCCATGGATCTCTCAGCCTAACCTACCTCATAGAGTTGTTGTGAGGATTACTAGTTGAGTTAATTAGTTTAATGTTAATGGTTAGACGTTAATTGCTAAAGTGAATAAGTTAAAATGTGAGCCACCCTAAGCCTAAGGGAAAATGTAGGATATAAATCTAAATAAATAAACAAACATTTGTTTCTCTGTTGTTTACTAGGTATCATGCCGGTGTACCATAATACGTTTGCACTAATGAATCAGACAGAGAGATACTGGTATCCTCCAAACCACATCTTCCACATAGATGAATCAACAAAACTCAACATACTCTACCGAATAAGGTAGTGTAATAGCTCTCCTCTTGTCTACACAAATACGTTTACATTAATCCAAGAAGGCAATGAAAATACCACAAAAATGTTCAAGAATTAAATATAAACAAAATGTAGTCTCTGTATGAACTATTAACAAAATCATGTGTGTTTGGTCTTCCTATGCATATGCCAGACATTAAGTTGTGTAGGTTGTTGTCCTACAAACTGTAGGTTACAAACTTGATTCCTCAAGTTTATTTAAAAAAAAAAAAAAAAGGAACTAAAATGGTTGGGAGCTCAAATGATTTCTTGTTTTGTTTTTTTGCAACAGTCAGCTTTCAAAAGGTTAACATTCTTGTTTCTGTTACTCTAATGTAATTACTGGAAGTTCGCTCATGAAGAAATCCTGTAAATGAAGGCATTCATTCAGAAAGCTGATGATTTATAGATCTTCTAGAAATTTGTAAACCGATGAAGGCATTCATTCACTGCTTGGTGATCTTACAAAGATGTTTTCATTGAATAGCAGGACATAATATGGAACCGTTTTATCCGTCAAATTGGCTAATTAAACTCTGGTTTTTGAGAGCAGAGTTCTAAAGGTGTGCATCTAAAGGCAGGGCATGAAATTTCAGATCCAAGTCTAGTAGCCCAAAAATTTTCTTGGTCGCCAAGGGTAAATTAAACTGCAAATGTGCATAATTAGCCACCACCTATTTATGCAAATATGTACATTTGCATATTTGTGCATAAATAAGTGTTTCTCATCTGCGCACATACCTTTTAATAGCTACTAAAAACTACTTACACTTAATCATGGATCATTCCCCGCAGGGATGGGGACAGCAGGAATTGGAGTTGGGGACAGCGGGGTTGGGGGAAATGGGATTGGGAAATGCACGCAGCCCAGAGAGGGGCTGGTGGCTACGGGTGCCAGCCAGGCGCTGGGGGCAGCCTTACCTGCTGGGCTGCTGCTGCGCCTGCCTCCTCCTCAGTTCCGCTGACCAACTGGCCGATCCTCTCCGGCCGGGACGCCACAGCACTGTGAGCAGACACAGCCAGGCAGCCTGCGGGGGCTGCAAGTACCAGGCCAGGCCCCACAGTGCCGCCTCCTCTCAGGTCAGAGAGAAGGAGGCGCGGTGAGGCCGGACCGGTACTTGCAGCCCCGGCCAGGGCCCAGGCTGCCCCCCCACCCCCAGTGAGCCGCGCAGGAGCCCTCCACATGGCAGAGACCCGGAAGTATGGCTATCGCATAGCCATACTTATTTCCTGGTCTCTGCCATGGTGGTGGGGTGGGTGTCCAGCGTGACGTGAGACGGGGCATGAGGAGGCGCAGCTTGCAGGGGGACACAAGCAGAGCAGCGGCTCCCCAGCCGCCTGTCCTGCTGAGTTGTTGTTTTTTTTTAAATTTGCTGTAACAAGCTCCTAGTCTTCACCTATAAAGCTCTTCACAACCTTGCTCCCCCCTACCTCTCTGCACTTATCGCCCTCCATACTCCAGCCCATGCACTTCGCTCCTCCTCTGTCCCTTCTCTCACCCTTCCACGCCTTCCCTGCTCCCCTAAGCGCCTTCGTCCCTTCTCACTTGCTGCCCCCCATGCCTGGAACTCCCTCCCTGTCCACATCCGCCTTGCCCCCTCCCTTCATACCTTCAAATCTCTCCTTAAAACTCACCTCTTTCGCTCTGCTCTGTCTGACTCTTTATCCTGCTGAGCCACTATTCCTATACCTAAGATCTGTTTACCCTTATCCTTGCAACATGCACCTGCCTGCTGTCATTCTCATCGTAACCAAGCCAAGTACGTGCACTTGAGACCTCGCATCTTCATGAATGTTAGACCCCTTGTCTCTCCCTCTGTTCCCCTTCCTATGTCTCTTCCCTCAGCTCCCGTCGCTCAGATTGTAAGCCCTAGGGGCAGGGACCGTGTCTATTTTATTACTTTGTAAAGTGCCATGTACACTGCTGGCGCTATATAAATGTTTGTTAATAATAATAATAATAATAATAAAAAAACCAAAGGACAGGCGACTGTGCAGCCGCATTAAGGGCAGGTCGCCAGCCCTCATTTTCTGGTCGCCAATGACGACTTGACGACCAGAAATTTCACACCCTTGAAAAGGCTTTTACTTTCCAAAGTTGCATAAGGCAGCTTGAGCATTCTAACTGGTAATTGCAGTCAGTGCTTCCTGTAACCCAGGAGTGTACGTGTCTTTTTGTGTGCTAAGCGAGTCTAAGGTTTGAGCCCATTCTGAGTGTATACTCCTTGCCTCTTTGCATCAGAATACTTAATCATATTTTTAATTCCAGTTTTCAGTTAAAACTGGGGCTGTTTTCAGCAAAGTGATTTTGAAAACCGTACCTCTGTAAAGTGTCATGTGTATTTTCTCCATAAATATCATTGATACAATACTTTTACAAAGCAGAGTACGACCAATCAGTCTAAAAAAAATCAAACTTTGCTTAGTACAATTTGTTATAAGAGGGATTCTAGAATCTTTATTTATGGGTGGATATATTGTGGTGATGAAGAAAGATATGAGTACAACTTTTCTACATATTTTGGATTTTGAACAGCTTCTGTTTTAAAAATGTATGTTGTTTCAGTTATCTAAGATGGTCTAAGTCAGTCATAGCAGGAGCAGCTGTGGTATCTGCAGCAACAATGTGTCAATCACTTTACTAACCCATTATTTCATTATATTGAACCAGGAAGAACTGGAAGACTTACTGTGAAATCACTAAATGATTGCTAAAGCCACTAGGTGTTTCAGGTGCCATTTATCATCCTAAAAAAACCTCATGAGCAATTACATTCACAACCAAAGACACCTTTATGAGCACCAAAGGAATGGGTTTGTAACTATGCGTAGGTAGCAAGCTGCATAGAGCAGTCTGTAGGTCAGGACTCCAAGTGGAGTGTGATAGGTACAATCCTGATTAAAATCCTGTTTCACATGTGTGTGTTGCTATCTGAGGTTGGGAGATTAGGTAAAAGGTTTAAGAACCACTGCCCAAGTGGTTTAGGAATATGGCTGTAGGCTGCTGAGAATGGAGTTTACTTGGTAGCTTTCTAGATCTAGCCCAAAGTGATGATTAATCTAATTACAGTAACACAAATGGTTACATTTTTGATCTTCTCCAATGTTTTATTGAGAATCAAAGGCCTGTCCCCTTACCCCCATTCAGCAATCCTGTACTGCAGAGAGGAACAGCTGCTTGCCCTCATGGGACACCCAAATCTTGCTCTTTTGAATCCAAAATAGCCTTTAAAGAATGACGCATATCATTCTTTGTCTGAGAGGATCAGAATTACTTCTACAATGTGGTGCTGCTGACCCTTGCCAGCCCAGAATGTAGGAACCGAACCAAGGGGGATGCCCAGCCTTCTTTAATGTAATGCAACCTCTAAACACTATAAACCTAATCCAAAGTGCGTGTAACTGATATAGTTGAGTTGTTTATAATCAAGGTTGATTTTGATAAGGGAAGTTAATTAAGCTGTGTGATGTTTCAAAGCAGGTATGCCCTGTAAGCCTATTGATGATTGACAAAATGTATATTTCCCAACAGGTTTTATTTCCCTCACTGGTATTGTAATAGCAGTAGTCGAGCATATCGGTATGGTGTGTCCCGGGGTGCAGAGAGTCCTGTTCTGGATGATGATGTCATGTCATATCTGTTTGCGCAGGTATGATTTTTTCAATCAGTAATTTGCTGTATTTTCCTGCTTTTTTGTTATGGTGTTTAAAAACCATTGTTTGCATGTGGGTGAAACTCCACAGGAATTACAAGCAAAGCTGATAACTTCAGAGAGCCCATTCTTAAATGCACAGATTAATGCATTTAGTACAATATAGCTATTGTGCCTCTGTTGGTGGAGTGAATGAAAACCCAATAGATGCAAATTGTGGGAAAGGGATGAACAGATACGTGCCTCTAAAACTGGTATTCCTTTGAGTAAGACAATCAGCAAGGATTGGGTTCCATTTCTGTGATTAGGGCAGGCCCGGAGATTTGAAACTTTCTACATTGTCATGCTCCTTCATAAAAACACCTTGTAGGAGGAATTCACCAGTTACCTGATACTGACCTTTTAGGAGTGGTACTTCAGTGGGGAGAAGGGAGCTGGGCAGTAGAGTAGAGATGGCCATGTCACAGAGAGGACAGAGGAATTTAGTTACAGCACTGTTTAATAAATAATATAATTTACAGAGCGATCTTGATCATGCAAACTTTCAGACCAGCTTGCATATATCGGCTTTCTTTCAGTGGCGTGAGGACTTTATCCATGGATGGGTGAGGGTACCTGTTACCCATGAAACGCAGGAAGAATGTCTTGGGATGGCTGTTCTTGATATCATGAGAATGGCCAAAGAAAAGGACCAAACTCCACTGGCTATTTACAATTCTGTCAGGTAATTATTTCCTTCAGAAGAGTATCACTTTTATGCACACAGAAAAGAATGTCTCCTTGTTCATTTACTGCTTGATAAATCACACAGTAGCATTTTGACATAGATGCAACTTTTGGCAGCAGATTGGTGCTAAGGCAGAGATTTGTAGGCTTGCTCATAGTGCAAGCTACATTTTAAGATTATCTCATGATAATTATCTCTTGACCATCTCCTCTCCTCTTTGTGACTGCATGGACTTCTTTTCTTTGTACGCTTGATGTATGTGGCTTTATGTTTGTAGCTGTAAACCTTAATCGTAAAGGCTAAGATTTTGATGCATTGGCAAAGTGAAGGGAGTTTGCTGCTCATGCTGTCAATCCATCTTGTGTGGTTGAAGTTCATGCTAGTGCTAAAATAATAATAATTAAAAGAAGATTAACTTGGAATAGACCAAATTATAGAAACTAGAGTATATTCTACCTGGAAATTAGTAGAGTGGTAGTACAACTAAAACAGAGACCTTAAGATCATAGTAAAGTAGTAGTCTTAAGTGTTTTCTTTACATTCATGCATATATGGGAGCTGAGTGCCGCATGTGTGAATGTAGAGAGGCACTGTCAAAGAAACTCTAGTTACTGGTAAGTCAATTTCATTTCATTTGATAGATGTGAGATTTATATCTTTTACGTTCATCTGTAAGTAACTTTATAGGCCTCATAGATGATAACCGTAGCATTTATGTGCTCATATTTGTATTCACAGTTACAAGATGTTTTTGCCTAAATGTGTCAGAGAAAAAATCCAAGACTATCATATTCTGACACGAAAGAGAATAAGGTACAGATTCCGCAGATTTATTCAGCAGTTCGGTCAATGTAAAGCTACTGCCAGAAACTTGAAACTTAAGTATCTTATCAATCTGGAAACCCTCCAGTCTGCCTTCTATTCAGAGGTTTTTGAAGTAAGAGAGCCTGGTAGAGGTCCTTCAGGTGAAGAGAGTTTTGCAACCATCATAATAACCGGAAATGATGGAATTCAGTGCTCCAGAGGGAAACACAAAGACAGTGAAACACTGGCAGAACAGGTAATTCTTAATAAAAACACTTTCATATTATTTTAAGAATTCTCAGAACGGCAATGGAAGGAGTTGGATGAAATTTGATCACATGATGGTAAATGTACTGACTAATCCCAGCCTGCTTTTATACCATGAATTAGAAACTAGCCAAAATAATTATATTATGATTTCTGTAGACACCTATACTTGATATCAGTCAAACAACACGAGGCTTTATACATTAACCACTCAATTGTAATACAGATAATACTTGATTGAATAATAGATGTGTAGTTGACAAGTGAAGACTGCCATTCTCCATTTGTTGATTATTATTCTTTTCCTTTCAACATTTTTTCTCATCAGTTGGAGTTTACATTACTTAATGCTGGATGCTAGTGCAAAATGGGTCCTATAGAGATTATATCACTTCAGCATGGGATCTTATTTTATATAAGCATCTTTTTAAAACGTTAAGGTAACTAGTTTTTGAAGGTGATTTTATATTGAAGGTGGTTTCCTTATTAAATTAAATACATAAATGACGACGCTAATTTATATATGAAACGACAATCTAGAGCCAAGCCATAAAGTGAAAATGAGTGCCTTTTGGGACAAGCTTTTTATTCACATGCTTTTTGTAAAGGAGCTAGAGGTTTGTAGGGAATGTTTATATTTTATGTAATTTTATTCTTGTGTTATATGATGCTGTTACCCACCCAGAGGCTTTGGAGACCATATCTACTTTTATTTCAATTTTGAATTTTTGAATCAATACAAAAGGAGACAAAGTTTGAATAAATGGACCAGTAGTTGTTGTCTGTCATGTTAATGTTCTTCCTGCCTGTTGTCTTCCTAAATTTTCATAACAGAATTTAAAAGGCAATTTTAATGGTAATTTTTGATTGCCTGGAAATAGCTTGTAGAAAGCTGATAAGTTGTTAAGCAAATTCGTTTTGCTCATATTGTTTGCCATCTTTGAGTCACAATTGCATATGCAGTTACACCATTTGTGCAATGCAAATCTAACCATCAATAATAAGAATAGTTCTTATGCTTGTAGTGTTCCTCATTTAGAGACTCAGAGGCTTTCCAAAGTAGATAAGAATTAGCATCCAGTTTTACAGATGAAGAAAATGAAGCATAGCAAGTCAGTATTGTGGCAGCAGTTATATAGACAGTCAAAAACAGAAGTAGGAATAGAACTAGATTCCCTTCATAAAAAATGCTGCACAATGGTGAGTGACCCTCTGCAAATGCACAAACGATGCACATACAGAGTTGTGTGCGCAAATTTGTAATGATGTAAGCCTGACCTTAAAATATGACTGTAACTCCTCTACTTCAGCAAACCATCCTCATAAACTGTACTCATCTGCTCAACCGGGGCAACATTTTGGAGGGTGGTAGAGGGCATATGTATTAGAGCAGTGTTTGGGATAGATAAGTAAAATGATTTTTTTGACAGGCCACTTTCTCATCTGGTGAAAATTGATATAGTACTATTGACTTCAATGTGGCTGTGCTTATCTACACTAGCTTAAAATCTGACCCATTTTTTTTATCATTATGGTGAGAGTTACTGAGTAGATTTTTGTGTCTGTCTAATTTGGGGTTATATCTCTAGAAAGGCTACATTAGAATTATTCAATAAAATCAGATCGTTGAAATCAAAGCATGAAATACTTAAACTGAAAATACAATAATAACGCATGTAAACAATGTTTCCTCTGACCTCGATGGCCGCTCACTTGATGACCTCGAGACCATATGGAATTCCATGTTGGTGGAGGCCATTGACCGTGTGGCCCCCAGCATCTTCTCCCGAATCGTCGACAACGCAGGTCCCCGTGGTATACAGAGGAGCTGCAGCAGATGAAATGGGAAGGGTGGCGGTTAGAGCGATGGTGGCGTCACTCATGTACTGAAGTTGACCGATTGTGGCATAGAGTCTGGTTTCGTACCTATGCCGTTGCGGTGCAGACAGCAAAGAAGGTTTTCTTTGCTGCTCTCATTGCGTCCGCTAAGTCCCGCCTGGCTGAGCTTTTCCGGGTGGTATGGGGCTAGTCAGTCCGGCCTCCCTCCACCTGGATTTAGAGTCATCAAATGCCCGCTGTGATTTGTTTGTGGACTTCTTTGCAGATAAAATCATTCAAATCCACCACAGTTTTGATGCAACTTTTTTAGCAGTAGGTGAGCCAGAGACAGTAGAATCCCATTCTTGTCCTGTTTTGTGGGATGAATTTCAGGATGTGTCGCCCTTGGATGCGGGGGATGCTCTTGGGACTGTCCAAGCCACTTACTGTGAATTAGATCCATGCCCGTCCTGTCTGGTTAAGGCTAGCTGGGAGACACTATGGCCATTGCTGGCTGGGATAGTCAATGCCTCCCTTGGGGAGGGCAGGGTGCCAGACTGTCTCAAGGAGGCTGTGGTGCGGCCCCTGCTCAAGAAACCATCTTTGGATGTTGGCATTCTGTCCAGCTATTGGCCGGTCTCTAACCTCCCCTTTTTAGGGAAGGCTATTGAACGGGTGGTGGCTCACAGCTTCAGGGGCATCTGGACCGGGTCAGTTTTCTTGATACCTTACAGTCTGGCTTTCATCCGGGTTATAGCATGGAGACTGCGCTTGTGGCCTTGGTCGACAACCTGTCCCGTGAGTTGGACCAGGGTCGTTCGACCCTGTTGATTCTGTTAAATCTCTCGGCTGCATTTGATACTGTTGATCATGAGTTGTTGGTGACTCGCCTGCGGGACTATGCAGGGATTAGCGGGACCATTCTTGAATGGTTTCGCTCTTCCCTGGTTGGGAGAACCCAATGTGTGGTGCTGGGTGATTTTTCATCTTCTCCCCAGGGCCTCACATGTGGGGTCCTGCAGGGTTCCATCTTATCCCCTCTCTTGTTCATTGTGTATATGCAGCCTTTGCGGGAGGTTGTCAGGGAGTTTGGTGTATGGTGTCATCAATATACTGATGGCACCCAGCTATATCTCTTTTTCATCTGACTCAGGTCCGACAGTCTCAGTGCTTACCTGGTGTTTGTCAGCTGTGGGTGACTGGATGAGGGCGAGCTGCCTGAAGTTAAATCCTGACAAGACAGAGGTGATGGTTGTGGGGAAAGCTGGGGGAGTGATGGCCCCCATCTTTGATGGGGTCCGTCCTCCCCTGGTATCTCAGGTGTGGAGTCTGGGGTTGCTCCTGGATCTGCAGCTCCACCTGGATGTTCAGGTAGCGACTGTGGTGAAGGGGTCATTCCGCCAGTTACATCTGGTATGTCGGCTTAGGCCATTTGTCTCACACTTGGATCTGGCCACAATCATCCATGCTTTTATTACTTCGAGACTGGACTACTGTAATGCACTCTATGTGGGACTACCCTTGGTGCTGTTTTAGAGACTGCAGCTGGTGCAGAATGTGGTGGCCCATCTCCTGAAGGGGACAGGCTGACGTGAGCACATTAAACCAGGGCTTCGCTCTCTGCACTGGCTGCCGATAGCCTTCCGGGCCCAATTCAAGGTGTTGACCTTTTAAAGCCCTAAACAGCCTGGGCCCACCTACCTGCAGGACTGCCTCATCCTCCAGATCCTGGATCGGCCGCTGTGATCAGCCAGGGGCACCCTCCTCGAGGTACTCCAGGTTTCCTGGGTGTCAACCATGAGGAGGACGTTCTCTGTGGCTGCACCATGACTGTGGAACTCCCTCCCGTTGGCGGTCCACTTGACCACCGACCTCCCCTCTTCCCATAGACAGTGTAAGACCTGGCTGTTCCGCTGGACCTGGGGTGGGTGGGTTTGGGTATGGGTTATTTTAATCTACGGATTTTAGGTTGTATTAATTGTATTTTAGTTTATGTATTTTAAAATGTTGTTAGCTGCCCCGAGATGCTTATAGCAGGAGGGGGGCGGCATATAAATATTAATTAATAAATAAACGTTTATTAGCTAAAATTATATTAAGATGAAACCTAAAAACCATCCCTACCCATGATTAATCCAGACCTACCCATCATTTTGAAGAATAAGTAAAGGAGAAAGTTTGTGGAAGTTGTTAGAAATCAGCTTGAGGTAAAAAATTTAAGGTCTATATTTTCTAAAATTCCCTAAATTGCACTCAGTGGAAAACGTGCATCTCACACACGCATGTATGCAGTCATACATGCACTTGCACGCACACACCCTCTCTCTATCGCCCTCGTCCCCCACATCTAATCTTGCTTGTTCCTACAGTTGCCATGGTCTCCATATGCATAAATTTACGTAGTTTCCCCCTGTGAAAATTGGCATCCTTATTTTGAATATTTGGTCCTCAGAGTTTTTTAAAAAATTTTTTATCATTTATCTTATGAAGGTGAAAATATTTTGTTTGGGTTGTAGAAGTTTTGAATTACACTTAAGTAAACAGATAATTTCCTAACCGTAATGATAATTTATTGCAGGATTTGCAAACATACTGTGATTTTCCAGATATTATTGACATCGGCATTAAGCAAGCAAGCCAAGAAGGTTCCAGTGAGAGTAGAATTGTGACCATTCACAAGCAGGACAGCAAGAATCTGGTATGTTTACTTTACATACTGATAAAGCGTGTTTCTCTGTATATACTGAATTGTGTAGCTAGGTTGAACACAACTTTCACAGTGTTCTGCTAAATATAAGGGATACAGCAAACGTCTCTGTGAAGTATTGAACAGCGATATAGCTTATCAGAACACAGAAGCACCAGTATAATTGAAGCATTGCAGTTTAGCCTGAAATAGAAACTGGGGATTTGAAGCTAACTAATCCTATCACCTTTTTATGCGTCTTAGAGAATGAATAAACTTTCAGTAATTGTACCCAAGTTCGGTTATGTTCCTGCAGTTCATTGTGTGTCGACAATTCCTGCAATTCGTTGTGCTGACCGGTAGGATGGAGTTTTGGGATAGTTTGTTAACCATGCAGTGCTATACGCAGTCCAGCTGGCTGTAAGATGCAAAACTAATGGTACAGTAGTTAATTTAATATGTGTAAGGCACGGGCTCAAAAATAGTGTTAGCCTGACAGTGCTAAACCAGTATTAACAAAATATCATCATGAGAACATTTTGTATGTGAACTTCAAAATAAAATCATAAGTGTTACTCTGTGTTGCATTACACTGTTGCATTGGTAACAGCATTTCCTAGATGAGATCACCTTGTGGTAGAGTGGTTGCTTTCGTGATCCCCATTACTGATCTGCGTAGCTTCAAACTTCCTGTTTCAAGCCTTTGCTTGTATAACCCAAGATCTCTCTTACATGTGTGTTAAAATTGTAGACATACAGCAAATCAATGGTGGTTCTTTCCTAAAGAAAATAGGAACCCACCAAGATGCCTGTCCTTCTCTCCCACCCCCTCTTTCCCCTCTTCTCCCCTCTCCCCCTTCCCTTTCACCTGTTTCTCCCCCTGCTTCTGTCCCCTCTCCTCCTGCCTCCCACCAAACTGTCTTCTCTCTCCTCTGTCCCCACACCTCTTCCTCCCCGCCACCATATCGTGCCCTCTGCCCTACGGCCCGTCTCCCGCCAATCCTATCGTCCCCCTTCCCCATATCTTATCCCCATTCCCTGTCTCCCCCCTGATCATCTCCCATTCTCCTGTTCCCTCTGGAACTGTCGCTCCTCTGCTAATAAAGCTCCCTATATTCATGATCTTTTCTTTTCTCGCTCCCTTCACCTTCTCGCCTTCACTGAAACCTGGATCTCCCCCATTGACTCTGTCACCCCTGCCACCCTCTCCTATGGAGGTCTCTCCTTCCACCAGCCCCTGGCCGAAGGCCGGGGTGGTGGCGTAGGCCTCCTACTTGCCTCTTCCTGCCAGTTTCAACCCCTCCCCTATCCCCTCTCTGTCCATCCCCTCCTTTGAGGCTCACTCCGTATGCCTCTCCTCTCCTCTCCACCTATGTGTTGTGGTTATCTACCCCCCCAGCTCCCTCTCCTCCTTTCTCTCCGAGTTCGAGTCCTGGCTCACGCAATTCCTCTCTGATGACATCCCCACAGTCATCCTTGGCGACTTCAATATTCATGTTGATGCACCCTCTCAGCCTTGCATCGCCCGCTTCCTCTCCTTAGCCTCCTCCTTCAATCTCCACCTCTGGACTAGCTCCCCCAACCATACTGATGGTCACTCTCTTGATCTCATGTTCTCTAGGAACTGCTCTATCTCTGATCTCTCCTTTGAGCCCCTTCCCATATCTGACCATTTCCTTGCCTCCTTTAACCTCTCCCACTGCTCCCCCTCCTCTTCCCCATTTCCCCGTTCCTTCCGCGATCTGCAGGCCATTGTGCCTCAGGACTTTGCCTCCTCCCTCTCCCCTCTTTTCCCCTCAGTCTTCTCCTCCTCCTCCCCCGATTCTGCCATCTCCACCTTCAACTCCTCTCTTGCTTCCACCCTTGCCCCCCTCTCCTCCCGCCCAGCTCGCTCCCGTAACCCTCGCCCTTAGCTCACCCCCATCATTCGCCATATCCGCTCCTGTACCAGGGCTGCTGAATGCCTCTGGTGCAAATCCCACTACTGCGCTGACTTCCTCCACTTCAAATTCTGCCTCTCATCGCTCAACTCTATCTCCCACGCCAGATGGCAGTAACTGTGCCTCATGCATTGAGTCGTGCTCCCGGGAACCTCGCCGCCTCTTTTCCACCTTTGACTCCCTTCTTAAACCCCCCTGTCCTCCTCCCTCTCTCTCTCTGCTCAGGATCTTGCTCTCTTTTTCACCACTAAAATTGACAAGATCCACCTGGATATCGCTTCCAAGTGCTCTCCCCCTACCACTCCTCCCCCTCTCCCTTTCCCTGCTCTCCCCACCTCTCTCCTGCCCTCCTTTCCTCCTGCCTCTCTAGAGGAAAAGTAGCTTTTAAAATACCTGAGAAGGGGAAAAAAGAATCACAATATGAAGTGCCAGAGAATGCCAAGGGAAAGAGATGGAATACTGTGGGAAATAAATATCTCTTGTTTATGGCTTTGATATAAAATTTGAAATGTTTCCTTCCCCAACCCTTCCTGCTCCCTATAATAGTACTTAAGATTCGTATTGTGATTCATTATTTTTTTTAAAAATGATTTTCTGAACAAAGAAATGTTGAGAGCTGTAGATGAAGTGGATATGTAAGATTTTGTACTATGGGTAAACCTGGGGTTGAGATGATTCTTTCTGTGGGGCCCGAGGGAAAAAAAGCACTGGCAGCAGAGCAAAGGTGGCCCTAACCTGAAATCATTCCCTTAAAGCAGTTGTTCCCAAACGTTTTACCTGCCTGACCCCCATTTTGTGATTTAAATATAATCCCTTTAAATGTAAAGAATATATATTCTTTAAATATAAAGAAATGACTCCAAACAGCAACATAGAGATACAGAGCATATTAAGCATCCAACGAGATTATGACTCCTTCCATAGATGGAATGACTCCACTCGGCATCCCAGTGCACAATTTGGGAACCTTTGTCCTAAAGGTAACCATTTCTCTCTTCTCCTAGCCCCAGGACGTGGCTCCTCAAAGACCTGATCCTTTGTGTTTTGATCATTATTAAATTTGTGTTTATTAGAGTTTAGACCTCAAACAGATTATCTGTTGGAGCAGCTGTATTTTTGGGTTTACTGTATGCAGGATTAGTGTACAAAATTTTTACTGGTGGGAAGTGATACCTGAAAAATAGCTCTCTCTAGAATTACTTATATTGATTTGAATAAAACCAAACGTTTGTACAGTACTTGATTTGCACGCATTCTGCAAAGCTGATTCTTTGGCTGAAGTAGTTCTCGCCCTGTCCCCAAGACAGATAGCAAGTGACTGAGGTTATTCAAGAACACTTATTGTGCGGTTTTGTGCTCTTATCTTTCAGTCAAGGATGTTCTGTTATAAAGTTTCTTCTTCCTCCTCTTTATGCTGAAATTCTGTTTCCATTTTGCTTTAAAAACACTGTTGTACATTGCTTCCTTTTGTGCTCAGTGCTGTGTTCACATAATACTATCAAGATCATGAATTACATTTTTTAACCCTTGCTTTCACGCATGTGAGTTAATAAGCATGTCAGTTACTTCATAATATCATAGCTTAGAACTTAGGTGGGGCACATTAGACCCGAGGGCCAAATACGGCCCTCGGCAAGTTTTTATGTGGCCCCTTTTCAGTTCCTGGGTCTGGCTCCTACCTCTAACCACTGAAAAACTGAGCTCAGGGTAAGGGAGCAGAAATGAGGGCATGTACACAAGGATAGGGAGGGAACAGATGCACATCATGCACAGATCATGATGCACATCCATGATCTGGGGCTAGGCCCTCCTTTTCTTGAGTGCACTGTTTAGGTGCCCCCACTCCAACATCTGTGTGGCTCTTGGAGCTTGTACTGATTTTCAAAGTGACCCTACTCCTGGCCTAGAAGAATATCATGTTTGCTGTCCATGGAGATTGCTTTATAAAAAGACATTTCTAAAAGACAAGTTCCTAAATTAGGCGATGGCAAATTATTAGTGGCTTTATATTAACACAATTCTCTCACAAAAAGTGGAGTCTGTAGAAAGCTTGCTAGAAATAGTTCAGTTGGAAGATCTTGTGTTAAACAAAGCTCAAGAAACCATGGACAGAGGAGTTTAAAATACGTTGAAGATTTATCAAGAGCCATGTTATGTAAGGACATGCATAATTTAGTGGCTTCACACACCTTACTCTCACTAGGTTTCATTATATTTATGTTTCACAATTATGATTTTTAAAAACTGTTGGCTTATGGTTTCAAAAATGAACCGTTTGAGGAAATAACCAAACATGTATCCTCATTGGTCATGCAGCCACGATCTTTTTCCTTTTACAGTTGCACTGAGTTGCTAGGGTTGGAACTAGTCTTGGGAGTAAAGTTGGGGTTGGTCTACCACCGCCAGCCCGTATTATGGTGTGGGGTGACAGGTTTATTCTAATGGGCTGACGAGGGGCAGATGACTGCCAGTCCAGCTTTGGTCCTCCACCAGAGCTGCCACTATTGGTTAATTCCAAGTGTTTCTATCAAGTGCTGGAAGCAGCTCACTAGCCGGGGCTTAAACATGATTGAAATAGGAGCAGGCAGATGTTTCCCTCCACTAATTGCAGTCCATCCTCCCCTTCTCATGTGAACGTGACTTGACCCTAGCTCATAAGAGGAAGGGGTTGGACAGACTTGAAGGTCAGGTGCTCATATAAGGCGTGGAGGTTGCTTTAGCCCTGGTCAGGCCTGAGAATCAATTAAGCCTGGCAAGTGTAACCACCATCCTGTACATTGCTGCAGGGTAAGCTGCTTTAGGAAATATGTTTAGGGCCAATAAAGTACATAACCAAAAAAGACAATTTTTGTCTCCCTTCTCGTTGTCTTTTACTAGTCACTGCAATACTTCCAGTTTTGTTCCAGTTCAGCTTTCTCCCAGTTACTCCAGTGTGAGACTGGAGTAAGGCAGTGATTAATTAGGCCCAAGAAAAATGCTTAAAACAGATGGATCCCAAACTACAGTTTCCCACTCCAGTAATATTGCCTTTTTGGTTTGATGAGATTTTGCACAATGTCGGAATTGAAGCCACTGGTAAGAGACATGCCATTAAAAAATAAATGCCACAAATCAATAAATAATCAACTTTGTAGTAGGCATCTAAACAAGAAGTACAACAGTACGCTTCCCAAGATCAGGAAAACTTAAAATTATAAATGAGGGGTTGGAGGGGGAAACCCTGAGAGTGAGACTTCTTGGCTTTTTCCCTACATGGCACTCGTCACTTCATAAAATAACATGGAGGTTCTAAATGCAGACTTTAATAAGAACAGCAGCAGGATAAGTACCAGCTTACTTTTTTTTTTTTTAAAGAAAATTGGTGTTTGATTTTTAAAAAAATCAAACCATAGCTTTAAGCATATTGTAGGGGTGCATTTTCTCTCTCTCCAACTTCACTGCACGATATCCAGATTTATGTAGGCAGAAAGAATTTCATCCAGTTGTAAATGCTTTATCCCAAAATTATTCCAGCTAAAATCCACATGGCTACTCACTAGCACTCAGTAATATGTGGGGGTGCCTCTACATGTAACGTTTGCCTCCTTTTCAGCCACCTAGCACGGGGGCAAGCATTATGTTTGTTCTAGCAAACCCAGGAGATAGCCACAGAAAGAACACAAGTTTACAGGGGTTTGCTGTCTGGAAAAAAATCCAGGGAACTCGTCAGGAGACCCATGGAGCAGCCAACAATATAACATGCAATGATGTCCACTGTCATCTCAGCAGGGCTATGCTGGTCATTTAAAAAAATTTTTTAACCATAGGGTGCTTTGCCTTGCAGCAGGGAGCTTTGCTGTGTCATTTGTGAGCTGTCCTGAGCCTCTACAGGAAGGGTGGCATATAAATTTGAATAAATAATTTCACCAGCAGGGCTTCTGGGCTTCATCTATTTATGCAGACACTTATGAGCGCCTCCTTTTTGTCAGAATCCTATAGGATGGCAGCATAAACACAGAACAGCATGACCATTTGTTCATACTGAACCACCACAAGGTGATGATCTAGTAAGTACCACAGACGTAACCCTAGCAAGTTGGACTTGCCCACTGTACTAATCTGATTTTGGGGTCAAACAGACCCCAATTAAGCCATAATTAAAAAAAAAACCAAAACAGGGGGGGCGTTATTTGAAAAGGACAACAGCTGTATAGAAAAAGATTCACATTGTATCAAGATTTTGTGGGGGGAGGACAGGAATAGGAATAAAACAAAAGGCAGCAGAGATCAGTAATGCCCCATGATGGCCACAATGTTAAACACTACCAACTACACAGGAATAGCAGCTGAGTTTTCAACTGGGGTGCCAAGTGTTTACCAAGCAATTAGTGATTCTATCTAATTATCTTTGTATTCCAATCCTCTGAGATGGCTCCATGAAGTCTGATATCTACCTTTAGATAGCAACCTTACTGCAAAAAGGTCAGTTTAATGTTAATGTTGACTCTTACTGACAAAAGGGTCACTTAGCAAGTAAATGGAGGCATCGTTAGCACACTTTGTATTCCTCTGAGATGGCTCCATGAAGTCTCCTGATCTGCCTTTACCTTACTGAAAACAGGTTTTAATTTCATTACTGACCCAAAGGGTCACTTAGCAAGTAAATGGAGGGGTCGAAACAACCCCGTATGGCTGATTGGTAAGTATTTTTCAGAATGAACTCTGCAAGCAGCTATGATGAAAAAAAATAGTGTTGAACGTTCACACTAGTAAGGTTATGACTGCAAAAAAAATAAATACAACTCAATTTATGTTTGTAAAGTGGTTCTTTAGCTTGGGGTATAATAGACCCCCAAAAGCGTTTGTAGTGATATTTTTTGTGTACACGAAAATGTCATTAATGAAAACAAACACAATGCTATATTTCTTTCTATTTCCACTTGTCATGAGAAAAGAAGAGACAAACAGGTTCTGGTTGAAGCATTTAAAGAAATAATAAACATTTATTTTTAACAGCATTTTGGGGGTCCATTATCCCCAGCACCCTAGCTGCATAGTACTTTCAGTTTCCCATGCACTTCAGTTGGGTCAAACTGACCCCCAGCAGCGTCAGAATAAAACCCTTAATTTTAAAAAATTTCAAGGGGGGAGGGGACATGAAACACCACAGGGCAATTGAGCCTGTTATGGTTGACAGTCATGGAGTATAGAGTGGTAGAAGTTTTGCTAAAAACGTTTTATTAGCTCTTTTGTACCCCTCTCGGGTCAGTTACACCCCACTCCCCTGCGGTTGATTTAACATATAGAACTGGTTCTACAGTCTGGCTGTATCTATACTAAGGGGCCATAATTTCAAACATGCTTACTTGTGAGTCAATTATGTTGAAATCAATGGACCTTACTCCCAAGTAAACGTGTTTAGAACTGTGGGTAGAGTGTCACGTGCGTTTTATAAATACTACTGTAGAGCAATTTTGTTAACTTTTTTTATAAATAAACTTGTATTTTTCTCTGTCTCTCTTTTCCTTTTACCATCTTTTACAGGAGGCTGAATTTCATTCGTTAAGAGAAGCTCTTTCTTTTGTATCACTAATTGATGGATATTATAGATTAACAGCAGATGCTCACCATTACCTCTGTAAAGAAGTAGCACCACCTTCTGTGCTTGAAAACATCCAAAGCAATTGCCATGGGCCGATTTCGTAAGTAGTCATTTCCACTTTGGTAAAGTATTTTTGTGAGGAGTTTTCAGTTTGTCTTCATAAGTGAAGGTGTATGTTCCCTTTTTTGAAGTGGTATTTCTGTTTAGTAATACTATGTTCTCTGTTCTGCCATTTGCAGAACTTTGTTGAAATCTATGGGAAAACGTTTTGCTTAATGATTGATTCAGAAAGAGACATGGTACTGAATTTAGGAACTTGCAGTCATTGCCATAGTGATAATGTATGATGTCATAAGCAAAGGTTTCCATAATGTGTTCACTGCAGGAACAAGCAGAAATAGAAACTAAGCTGTGAGTAAGAAAGGCAAATTCAGATATCAGTGTCTTGAATAATTGCGATGGGAACACAGAAAATTCCTAGCCAAGGAAATTGCTTTTTATATAAATGTTCCCTTTGTGTGGCTTTTCTCATTCTTTAGACACACATTTTGAGACCTTATTGATTTCAACATTTCATATGGTACTGCCATTGTTTGAGGAACAAAGGCTATTTGCAACTGAATGTAAATCTAAATAGGTAAAATGAAGTGAGGTTTTTTAATATGTTTTGAGTATCTTGGAATTCTTTCTATAATTTTAAGTAAGAGAGCCAATGTAAGTGGCATTCAGCTATAAATCACATCGAGTCTCTTGCCGTACAATAATTCTGTGGAGTTTTTTCAGCAATATATGAGGGGAGAGGAAGATAGAGATGTCTTTCAAAGGACAGTGGATGAAGCCTTTCCACATAAACCAAGTCACTTCTTTTAACCTTGGGGGACGGGATGGATGAAATGAACATTTTGTAAAGAGTATAAGGACTGCTCTAAATTATATGCTAGGTCAAGCCTTTTCATTCAATATCCATATGAACTAAATATGAACAGATAATTCCTAAATTGACAAAAGATGATGCTGTATTGCTACTTGATTACACAGAAAAATCAGATTGCTGTTATTCAGGTGACTTTTGCCCTTGATTTTTTTTTTTTTTTTTTAAAGTGAGCCCCCCCTTCGCCTTGCTGTAGTGCTGCCTTCTTGCATTATACCACAGTACTCTGCTAATTCTGAATATTTGGGACTACTTGGATATGAGGCCCTCTTTGGCTGTTAGGAGTTGAAGGTCCTCTCATAAATGATATAATTAGGAATGTTTGCAGCTTGAGTGGCCCCACCCCATATAGATCAGTGTGATGTCATTGATGCTCTGGGAAGTGAAGGGCCATATTAGAAAGAGGTGAGGCAAAGGCAGTCTCCTTCCTCTTTCACCTTAAGGAGTGTTGTGACATCGCAGCATTCCGTCAGTGTTGGGGTCTTCTATGACTGGGGAAGCATGGCCCTGGCCCAGTGGACTCAGGGGGACAATGTGCTTGACTTAGCCTGGCACAGCAGGACTGGTCTGACCCTTTTGAGCTCAGACCAGTCACAGGCTTCTGATGCTCATTACTTAAAATCCCAAATATTCTTGCTTTCTAAAACTGTACAGTGATTATTATTTTTTTAAATTCTTGTTTGTTTTTGCTGTAGCATGGACTTTGCAACCAACAAACTGAGGAAAGCAGGCAATCAGACTGGCTTTTATGTTCTTCGTTGCAGCCCTAAGGATTTTAAGAAATACTTACTCACGTTTGCTGTACAGGTTAGTACACCCAGGGGTCAGAAACAGCAGGTCTAGCAGTGTTGCAGCTTACCGGCACACTCTTGAGATGCTCTTTTGTTCTCAAGTATCTCAACTCACGTTTTTTAGTCCCTAGGTCTCCTGATAGTGGTACAAACCTCAAAAAATATGAAGAGTGTATGTAATTCTGATATTCTGTAAAGAATCTAGACCAATATCCCTCAGGGGTATGAACTACCTCATTCACCTCTGTGAGGAGTTAATACAGGTGCACAGTGATGGTCATAGCAATATTGGGCTAACTGTTATGTTCCTTTTGTAAGAAAGGAGAGGGAGGCAACAGATTTGCTGACAATTTACTGACAGTGAAATATTTTTTTTGGTGGACAATAATTGACAGATATCACTACTTTTTATTTTTCTACAATCAAGAAGAATGCAGATAATAAGTCATCTGGCTCAACTGATAGGGAAATCAAGCTAAAACAGCCCAGTCGGGCTAAACAGCACCTATGACCATATGCTTGCTTTATTTATTTATTTATTTCAGTATTCTTCTACCCCGCACCCTCCTGCTCACAGAGCAGCTTGGGGCAATATCTGTGCAATCTATCATTAGTAGGCAGAGATTATTCTGAGGGTGGACCTCAAAGGTGTGCCACTACCTTTTGTTTTTGCAGTCCAACTCCTGTGTGTACCACACCAAAACATATTGCTCTATAATAAGGAGAACTTAAGTATGGTGTTTTTTTTCTGTCCTTTCTAGATGTTTACATGATTTATATATATTACTTCTCATAGTTTCTTTTAGGTTTGTTCTGTTCCAAACTTGATGTTTTACATTTTAATGTGACTGCGCAAAAACAAAGGGTGATTTCAGACGTGACGGGTCGAATTCGCCCCGTGATGAAATGAATTTTGAATTCCCCGCCGGGATGACCCTGTCACGCCGTAACAGACGTGCCGGGGGATCCCGGCGGGGAATCGGGGAGGGGCCGCACGGCGCAACGTGCGGCCCCACAGCCCCACTCCTGTCTCTTATACACATCTAGATGTGTATAAGAGACAGACATGGAGGTTCTAAATGCAGACTTTAATAAGAACAGCAGCAGGATAAGTACCAGCTTACTTTTTTTTTTTTTAAAGAAAATTGGTGTTTGATTTTTAAAAAAATCAAACCATAGCTTTAAGCATATTGTAGGGGTGCATTTTCTCTCTCTCCAACTTCACTGCACGATATCCAGATTTATGTAGGCAGAAAGAATTTCATCCAGTTGTAAATGCTTTATCCCAAAATTATTCCAGCTAAAATCCACATGGCTACTCACTAGCACTCAGTAATATGTGGGGGTGCCTCTACATGTAACGTTTGCCTCCTTTTCAGCCACCTAGCACGGGGGCAAGCATTATGTTTGTTCTAGCAAACCCAGGAGATAGCCACAGAAAGAACACAAGTTTACAGGGGTTTGCTGTCTGGAAAAAAATCCAGGGAACTCGTCAGGAGACCCATGGAGCAGCCAACAATATAACATGCAATGATGTCCACTGTCATCTCAGCAGGGCTATGCTGGTCATTTAAAAAAATTTTTTAACCATAGGGTGCTTTGCCTTGCAGCAGGGAGCTTTGCTGTGTCATTTGTGAGCTGTCCTGAGCCTCTACAGGAAGGGTGGCATATAAATTTGAATAAATAATTTCACCAGCAGGGCTTCTGGGCTTCATCTATTTATGCAGACACTTATGAGCGCCTCCTTTTTGTCAGAATCCTATAGGATGGCAGCATAAACACAGAACAGCATGACCATTTGTTCATACTGAACCACCACAAGGTGATGATCTAGTAAGTACCACAGACGTAACCCTAGCAAGTTGGACTTGCCCACTGTACTAATCTGATTTTGGGGTCAAACAGACCCCAATTAAGCCATAATTTAAAAAAAAACCAAAACAGGGGGGGCGTTATTTGAAAAGGACAACAGCTGTATAGAAAAAGATTCACATTGTATCAAGATTTTGTGGGGGGAGGACAGGAATAGGAATAAAACAAAAGGCAGCAGAGATCAGTAATGCCCCATGATGGCCACAATGTTAAACACTACCAACTACACAGGAATAGCAGCTGAGTTTTCAACTGGGGTGCCAAGTGTTTACCAAGCAATTAGTGATTCTATCTAATTATCTTTGTATTCCAATCCTCTGAGATGGCTCCATGAAGTCTGATATCTACCTTTAGATAGCAACCTTACTGCAAAAAGGTCAGTTTAATGTTAATGTTGACTCTTACTGACAAAAGGGTCACTTAGCAAGTAAATGGAGGCATCGTTAGCACACTTTGTATTCCTCTGAGATGGCTCCATGAAGTCTCCTGATCTGCCTTTACCTTACTGAAAACAGGTTTTAATTTCATTACTGACCCAAAGGGTCACTTAGCAAGTAAATGGAGGGGTCGAAACAACCCCGTATGGCTGATTGGTAAGTATTTTTCAGAATGAACTCTGCAAGCAGCTATGATGAAAAAAAATAGTGTTGAACGTTCACACTAGTAAGGTTATGACTGCAAAAAAAATAAATACAACTCAATTTATGTTTGTAAAGTGGTTCTTTAGCTTGGGGTATAATAGACCCCCAAAAGCGTTTGTAGTGATATTTTTTGTGTACACGAAAATGTCATTAATGAAAACAAACACAATGCTATATTTCTTTCTATTTCCACTTGTCATGAGAAAAGAAGAGACAAACAGGTTCTGGTTGAAGCATTTAAAGAAATAATAAACATTTATTTTTAACAGCATTTTGGGGGTCCATTATCCCCAGCACCCTAGCTGCATAGTACTTTCAGTTTCCCATGCACTTCAGTTGGGTCAAACTGACCCCCAGCAGCGTCAGAATAAAACCCTTAATTTTAAAAAATTTCAAGGGGGGAGGGGACATGAAACACCACAGGGCAATTGAGCCTGTTATGGTTGACAGTCATGGAGTATAGAGTGGTAGAAGTTTTGCTAAAAACGTTTTATTAGCTCTTTTGTACCCCTCTCGGGTCAGTTACACCCCACTCCCCTGCGGTTGATTTAACATATAGAACTGGTTCTACAGTCTGGCTGTATCTATACTAAGGGGCCATAATTTCAAACATGCTTACTTGTGAGTCAATTATGTTGAAATCAATGGACCTTACTCCCAAGTAAACGTGTTTAGAACTGTGGGTAGAGTGTCACGTGCGTTTTATAAATACTACTGTAGAGCAATTTTGTTAACTTTTTTTATAAATAAACTTGTATTTTTCTCTGTCTCTCTTTTCCTTTTACCATCTTTTACAGGAGGCTGAATTTCATTCGTTAAGAGAAGCTCTTTCTTTTGTATCACTAATTGATGGATATTATAGATTAACAGCAGATGCTCACCATTACCTCTGTAAAGAAGTAGCACCACCTTCTGTGCTTGAAAACATCCAAAGCAATTGCCATGGGCCGATTTCGTAAGTAGTCATTTCCACTTTGGTAAAGTATTTTTGTGAGGAGTTTTCAGTTTGTCTTCATAAGTGAAGGTGTATGTTCCCTTTTTTGAAGTGGTATTTCTGTTTAGTAATACTATGTTCTCTGTTCTGCCATTTGCAGAACTTTGTTGAAATCTATGGGAAAACGTTTTGCTTAATGATTGATTCAGAAAGAGACATGGTACTGAATTTAGGAACTTGCAGTCATTGCCATAGTGATAATGTATGATGTCATAAGCAAAGGTTTCCATAATGTGTTCACTGCAGGAACAAGCAGAAATAGAAACTAAGCTGTGAGTAAGAAAGGCAAATTCAGATATCAGTGTCTTGAATAATTGCGATGGGAACACAGAAAATTCCTAGCCAAGGAAATTGCTTTTTATATAAATGTTCCCTTTGTGTGGCTTTTCTCATTCTTTAGACACACATTTTGAGACCTTATTGATTTCAACATTTCATATGGTACTGCCATTGTTTGAGGAACAAAGGCTATTTGCAACTGAATGTAAATCTAAATAGGTAAAATGAAGTGAGGTTTTTTAATATGTTTTGAGTATCTTGGAATTCTTTCTATAATTTTAAGTAAGAGAGCCAATGTAAGTGGCATTCAGCTATAAATCACATCGAGTCTCTTGCCGTACAATAATTCTGTGGAGTTTTTTCAGCAATATATGAGGGGAGAGGAAGATAGAGATGTCTTTCAAAGGACAGTGGATGAAGCCTTTCCACATAAACCAAGTCACTTCTTTTAACCTTGGGGGACGGGATGGATGAAATGAACATTTTGTAAAGAGTATAAGGACTGCTCTAAATTATATGCTAGGTCAAGCCTTTTCATTCAATATCCATATGAACTAAATATGAACAGATAATTCCTAAATTGACAAAAGATGATGCTGTATTGCTACTTGATTACACAGAAAAATCAGATTGCTGTTATTCAGGTGACTTTTGCCCTTGATTTTTTTTTTTTTTTTTTTNCTCACGTGGCGAATGTGATTCCCCGCCGTGGTAACATCTGGGGGGGAAACATCAGTTTCCCCCAACAGACGTTACGTGGTCGCTGCCACCACAGGGAATTGACTGTGGTGGCCTTTGACCACGTAACGTCTGAAATCACCCAAAGTTTGTTTTAATCACAAAATTATTAGTACATCATCTTCTTCTCCCTGTAAAAAAATTGCAAATCCCCAAAGCAATCTATACAAGAAATATCATTTTGCCATCTGTGCCGATAGAAATGTAGGAATGTTTGCCAAAGGGGAGGAACCTAATCAGTTGTGGGAAAAATGCTGTGTGGAACTGCACAGCCTGCTGACTGAACAAAGTTAGGCTTTCTTGAGATGGGAGTATTGGGTTTTCAACTTGATTTGATGTAATAAGAACATTTTTAGTCAATAGCAACTTAGTATCACTGGATGCCTTGAGTATTTCTGGCATGTAACTAGAGAACTTTCAAGAATTGGTCAAACTTATACATTTGAATGTTTCTTGAACACCATAGCGAAAACTCTAAATGCTTGAGTTTGTCCAGTTGTGATGAAAGAGCGCATGCCAACACCATTTACTGCTACTAATAATAAATCGGTAATAATAATTTTATTTTATTTTATTTATAAAGCACCTCTCCGCTGAATGACGTTCAGGGCACTTCACAAAATGCAATAAAATAACAGAAAATCATTTTGCAATCCAGTTAAAAACAGTTTTTAAAAGGGATGAAAAATTACATTCAAGTGAACAGGCAGTGTATCCTCTAAAAGCACCAATAAAATGAAAAAGCCTTCAGGTGCTTTTTGAAAGTGAGAAGGGAGGAACTGTGATGAACATCTGGAGGAAGTGAGTTCCGCATTGAGGGGCACGCCACAGCAACGGCCCAGTTTCCTACTGACTTACGGTGTGATGGCGAGATCCCTGAACAGCAGGCACTATCTGAGTGCAGATAGCCATCAGGACAAGATTACAGGCGCAGATTGTGAATATAGCCAGGGCCTATGCTGTTCAGGTATAAAGCTCCTATAGTTTAGAAATTGCAAACCAGACCTTTGTTGTGGTGGTGTGGGAAGGAATTTTAAGTAAAACAAATAAAAGGGAAGTAAAAATAAGCAGCCATTAGGAAGTTTGACTGAATTCATTTGCTTTTTTTATTATAATTTTTTTTTATTGTGGAATTTGGGGTTGTAGACCTCACTCCTGACACAAAAAGCTCCCAGTGATGGAAACCGAGTTTTGCTTAACCTCGGATCAAGTGGGTAGAAACACGCATGACAGTGGCGCAACAGCAGCCGAACCAGACTGAAGGACACAGTCTGGGTTGAGGTGCCAAACAAATGTGCCAGCAGCCAGGGCAACATTCGCCACCCACATGGTTTAGGGAGGACAGGAAAAACCACGAACGTGTGAGCGGCCGGCCCCAAACTGTGCGTGCCCCACTCCCCCCATGACAGCCAGCCATGGCAGCCCTGACCCAGGCTGGTATGCTGGTCTGGAACAGACCTGATAACCTCCTGTGGGCCACTCTGGCCTTGTTGAGCGCGTCTTAGCCTGTGCTGTGACCTTGGAGTTCTCTGAAGTCACAGTCGGGGCTAGCCACCGTCATAACCCATCCCAGACCAACATCTGGCGGCATCTGCCCACAAAGTGGGTCACAGTGTGTGCTGTCACATCCGTTTTTACCCAGTGTCTTCCTTTACTGGCTACTGGGACTAAAATATCAAATAGAGTAATGTGTTGTTTGAGGATTACCCCTGTAATAAGTTGGGTCTCTTGTGCTAGCTTTTAAATAACATATAATGTTGTTTTGTTTCTTAAATGGAAAAACTCAACAGCGGGACAGTGTCGCTGATTACAAACACTGCTTAATAACGAAAAATGAGAATGGAGAATACAATCTTAATGGCACTGTGAGAAGCTTTAGGAGCCTCATAGATCTGTTGAACTGTTATCGGACAGAGACTGTTCGTTCAGACAGCATCGTTTTCCAGTTTACCAGATGCTGCCCTCCAAAACCAAAAGGTAATGGATTTCTAACTCTCACTTATAATACTTCTAATTTATTTTCACGTTGTTTGATATTTCTAAAGAGAGGAATTAGCAGAGCAATACATTTGCCTCATAGACACTTTCATCTCGGAGATGTTAGTACTTGGGCTGACTTTGACTTGTATTAGGAGAAAGTACTTGAAGGTAATGTGCTGCAGGATTTGCCCAACCAAAACTATCATCCTAATTGCTGGAGTTTGTGACTGACAGTAAAACTGGCCTCCTAATGATAGGCAGATTATGTCCAGCAGCATTACTTGGACTGGTCACAATGTTTCTTCCTACGTATTTACAGTGACAGAGTTGCTAAATATAGTATTTCTAACTAAAAAGACACTACAAGGCAACAAATTATGTTCATTTGTGTGTGCATATTCATCAATTACAGTGCACAACCAGTTTCATTAGTTGTTTTTGCATCAGAGCAGCTCCATTTTGCACTGAGCGCCTTTTTTCTAAAATTATTTATGGTATGATAAGCTGTTTGGTACAAGGCAGACAGACACAAGATACATCTTTTAGTAGCATATCAGCAAAATCGTTTAGCTCTTGTTTGGAGGGGCATTTAAAATGAATGTATAAAATAGGTGTTGTGTCAGACTGATCCCCTAAAGATTTCATATGCTCTTCAATTCAGGCCTCAGAATTTTAAAACAAAAATCAAAACTCAAAATATATGTAATGGAGTGTAGAATCCTGAAAATATTCAAATGTCATGCTTATTAAAAGTGCTTGAGAAACACAAATAAGAGAGGGGGGGCAGTGGTGTGGGGGAGAGAAGTGGTGGATGCTATAATTTTATCTTTGTTATGTTTGTTTTCAGATTTAGGTTTGAAATATGTTTAATGAACCTCTGAAATACTATTTTAATCAAATTGTTCCCTCCCCGGCATGGAATAATATCCATATTGGATTTCTTCTTAGAATAGACAAACACATTTAATGATTCTATAAACTTGTTTGTGTCATGTTCCTATTTTATCAGTGTCTTTTTGTTGCCTTCCTCCTACAGATAAATCAAATCTTCTTATCTTCAGGAGCAATGGGGTCTCCGACGTACCTACATCGCCCACCTTGCAGAGACACAATAATGTAAACCAAATGGTCTTTCACAAAATCCGGAATGAGGACTTAATATTTGTAAGTTCACTAGATGATCTGACTGTCCGTTCGCAATGTGCAGTTATACACAGAGTTGTGAAATCCTAATTCTTGTATGTGTTCATTTAAAATAACTTTAATTCCAGCAAGATATTTGTAGTTTTTCCTTAGTTTTTCCTTAGTTTTCAGAGTTACAATTTTAAGACATTATCCTTTCATTTAATAATTATTTTACATGTGCCCCTGTTCTCCCCCACTCTCAAGCTCCCTGATAGGCCCAAGACCGAGCTCTCTTCCTCTCTGCTTTTTACAGCAAACCATCTCTCTGATTCTGAAGCGAGTCAAGAACATCTTTTATTTTAATCTTCAGTTAGTAAGGTATTAGGCTAAACTATTTTTCAGCATAGCTTTTCTTTACTTTTGCTAAAGTAACTCTGCCTGTATGTATTAACTTCAGAGATTTCAACGTTTGCATGGAAAGCTTTAGCTGATCAATATTTTTCCAAAACTGATGGAGAATTTTGACCACCTCATCTCCCATCCTCTTCTCCACCCCTCTTGTTTTTTTAGAATGAAAGCCTTGGGCAGGGTACCTTCACTAAGATCTTCAAAGGTGTGAGGACAGAAGTAGGAGATTATGGCCAGCTGCATCAAACTGAAGTTGTTCTGAAAGTGCTGGATAAAGTGCACAGGAACTACTCTGAGGTTTGTGTGGTGCTTGGGTAATGAACTCATACGTGCTCCCTGACTGTTGTCTATAATGACAGGACAGTGTTCTCAGGTAGATGACTTCAGATTACTTTTCTGTTCCAGGCAGATATCAGAGCAGGAGAAGTGGGTGGCCATTAGGGAACCAGTTAAAACTCCCTGATACTCTCTCCTGCCCAGCTCAGAGTTAGGGGCTTCTCCCCAGGCTCTGTTTTAGGGGCTACTGCAGCTTGAACAAATTGGCAGGGCCCACATCCCTATGGAGAACTGGCAGAGTGCAGTGACTCCAAGTCTACTCTCTATACAGCCCTAAACGGCCTCAGCCCAACATCTGCTGGACTGCCTCACCCCACTCCCACCCCCTGGGTCCTGAATCGGCCCCTGTGGTCATCGGGGGGTGCTCTCCTTGAGGTCCCTTGAGTCTGCTGGGGGGGAAACAAGCTGTCTCTTATACACATCAGATGTGTATAAGAGACAGGGGTTAGGGTGGTGGATGGTATATTTTTATGCCTCCCATTGGTATTATTTTAAAATTGTTTTAAAATTATTTTATTGTTATACGTTTGAGATGTTGTCTGCCGTCCCGAGCTGCCTGTAGCAGGATGGGAGGGTTATAAGTGCTTTAAATAAATACTTCTTTATGCTGTGGGTGTTTGTGTAGAGGGTTAATTTTTACTGGTGCATCAGTAGAGACTGCATCACCTACCTCTCCACCATGGGAAAAATTCTCAGCTGCCAGATATAGGGCCAGTATTTTGCCTCCAAGCTATCCCAGTGGTGCTAGATCCTAGGAGAGAATCTGGTCCCAAATGAGGTTAAATAGTACTGTACTTCGAAACTCAAGGACTGTTCTCCCCCTCTCTATGTATTAGCAGTAGCCATTGTTGTAGAACTCGGGTATTGAAAGGAATTCTGGGTGAGCATCATCTGTGTTCTTTATTATTATTTTGAATCATATCCTACCTTTTTCTGGGAGGATTCAAGGCAGCTTTACAGTAAGTTAAAACAATATCAAAAACAAAACACTTTAACCCCTTATAGATGGACAACCCTGGAACTGCTCTTCCTACCACTCCACAACTATCATAAAGCTTTTAAGAAAAAATAATTAACACCACTCCTAATTCTCACCCACTCCCTTGCTTCTTACCCAAGGGAGTCCCACCCAACAAGGAGGGTTTTGGCATGCCCCACCCCCATCCTACTCGCCCCCACCCCCCCCAACTCTTCCCTGCATTCACTATATCAGTATTAAAAACAAAACAATATTAACAAACAATATTCAAGCACACACAAGTTGAGAGAGAGCTCTTCCAACTTCTGAAGCATAATCGTTTCAGTGCTGCTGGATGACTGCCAAACTGACGGTATCCTTAGGCACTGCTCTTCGACAGTCGCCTACAGGCAGCCACCTGCAGCCTTGCAACACTTAGCAAGCATCACTCAGCTGCTGCAGGTGTTACAGGCCATCTATCTATGTATCTATCTTTCTCTTTCTCCTCACTCCTCCCAGTTTTGCTTATGTGTGAAGAGTCCTTGTGCACTCATCAGAGTTTTTGTCAGAAGATTAGATTGAATATTAAATCATGGGTGCAGTGTACACAAAACAGCTATGAAAAAGATCCTGCAGAAACCAACTGTTCGGAATCAGTTATTGCAGTAAAGCAGCAGATGAAACGGTGTGAAAATGCAGGTGGTTTATAATGAGGCTTAATTCCAAATAATTTCCCATTCGGTTTTTCCTTGCTGATTATTATTCTCCCCATTTCTCTTGCAGTCTTTCTTTGAGGCAGCCAGCATGATGAGCCAGCTTTCTTACAAGCACTTGGTATTAAATTACGGAGTCTGTGTCTGTGGGGAGGAGAGTAAGTCAAGCCAACTACATTTGCATGTGCTAATTTCATACATCCTCATTAGTATTGCTGTTCTTGTTGCTATGTAAATAGCTGCTGCAGAATTATTTGCACCCTAATTGTGCAAATGTAATTCTGAGTGACTGTGCAGGAGGTGAAGTGACAGAGTGAGATGTGCAATGGCAAGGGAAACTTGCACAAACTGTGGGTCTGAGCACTGCCGCCTTGAGACAGAAGATTCGGCCATGCATCTGGCAGCAGTGGGGAAAATGCAGCAAACATGGGTCTCGACGTGTAGTAAAGCAAATCCTTTTGTGGGGCAGATTTTTTTTTTAAAAAAAAAAATACAACAAATAAGCAAACCGCTTCCTTCATAGGTTCTTTGTTCTTTTAACACTTCCATTTTCTACTCAGTTTACCAGTGCATTTATAATGGTATAAGCTGTGGAGCCAAAATTTTCAGAAATGTAGCAGGTCCCCCCAAAACATGAGACCTCAAATAATAAAACATTTCAGGGTTCTTTGTTTTTAATTTTCCTTTTTGTCTTTCAGCCTCTTAGGCATGCTGTGATCACATTTTAAAGCTTTTTTCCTCCAGACAGGAGGGGTTAAAACGTACCTATTTTTCAAGGAAGGCTAATGTTTTCATGAATGCAGGAGCTTTAAGCAGTCACCTAAGTCATGAGCCCTTGTGCCTTCCTTGCATGAGCATACATGGCTTAGTGGACATGTGATGTGCTTTATTTAAAGGGAAACTTATCTTCTGATAAAGTGTAATAAAATAAATTATAATTCAACCTCATTATTGCACTCTGTAATTTGTCAGCCTCTTAAGACATAAGAAGCTGCATGTATGAAAGTAAAAGGTCTCAGTCCTGAGAACACGTGCATACAACCCCATTGATTTCGTTAGAACGTGTGCCTAAAATGCTGTCAGAATCAAGGCCTTAGTCTGAGAGCGGACCATTCCCCTTTGTGAGCAACTACTATATCTAAATCTGTACCCCCTTTTTCTCAATTAAGGAAAAATATTTTTTTACAACACTGCATGTTCTTTAGGCCACTAAGCAGCAAGCCAGCTTTTGTTTGCTTGTTATGCGTGTCTGTTACAAACCAGGCATTATCCTGCACTTTCAGTAGTTTTTAATAGTTATGAACAAAATAATTACATTGACAGTATTAGAATAGAAAGCCCGAGCTGAGCGTCAGTTCAAATTAAACAATTTTTTGTTAAAAACAAAAAAACGAGACACGTAGCAGCCATGAAGGCCCTTTTTAAACGGACCATAGGGGGATGGGTGTGCGGCCACGGTGGATGGAGGTGGGTGTAGTGTAGGAGCACGTACGCACCCATCCCCCATGGCATTCCCACGGGCGCCTCCGCCCATCTCCACACAGCGAAACTGCGTAGACATGGGTGGGGCTGTCTTGTGTGAAAAAGGCCAAAGTTGTGGTATCTGCCTATGTTTAGAAATGCCCTGTGGTTCCTGGCTCTTTGATTTAAAGACTGCATGTTGCCATGCGTTGTAGTATTATGTATGGACCCTGTGGGGAACAGCCGTACACAAGAAAAGCTGTTATCACAGCCTGCTTTTAATGAGGAACATCTATTGTTCCCACAATTGCTTGAATAACAACAATTTAGATGGGTGAGAATGATCAAGACTGTAAACAATCAAGAGGTGAATGACAGTGTTTGTTTTATTGATATAACATGTTGATGCTTGCTAGGAACCATCTTGCATTTGCTAAATTATGTTCCCTTTGTGGTTGTGTGTTCCCCAAAAAGTTTGATGATCTTCATGTTACTGCATTCCTCCCTTGAATGCCCACTGTTAAGCCTAATCCTCCTCCTCATCCATAGTACAGCCCCCAAACCTATTTGCCACCCACATCACTGTTTCTTCTCCCCATACCGTACCCCAATCCCCTGTCTTCCCGCCCCCCCGTGCTGGAATTGCCGCCACTCCATCAAGAAAACAGACTTTATCTATGATCTTTTCCCCTCTCTTGCTCCCTCAAGTTTCTAGCCTTTTTTGAAACGTGGATTCTGCCCCCACCCCTTCCCTGCGACAGTGTTACTCCTGTTACTCTCTCCTGTGGTGACCTCACCTTCTCCCACTTGCCTGGCTCAGAAGGCCATGGTGATGCTGACCTGCTCCTTGTTAAATCCTGCCAGTTCCAACCTCTTACCACTCCTCGCTCTCAATCCTTCTCTACCTTTTGAGTCCCATTCCATCCACCTCTTCTCCCCTCTCCACCTCCATGTAGCTGTCCTCTAGAACCCTCCAGGTCCACTTTCCTCCTTCCTCTCTCACTTCAACACCTGGATTACTTTCCTTCTCTTTGACAATATCCACCTCTTCATTCTTGGGGACTTGAGCATCCACATTGATATCTCCTTTGACATTGCTACTTCCCACTTCCTCTCTCTAACATCTTCCTCTGACCTCAGTCTTTGGACTCACTGCCCTAGGCACTATGAAGGCCAGTCCCTTGACCTAATCTTCTCCAAAAACTGTTCCATTTCTTGCCTCTCTTTTGATGCCGTCCTCATCTCTGGCCACCACTTTGTCTTGTTCCATGTCCCCCACTGTACCCATCTCTTGTGCTTTCTGTGACCTTCAATCCGTCAACCCTTAGGACTTCATTTCCATTCTCTCCCCCCTTCTTTCATCTATCTTCTCCTCCACCTGCTCTGATTGAGTTGTCCCTGCCTTCAGTACATCCCTCTCTTCCACCCTATCCATCCTGTCAGCCTCTGATCCTGGTTCAGCCCCACTATCTGCCACCCCAGCTCCTGCTCTCGTGCCGCTGAATGCCTCTGGCAGAAGTCTGGTGATGAGCTTGCTGGCTACATTCTCTTTAAGTTCACCCTTTCTGCCCTCAGCCTTGCCATTTCTCTTGCCAAACAATGCTACAACCCCACCCTGATTGAGTTTCATTGTTGCAATCCCTGCCATCTCATTTTGACCGTCAGTTCCCTTCTTAAACCTCCATATTCTGCTTCCCCTTTTCCCCTCTTCGCATAGGATTTTGACAAGATTGACAAAATTTGCCTTGACTTCACTTCTCACCCCTTTGTGTCCATTTCCTTCCCCATTTTTTCCTACCTTCCTCTCCATGATGCTTTCTTTTCCTCATGCAACCCTGCCAACTGCCCTCATGGCCCTATCCCCTCTTGCCTCCTAACTGCTGTTGCCCCCATCACTGCACCCTCTCTGCTGCACATCATCAATCTCTCCCTTTCCGCTGGCTCCTTTCCTCTGCTTTCAAGCAGACCACTGTCTCCCCTATACTTAACAAGCAGCTCTTGCCCCTCTAATCTCTCACGTATTTCCCTATATCTCTCTGCTCCTTCCCTTCCAAGCCCCTGAAATGAGCTGTCTACACCTGCTGTCTTGACTTGCTCTCTTCTCCGTTGACCCCCTTTAATCTGGCTGCCACCCTCTCTGCTTGACTGAGACTGTTACTACTACTTAGCATTTCTATAGCACTACTAGTGGTACGCAGCGCTGTACAGATACACACAACTTTAAACCAGTCCCTGCTCCTTGGAGCTTACAATCTAATCAAGACACAAAGATATAGGCAACTACAAATAAGAGTCTTCCTGTGAATAATGGACTACAGGATGTAGGTATTCAGTAAGTTTATTTAGTTCAGTTAAAATGGTTGAAATCCACAAAGCTATGATAGGGCATGGCCAAAATCACCAATGACCTTCTTTTAGCTAAGTCTACAGCCTGGTCTCTACTGCATTCTAGTCAATCTCTCTGCCTCCTTTGACACTGTCGACCATGCCCTCCTCCTTGATTCACTTCACTCCCTTCGTTTCCAGGGCTCTGTTTTCAACTGGTTTTCTTCCTATCTCTCTAACCACTCCTTCAGTGTCTCTGTTGCTGGTACATCCTCCATGTAAGCTTCACCTCTGTCAGCTTTCCCCATGGCTCTGGCCTCAGTCCTCTTCTCTTTTTCCTTTTCACTCTATCCCTGGGTAAGCTCATAGAATCTCACAGCTTTCAGTATCACCTGTATGCTGATGACAGTCTCTCCACCCCCACTCTCTGCCTTCCATCCAGTCGCACATCACCAATTGTTTCTCTGTCATCTCTGCTTGGATGTCTCGCTGTCAACTCAAGCTTAATATGTCCAAGCCTGAACTCTTCATCTTCCCCCCTAAACCTTTCTCTCCCTATTCCCTCCTGATTTTCATTGATGGTGTCACCATCCAGCATGTCCCTCAGCTACATCCTGGAGTTCATCTTTGATACATGGCTTTCCTTCTCACCTAAGATCAGCTCCATTGCTAAGGCCTATTGCTTCTCCCTACATAGCATTGCTAAAATCTGACCCTTCCTTACTGCCTTCACTGTCAAAAACCTAGTTTGTGCTTTTGTCATCTCTTGTCGTGACATCTGCAATCTCCTTGCTTACTGGTCTCTTACTCTCTCACCTTTCCCCCTCACTTCTTTTCAGTGCTTCTCTGCAAACGCTCCTCTGCCAAGGCCTTATTCACCTCGCTCACCTCGCATTTCGATCATATTCACTCCCCTCATTCCCTTCCTCCTCTGGCTCCCTCTGCCTTAACGCCTTCAGCATAAACGCCTGGTCTTTATCTTCAGGGATCTTTATGGCCTTGTTTCCCCTTATCTTTCCGTACTTGTCTCCCATTGTATTCCCATCTGGGAACTTTTTCCTCCTTCCACCACCCTCACTAGCCCCAGAATCTCCCACTCCCAGAAATGTCTTTGTTCCTTCTCTGATGCTGCTCCTATGGCAGGAGCTCCCTCCCTGAGCACATTTCTTCTTTTCCCTCCCTCCCAACCTTCAAATCCCTGTGGAAAACTTACCTTTTCCATCAGGATTTCCCTAGCTCCTCTCTCCCCTAGATTGCGCACTGATGCTGTTCTATCATTCAGGATCTCCTCCTCCCCTATAACTAAGCTAAGCGTGTACACATGCAATTTCTGAACTTTGTGAATGGTATGGTCTCCCATCCCTTGCCGTTCCTAGATTGTAAACCCCTTGGAATAGGGATCTGTCTCTAACTAATAATTGTACATTGCCAGGTAGATTGCTGCTGCTATATAAATAATAAATAATAATGATAGTAAAGACATTGATAAAAGAACAATGAACAATTTTTAAATCTGTTTTTAGTTTAACTAGAATTTTGTTAGTGTTAATGCTGAAGAAACTGGATAAAGGGTTATGCAATTAACAAAGCACAGGAAATACAGAAAGAATACCTTCTTCTTCCAGTATAAGGTTACTTTGAATTAAATTGGGTAACTGTAGCTGCGCATACATGTATAGATGATATAGAAATGAATAGCTAGAAAATGGTTTTGGCATAGAATTTTGTGTTCATTATTGCTTTCTAAAAATATTTAAAAACAGATATTCTGGTACAAGAGTATGTGAAATTTGGATCCTTGGACACGTATTTGAAAAAGAACAAAAATTCTATAAATATCTTGTGGAAACTGGAAGTTGCCAAACAGCTGGCAATGGCCATGCATTTTCTGGTAAGTAGTTTGCATTTCTTATTTGCTTTTGGCCTGTGCAAAGGGTCTGAACCTCTGTGCTTTCCAGGACATTCTTTTCACGACAGTGTGTGTTCTCATTCCCATTGGAAGTTTTTGCATGTTTCAGGTGGAATCAGGAGTTGAGGTTGCAGTATTCCGAGAGCAGAATTCAGACCTGTTTCACAAATGAGTCCCTCCCATTCAGAGAGCCTACCTGCTTACGAGACTGTAGCAACTCAGATAAAAGCAGGCAGTAGCCTTCATTCCAGTCAGTGATACAAGTACAGGTTGCATATACTTATCTCTGGGCAGAATCTTGCACACAAATTGAATCCAGACTCCCAATTTTTCCCTTTAATGTGCTACATGGTTTTGTCCTTTGTATAAGTGTTTGCTCTCATTTCCTAATACTCTTCTTGCTCCCTGCAATCCTCTGACCTTACTGTGTCCTTCCCTTTTCTCTTACTGTTTGGCCTCACACTGGCTGTAGTGCTGCCCTGTACATCTTTCATGATTTCCCTTCCGTTTCTTTGTTTGCCAGTGGTCTCCTTTCCTTGAGGCCCCTCCCTAAAACACAGTTCCTCCAGGAATCTTTCCTATATTCCCTACCCTCGTCTCTCTCTTACTTAATGTAAATCATCATAGGATGATATGATAAATTAAACCCAATATCCGCAACCTGTTATATTGTTCAAATTATTATTAGAGCTGAAATGACTACTCACAAAAACAGATATAGACATTGAATTTCCAGTACTTGAATTGAATTAAAAATACCAGGTACCGATCAATACCGGATTCAAGAACCAGATATCCTGGAATGTCGACTTCCTGTTCCAATTTTTCAGCTTTTTGTCCCAGTTTTCCAGTCTGAAACCAGAAAATTGAAAAAATTGGTACCAGAAATTACCAATTGTTTTGGTATCTGGGTACCCAATTGGTAAACGGGCAATCCGTTTAGTGCGCACCACTCAGGAAAAGGACCTTGGGATCATTGTGGACAATACATTGAAATCCTCGGTGGTCATCATAAAAGCAAACAATGTTAGGAATTATTCATAAAGGGATAGAGAATAAAACTGAAAATGTCATGCCACTATATAAATCTATGGTGCTACCTCACCTTGAATATTGTGTGCAGTTCTGGTCACCCCAGCTCAAAAAAGGTATAGTAGAAATAGAAAAGATACAGCGGAGAACAAAAATGTTAAGGGGTATGGAATGACTCCTCTATGAAGAGAGGCTGGCTAGGTTGGGGCTCTTCAGCTTGGAGAAGAAACAACTGAGAGGGGATAGAGAGGGGATGTTAGAAGTTTATGAAATCATGAGTGGTTTGGAATTAGTAAATAGGGAAAGAAATCTATTAATTGACAGAGTACACTTGGTTCAGTGGGATTCTTCATTGGTGTAAGGCTCTGCCCCTATGGATCAAATTACAGGATCAAGGCCACATTCTGTATCCACCTTAACTATATACAATGTACATGAAAAACATGAAATTTATAACCTAGGTCGTTGGTTATGATTTAAACACTTTTGATTTGTTTTTTTTCTAACACAGTTTAAGAGGAGGTTAACTTTTTACTACTTGTTCATGTCATTGAGCTTGATCAGTTAAATATCATTGTGCTAAATCTCTGTTCTGCTAGTTTTGGATTGAAATGCTCTTAAGTTCTGGGATTTTTCTGTTTATTTAAATTAACAATTTATGTCTTTATCAGGAGGATAAAAATCTTGTTCATGGGAATGTTTGTGCAAAAAATATCTTGCTTATCAGAGAAGAAGATAGGAAGTCTGGAAACCTTCCTTTTATCAAGCTTAGCGATCCTGGCATCAGCATTACAGTTTTGCCAAAAGACAGTAAGTCTCTGAGTTGTCTCTCTTAGCTTTTGTTTGCTGCACTGAAAATATTAGTATTTGTTCCTCTTATTGCAGAGTTTGTTTTAATTGTCATGACTCCACCATTCTTTATAAAACTCCTATATTGCAGTTAATAGTTACATGGGTAAAATCATGCTTCCTTTGAAATTGAAAGCAAACTCCCATTGACTTCACTGGGACCAGAATTCCACCCATGCTCGGTCCTATTACCCGCAAATGGCTGCAGGAAGAAAACTCACACATTTCTCTTTGATTTTTAGTTTTTTTCTTTTTTCTTTTTTTTATAAAACTTTTCAGAAACACCACAGGGTTGAAGTGGAGGGGTAGGGAGACTATAGTCTTTCAGGCCCAATAAAGCCCTATACGGTCTGGGCCGCATATACCTGCACAGAGGTGTAGTGCTAAATTGGAAAGTGCAAGAGCTCTTCATGAGAGCCCTCAAGCCACACCCCCTGGTAGCCATTATACATATTATTGCAATTCTGATAAGTACATTAGCAAAAAGGGGCAGAGGCTGTTCACTCAGTGGCAAGCTCCAAGTTTAGTCACTCTCTTCCCCTCCAGGCCCACTGCCCAGCCACTGCCTTCTGCAATTTACATGCCTATGGGCCCCCCAAGCTTGTGGACCCAGTTGCAGCTGTCCGTGATAGCTGTGCCCCTACAGAACACTCCTGAGCTCTGTAGAGCCCCATAGGACAATCCGGCCGCATACCCCATAGAACGGAAACCACCTCAACTTCATAGAGCCCCATAAAACACACACTCCAACTTCACAGAACACCATACAACAGATACCCACAGACAGCCCCATGGAACAGACATTCCAGCAGCTCCATAGAAGCATGCCATGGGGGTGCTGTGGGCAGGGGATAGGGGCCATGAGTAATGACCAGGGCCCTGTGTTCGCTATGTTCCCCCCATTGCTGCCAGTGACGAAAACACAGTGAATACAGGTCCCTGCCAATGACGTATAAAAACATATAAAAAATGAGTCTGAAATAAAACACACACAATACATATCCAATACAAAAGTTTCCTAAAAAGCCAACCATATCCCACCTACCGCTCTGCTGTCTGCCTGCCCTGCCTGCTGCTGCAGGTGCTGGGAGCCCTTTCCTGGGCTCGCCTCTCCTCTGGGAGTTCCAGCTACCCAGCTTTAGGCCCAGGCGACACTCTGCCCCTCCTCTCTTGTGGGAGGAGAGGGGCAGCGGGGTCAGGGCTTTCCCAGGACTTTTGGGCCAGGGGAGGGAGGCCTGCTGTTTGGTGGAGCTGAAGGCGTAGGCCACACACCTAAGGACCACTGTCAAAGGGCCCTTAGGCATGGCCCTTAGCAGGACCGGGAGGGTCAGGAGGGTACTAACAGTGGGTAAGGGGTATAGTTGTTTTAGGGTGAGGGTGGGGGGGATGGCTTGTTTGCATTGTGTGGGTGAAGGATGAAGAGACTGGGTTAGGGGGGAGGGACTGGCCCCCTTGGTGTGAGGGAGGGGTGCAGCCCTTTGGGGAGGGGGAGTTACCCTCCTGTGACAAAGGAGGGTAGGGGTGTGTGTGGGATGGGGGCAAGGGGACTGGGTTAGCGGGGGAGGAGCTGTTCCTGTCGGTGTGTGGGAGGGGGGGGTTACCCTCCTATGCAAGAGGAGGGTAGGGGGTGTATTAGTGGGGGTGTGTGTCTCCTTTGGGGGGCTGGCGGGACGGCCTCCGGTTGGCGGAGTTGAGGGGGCGGACCAGGGGTGAGGGGGTCTGCAGCTATAGGGGTCGTTGTGGGCCGGGGGAATTATGGTCCTTCTGGGAGGCGAATTAGATCTGTGAGGCGGGACAAATGTAATATTACTGTACCACTTAATGGCCCCCAGGCAGATCGTGAGGTGATTGGGAATCAGAGGGCCCCTGGCCTTGGTTTGCTGCTGGTAAATGCGAGGTCGGTAGCCAATAAATCAACTATGGTCCGGGAGATGATCCTGGACCAGGCGTCCGACCTCGCATGTATTACGGAGACCTGGCTGGACACTGAGTCGGGGCCTATATTGGCTGACCTTGTTTCAGCTGGGTACTCCGTACAGCATCAGCCTCGGCTGGGCGGGGGGCAGGAGCAGTGTAGCTATTATTTTTAAGGATACATTCTCTGTGAGGAGATTTCCTCTGCAAACTATCATGGGTATAGAGGGCCTTCATCTGGTGTTGGATTTGGCCAGAGAGACAGTGGGGATACTGCTGATATACTGGGCATCCACCTGTATGGCAGTTTCCCTGCCCGCACTAACTGAGGTGGTGTCGGAGGTAGTCTTGCGGTCCCCCAGGGTGATAGTCCTGGGGGACTTCAACATCCATGCCGATGCCAGTCTTGGAGGGGCAGAGTGTTAGTTCATGGCTACCATGGGCCTGTCTCACAGAATGGTGGGCCCCACACATGGGAGGTCATACCATGGACATGATATTTTGCACAGGCCTTGAGGCAGGGCATCCGTTAGTGGGAGAGGTGTCATCCGTGCCCTTGTCATGGGCGGATCATTATCTCCTCCGGGCTGGTATCCTGGTGTGTGTCAGCCTCCAGGAGGGTGCGGAACCTGTTAGGATGGTTCGCCCCCAACAGTTTATGGAACCTGGAAGGTTCCAGACCACTTTCTGGGATGTTTTCTCTGATCTCGATAGCTGCTCACTCGATGACCTCGTGAACATATGGAATTCCATGTTGGTGGAGGCCATCGACCGGGTGGCTCCCAGGCGTCCACTCTCGAACCGCCGACAACGCAGATCCCCGTGGTATACGGATGAACTGCGGTGGATGAAGTGGGAAGGGCGGCGGTTAGAGCGACGGTGGCGTCACTCGTGTGCTGAAGTTGACTGATTGCGGCATAGAGTCTAGTTCCGTACCTGTGCCATTGCGGTGCGGGCAGCAAAGAAAGTTTTCTTTGCTGTCCTCATTGTGTCTGCTAAGTCCCGCCCAGCTGAGCTTTTCCGGGTGGTGAGGGGGCTGGTCAGTCCAGCCTCCCTCCGCCTGATGACTCTAAAGTCATCAGTTGCCTACTATGATTTGTTTGTGGACTTCTTTGCTGATAAAATTGCTCAAATTCACCACAGTTTTGACGCAACATTTTTAGCAGTAGGTGAGCCAGAGGCAGTAGAAGCCCCGTCTTGTCCTGTCTGAGATTAATTTCAGGATGTCTCGCCCTCAGATGTGGGGGATGTTCGAGCCACTTATTGTGAACTAGGTCCATGCCCGTCCTGGCTGGTCAAGACCAGCCGGGAGACATTAGGGCCGTTGCTGGCGGGGAATGTCATTGCCTCCCTTGGGGAGGGCAGGGTGCTGGACTGTCTCGAGGCTGTGATGCGGCCCCTACTCAAGAAGCTATCATTGGACGTTGGCGTCCTGTCCAGCTATCAGCCGGTCTCTAACCTTCCCTTTTTTAGGGAATGTTATTGAACAGGTGGTGGCCCGGCAGCTGCAGGAGCATCTGGACCGGACTAATTTTCTCGATCCCTCGCAGTCTGGCTTTCGTCCAGGATATGGCACAGAGACTGCGCTTGTGGCCTTGGTCGACGACCTCTCCCGTGAGTTGGACCAGGGTCGTTCGATCCTGTTGATTCTATTAGATCTCTCAGCTACATTTGATACCATTGATCAAGAGTTGTTGCTGACTCGGCTGTGGGACCGGGCAGGGATTGGTGGGACCATTCTTGAATGGTTCCGTTCTTTCCTGGCTGGGAGAACCCAACGTGTGGTCCTGGGTGATTTTTTCATCATCTCCCCAGGGCCTCACGTGTGGAGTCCCACAGGGTTCTATCCTGTCCCCTCTGTTGTTCAATGTGTATATGCAGCCTTTGGGGGAGGTTGTTAGGGAGTTTGATGTACGGTGTCATCAATATACTGATGACACCCAGCTATATATCCCTTTTTCCTCTGACTCAGGCCCAGCAGTCTCTGTGCTTACCTGGTGTTTGACGACTGTGGGGGATTGGATGAGGGTGAGCCGCCTGAAGTTACATCCTGACAAGATGGCTGTGGGGAAAGCCGGGGAAGTGGTGGCCCCCATCATTGATGGGGTCCGTCCTGCCCTGATGTCTCAGGTTCGGAGTCTGGGGGGTGTTCCTGGACCCGCAGCTTCGCCTGGATGTTCAGATGGCAGCTGTGGTGGTCATTTCACCAATTACATCTGGTGCGTCGGCTTCAGCCGTATGTCTCGAACTCGGATCTGGCCACGATCGTCCATGCTTTTATTACCTCGAGACTGGACTACTGTAACGTACTCTACGTGGAGCTACCCTTGGTACTGGTTCGGAGACTGCAGCTGGTGCAGAAGGTGGCGGCTTGTCTCCTAACGGGGATGGATCGACACAAGCACATTACACCGGTGCTTTGCTCTCTGCGCTGGCTGCCGATAGTCTTCCAGGGCCAATTCAAGGTGCTGGGTCCAGGCCTTTAAAGCCCTAAAAGGCCTGGACCCAGCCTATCTGCATGACCGCCTCACCCGCCACATCCTGGATTGGCCCATGCAGTCGGCCGGGAGCGCCCTCCTCCAGGTCCCCTGGGTTTCTTGGGTGTCGACCTTGCGGAGGGTGTTCTCTGTGGCCACACCGCAGCTGTGGAACTCACTCCCGTCGAAGGTCCACCTGACCACCGACCTTCCTTCTTTCCGTAGACAATGTAAGACCTGGCTGTTTCGCTGTGCCTTTCCCGAGGGAGATGGGTTGGGTTGGGGTGGGGTTGGGAGTAATTTGTTTTACTGTGGGTTTTTTAACTGTATTATTGGTTTTTAAAATCTGTTTTAATATGTTGTTAGCTGCCCCAAGATGCTTTTAGAAGGAGGGGGCAGCATACACATTTTATAATAAATAAATAATGAATAAACCCCATTTATAATGATCCTAACTTAATGAACCATTTCTATCAATTGCATGTTGACAAAACATTATGCATTTTATTTTATTTAGACTTATATCCTCTCTTATCCTGAGGGCTCAGGGCAAGTTACAAAAAAACCCCAAAACATGGTATATAGGTAACCCCTACCCCCAGTCCTCTCCCCCCCAAATCTTGTCCCTGCTTACTAAATTCCTGGCCATATATAGGAAGGTCTTACACTGTCCCTAGAAGATGCTTCGGCTTAGGCTTTGGTGAATTTCCAAGGGAAGGGAGTTCCAGAGCTGTGGGACTGTGCACACTTGGTGCCATGATGGAATTAGCTGTTCTTGGCTGAACTTAGGTGGCCTTCTAGTGAACATCCTGATATAGTGAACTTTTTAAATTTGGTTCCATGGCATTCATTGTTCTGAAGTTATAATGTATTTTTAAATAATATTTTCATTATGGGATGGATCCTCTAAAAATAAATAGAAACCCACCCACCCACCCCCAGGTCTCCCTCCTCCCTTTGCTATTTCAAGCAAGTAAAACGACCAGAAATCAAGGTGAGGCGCTGCCACTCACTACAAGCTTGAACCTCTCAGCTACCTCCCTGGTGTACCTTTGCTGCAGTTCTTATATTAGCAAAGGATATTTTTGTAGCTAAAAATCCAGCAAGACATGTGCAACAGAAGATCCAAACATTTGTTTTGAAGCTGATCCATCTTCCCTCCCAGCCTAGCTTTACAAACCAGTCCATTTTAGATTTGAACCCATGCAAAGTTGTAAAACAGAAAATATCTCTTTATGCCAGTCAGTCACAATAACATCCAAAAGTCCTAGAAAAAGAACTGAGAGCCACCTGCCAAGCCACATAAGAGAGAGAGGCAGATCTCCTAATACAGGACAAGGAGAAAATAAATGATTTATGGGGGAAGAGGAAGTATTTCAAAGTGAGAGTCTAAGTTCATAGTTTGATCTGTGAAGGGGGAACTTCGAAGCTCCTCATTCCCACTAAGACACCACTAGGCATTTTATTGAATGCCCCACCCCCACCCCCCAGTTTGCAATTTTGCAATCCAGGAGTGTGGGAAACACCTTCCCCATGAAGGGGGAAGTCCATCTCCAGTGACATTTCCCTCTCTCCATAAAGCAACAGCAAAGCCTCCTCCCTACCGGCCTGCTCATCTTCTGCCCCTCTCTCTGAGCTGCCTCTCCTTGGGGCACCCTCTGGCCCCAGCCCATCTCTCAGGCTCAGGAAGACTGAGGGAACAAGTCAGCTTCTCAAGCAGCAGAAGCGGCAATCAGATGGAGGGGAGGCGTGGTACAGCGTGCCTGCTGTATTGCAGGCCAGCCAGGCACTTTTCCACACTGGCCGCCGCTACTAAGTACACCTGCGCACACCCCAGCCTCAGCATGCACCATGCTGCCCACCCAGCCCGGTCCAAAGAGTTTCCTCTCGAACCTCAACCCCTGCAGCAGCCAGAAGGAAGCACCAGCAGAGCAACTGAGCCTCCTGTGAACCAAAGCTATGCTACTGAGAAGCAGGGCAATGCGCTCCATTGCGTTCCCCCTGATGTAGAAGTCCCGGAGAAGAGCTCCGCCTCCATTGCACCCCTGCCTGTGGGACTGCCTCATTCTCCGGGCCCTGGATCGGCCCCTGCTGCTAGGACACGGACCCACTCCAGGAGTGAATATTGGGAGCTGGTACCCCAATATCCAAACGACCTCTTAAATTTAGGGGGAATTAACCAAATTTATTCAAAGGGTCCGCCCGTGTCCATGGGGATCAGTCAGAAGACGTGATGCACTGCCAGCTGGCTAGAATTTCCCTCCCACACCCCAACACAGAATGGGGATACTCAAGTACAAATGAGGGAGATTTATTATTATTATAAGCATTTATATAGCACCAGCTATGTACCTGGCGCTTTACAAAGAATAAGATAGACACGGTCCCTGCCCGAGAGCTTACAATCTAAAGACAGGGGGAGGGGAGACAGGGAAGGGGGAACAGAGGGAGAGACAAGGGATGCGACATTCATGAGGATGCGGAAACTCAGGTACATGTTCTTGGCTTGGTTACAGTACATTGGGAGTTTACAGATAACAGGTGGGGGATAATCCTGGGTGGGGATGGTTAGCAGGAGTTAGGAGTTGTCTTTATTGACAAAGAACTATATATAATACATAAACAGTTCACCCACGGGCCAATTAAGATGCTCCAAGTAATTTTCTATACCCTTCCACCAAGCACAGTTGACATATATATATACAATGATTCACAGAGAAAAACCCTCCGGTCTGGTTACCCTGGTGTAAGTGGATGTTACAAAAGGGGGGAAAGAAGCAATATTTCCTATCCAGTTCTGTTGAAAGGGGACAGGTAACCCTGTAGCTCCAGCGGCGTTCAGAGAAGGGATTGGGTGGGGGGGAGGGGGAGAAGCTGGACAGACCAGGAGTGGGGGGTTGGTCTGTGAGAGATCCTTGAGGCAAGCACGCACAGAGTAACCTGCTTGTGTCTTTGTTCAAGAATGAACCAATTTGCTCATGGGGGTAAGGGCAGTTATAGAGTTTCTGAGAGGCGGGGCAAGGGGTCCCAAAGGCACTTGCACAAAAAGAGGTCCCAGAGGTGCTCAGGAATTTTTATTTTTATTTTTATTTATTTATTTATTTTACAAATTTATATCCCGCCCCCTCCTGCAATGCAGCTCGGGGCGGCTAACAACAGTAATAAAAACAATTAAAATTACTTAAAATATAAATATAAAATACATCAATAAAACAGGGCTAGAAAACAATAATAAATAGATAAATGGGCGGGGGATTAAAATCACCCCCCCTCCCCCCCGAAGGCCTGGGCAAACAGCCAGGTCTTACAGTTCCGCCGAAATGTCAAAAGGCTTGGGGCCAGGCGAGCTTCCTCCGGAAGGGAGTTCCACAGCCGCGGCCCTACCACCGAGAATGCTCGCTCCATCGTGGCCCCCCGCTTAACACGGGGGACCTCCAGGAGGGCACCCCCGGCAGACCGCAGGAGCCGTTCCGGGGCGCGAAGGGCGAGGCGGTCCCTAAGGTATGAGGGGCCAAGGCCGTATAGGGCTTTGTAGATCATCACTAGGACCTTGAACTTGGCCCGGCACACTATCGGCAGCCAGTGCAGAGCTCGGAGCACCGGTGTAATGTGCTCCCGGCGACCCGTCCCCGTAAGAAGACGAGCCGCCGCATTCTGCACCAGCTGCAGCCTCCGGGCCAAGAACAAGGGAAGCCCCACGTAGAGCGCGTTGCAGTAGTCGAGCCGCGAGGTGACGAAGGCATGGATGAGGGAGGCCAGGTCCGGGCCAGAGACATACGGACGCAGCCTACGTACCAGATAAAGCTGGCGGAAGGCAGCCTTGGCGACTGCCTCCACCTGCCGCTCCAGCCGCAGGTCTGCGTCCAATATGACCCCCAGACTCCGGACCTGCTGAGCTACAGGGGGGCAAACCCCCCCAACCAGGGGGGCCACCACCCCCTTCGCCCTCCCCACCACCATCACCTCCGTCTTATCTGGGTTGAGCTTCAGTCTGCTCCGCCGCATCCAATCCGCCACGGCCTCCAAACATTGGGATAGCACCGAGACAGCAGGGTCTGGGTCAGTAGAAAACGAGAGGTACAGCTGAGTATCATCAGCATACTGGTGACATCGCACCCCGAACCCTCTCACGACCTCCCCCAAGGGCTGCATATAGATGTTAAATAATAATGGAGACAAGATCGATCCCTGCGGAACGCCACACGGTAAGGCGCGGGGGCTCGATGTTTCCTCCCCCAACACCACCCGCTGGCTCCTCCCCGAGAGGAATGAACGGAACCATTCAAGAACAGTCCCGTCCAGACCCCCCCGGTCACGCAGTCGTCTCAACAGCAGCCCATGGTCCACGGTGTCAAAAGCGGCCGAGAGATCGAGCAGGATGAGAAATGTCGAACATCCCGCATCCATCTCCCGGCGGAGGTCGTCCACCAAGGCCACCAACGCCGTCTCGGTGCCATAGCCGGGGCGGAACCCAGATTGAAAAGGGTCAAGGAGCCCGATATTATCTAGATGACCCTGGAGCTGGAGCGCCACTGCCCGCTCAATAACCTTCCCTAAAAAGGGAAGGTTAGAGACAGGTCGGTAGCTGGCGAGCGCGTCTACGTCCAACGATGGTTTTTTCAGCAGGGGGCGCACCACAGCCTCTTTTAAGCAAGGCGACAACCTCCCCTGCCGAAGGGACGCATTCACCACCCTCGCCAGCACCGTCCCCAACGTCTCCCCGGAAGCTTTTATTAACCAGGACGGGCATGGATCTAGTTGACAACACGTGGCCCTCACAGACCCCAGGACATCCACCACATCGGCTGGCGTCACTTCCTGAAACTCACCCCATAAAGATGGACCAGACGGACCCTCCGCCCCCCCGCGCTCTTCCCCTACTGCTATCAACCCAGCGTCGAAATCGGCCTGAATCCGAGCGATCTTGTCTGCGAAGTAGATGACAAACTCCTCACAGCGGGCCCGGGACAAGTCCCCATCCAGGCGGAGGGAGGCCGGACTAACCAGCCCCCGCACCACCCGAAACAGCTCCGCTGGACGCGACTTCGCAGACGCTATGAGGACGGCGAGGAATTCCTTCCTCGCCGTCCTCACAGCCTCCACATAGGACCGCAAATGGGCCCTATGGAGAAGACGATCGGAGACAGACCGAGTCCGACGCCAGCGTCGCTCTAGCCTCCTGCCCACACGCTTCATACACCGCAGCCCCTCAGTAAACCAAGGGGTCCTGCGGTGACGAGACCGAGGCAGAAGGCGCCTCGGAGCCACCCTGTCAATGGCCTCCTCCAGCAAGATGTTCCAATGCCGGACCAGCTCATCCACAGAGTGACCGTCCACATCCAGGGTAAGCTCCCTCAGGACCTCCTGGAACCGCTGGGGTTCCATCAGCCTCCGAGGGCGGACCATCCTAACTGGTCCCTTCCCCTTCTGGAGGGGGCGCGCTAAAAGACAGGAATGCTAGGGCTGAAAACGAAATCCTTGCATGATGTGTTGGGGGAAATAGAGCCTTGGAGGATTTCAATAGGAGGCAGGACAGGATGAACAAGAGGTCAAAAGGGAGTTTCTATAGACAGGGGAAGAAGGCTATTCTTAAACAGGCGTGGAGCTATCAGCCTAACGAGATCTATTGCTTGCTCAGAGTTTTGGGCGTCCGTGGAGGACTCATCTCCAAAGGGGAGGCCACCTGTTTTTGACTGCTGCATTGTTTACCCCGAAGTCTCCCTTGTTTTATTCTCTTATTCCTTCCAACCAGACCGGTTTTGCATGGGGCTTTTTCTTTCTTTGTCCTTTTTCCCCTTCTGTTCCCGTGCACCCTTTGACCTGTGTCCCGTGGGATGCTGCCAAGGGGTGGGTGGGGGGTCTATTTTTTTGGGGGGGGAATGGTGTTGTTCCTGACACTGCAGTCTGCTGGCGAGTGCCCTCTTTTGAGGTCCCCCGGGTATTCAAGGTGGCGACCATGGAGGGGGTGTTCTCAATGGCTTCCCCGAGGCTGTGAAACTCCCTCCCAGTGGAGGTCCGTCTGTCCCTGGATCTGTCCTCCTTCTGCCGACAGTGTAAGACCTGGCTGTTCCTCCAGACTTTTGGTGGGGGAGGTGGGTAATGGGAGGGGTGGGGTTAGGTTGGTTGGGATTTTTTTCTTTTAGCGCCAGTAAGTTTTAAGAGAGTCTATTTTTTTGTATTGTTATATTTATGTATTTTATATTTATATGTTTTTATTATGCTTAGCCGCCCCGAGCTGCCTGAAGCAGGATGGGTTGCGGGTAATCAAATGTTAAAATTAAATAAATAAAAAAATATGACATGATCATTAGCCTACTGCTAATAGATGCACTCTTTCTGGCTTAGTGATGTGGGAAGTGTATAAAGCGTATGGCAGAACCAGTATTTTCAATAATGGCCCGTGATGGTTGCATGCCCAACTCAAAATAAATTTTGTGCTAATTTAGACAGTCAGGCCCAGATTCGCTCATGTTGGGCACCCAAAAATCTGTGACCACGTGCGAATTTACTTTTTTTATCGCGATAATGTGCTGCTTTTTTGTCATTTCTGCAAGCAGCAAACTACACTAAAAATGAGGAGAAAATAAAAATTTAATTTGTCAAGTTACAGCAAGTTACAAGCATCCTTTGTAACTTCTTACCATTGTAATTTTTTTTTATTATTATTATTATTTTAGTTTTCAGTGAATGAAGAATAAGTGTTAAATTTGTCTGAAAGCTTATAACTATTCACTGCTGAGTCAGTGTTCTGTGCATGGTTTAACATTAAACTACTGATTAGTCACGGTCATATCCAGCTTCTTTGGAAGTCAGTTTGCTAAACTCTCATTGACTTCAGTGCAGCTGGATTGCACCCCTAATGTGGAAATTCCTTCAGGTTGCAAGACTTTATGGGTCTCAATGCACTACTCAGAGTAAAAGCAATTATATTTATCCAAGTTACAAATGTTCATTGCTTTTATGTGTCTAACATTTATTGCAAAGGAGCAAACACTTCAGAGACTATAGGTGTTTATCTAATAGCAGAGAAATGCTTGTAGAAAGTAAAGCATTCTGCTTACAGTAACGTGTCTAAACCAGAGTTAGCAGTTAAAATTGGACAGTTCATTTTGGCATTGTAGAAAATTCTTAATTTATGATTATCTAGTTCTTCTTGAAAGAATACCTTGGGTTCCACCTGAATGCATCGAAAATCCTAAACAATTAAGCTTGGCAACAGACAAGTGGGGTTTTGGTACCACTTTGTGGGAGATCTGCAGTGGGGGAGACAAGCCTCTTAGTGCACTGGATTCTCAAAGAGTAAGTACTGAATAGTGTAATGTTTTGTGTTATACTTGTGACGTGACAATCACAGTTTTCTGTTGTGGGGTTTGGAGTTGAGACTTTCTGGCGGGTCCTTTGGGGGATTTGGTTGGGTTTTGGTTTTTTTATTGACATGTTTTCTATAGGGAGTGTGTGGTTGCTTGTTGGTCCCAAATATAAAAGGTGGGAGACAAAGTCATTCAGATAATATCTTTTATTGAATCAGCTTCTGTTAATCCTGGCATTCTTCAAATTGTGTTTTTGAAGCTATATTATACTGTAGTATGATATTGCAAGTAACCCAAAATCCAAACCAGGCTGGGAAACCTTAAACCCGGGGAGAGGGGACAAATGTGGCGCACAGCTCATTTTTATTTGGCCCCTTCCCAGTTCCTGGATCTGGCTTCTGGATCCAGTTCCTACCCCCAAGCACCAAAAGAACGAGTTCAGGGGTCCAATCCATGATCTGGATCCTCCTTTTCCTGAGTGCACCCCCAAATGATTTTGCAGCCCTCAGAACTTGTACTGATTTTGAAAATGGCCCCTGGGAGGGAAAAAGTTCCCTACCCTGATTTAAGCTTCAGGAGTATCTATTTTAAAAGTATTGTGTGTGTGTGTGTGTCTCATTCATGCAAACATTTTTTTGAGTAGGTGATGTTTCACACAGAGGGTAAAAATAGATGTGATAGTAGCCCACTGTGGCCTGCTTGGGACCGGACCTCACCTGCACGTCAGTGCAGGCACCACCAGATGTTGGCCTGCGATTGCCCCGGGTCGTATTGGTGGCTACCCCAGGGTCTGACCTCAGGAATCCCGCAAGTCACAGCCCAGGCCAAAGCAGGCCCCAGCGGGCTATCACTTCTGTTCCCAGAATGCCAACACAGCCCAGGTTGGGTCTGCCATGGCTGTCTGTCAATGGCCCCCATAGCTGCTCATCATGTCAGGGAAGAGGAGGAGGCTGGTTGCATCTTCAACATGCTCCCCGCCCTTTCCGGCCGCAGTCATGTTTGTTTAGAGCCCTGACCTTTTCCAGACCATGTTTGTGGGCTGCCACCACGAGGCCACTGCTTCTGTTTTCACCTGTAGCTGCTGCCGCTGGGGTTACAGCACCGGGGAATGGATCTGTGTCAATTCCCTGACACTGCACCCCTGCAGCAGCAACAGGTGGCACAGAACGGACCCAGAAGCTTCTCCTGCACAGGCTCCCTGGAAAAGTCTCCGAGTTCATTTTGTGCCCCGGGAAACAGACCCAGAGACTTTCTCCGGGTCTTTTACCCAGCGGCATCAGGAAATGGTGCAGAATGGACCCAGCAGCAATGTACGTATGGTCTCGGAGAAATTTCCAGGGGAGCCAGCTTGGGAGAAATCTCCAGGTCTGTTCCCCGCTGCCCCTTTCATTGGAAGTTATGGTGGGGAGAGGACCGGTGCCCTCCCCTTCGCAGATTCCAACCTCCCCTTCTTGCATGTAGTTGTGGTGAGGTCCCCTAACAGGCCTCATACCAGAAGACCTCATCTTCCACAATTGCGTGCAAGTGGTCTGTGCTCTTGGTGGGTCTGCTATTGCCTGGGCTTATGCCATAAATGCAGGATAAGCAGTGACTATGTAGCAGCTACTCACCGCAAAAATCCTGCCACCTAACAAACATGATAGTACTCGCTTACTTCTGAATGGATATTGTTATGTTTGTGTACACCAGGGATGAGGAAACTCAGGCCCGGGGACCAAATGCGGCGCATAGCAAGTTTTTATCTGGCCCCTTCCCACTTCCTGGATCTGGCCCTTGGATCTAGTTCTTATCTCCAATCACTAAAAAGCTGAGCTCAAGGGAAAGGAGCAGAGATGAGGTCATGCAGACAAGGATAGGGGAAGTTCCATGGCAGAGATCCATGATTTGGGCCCTCCTTCCCTTGAGTGCATCCCTTAAGCACCCCCACTTAAGGGATACACTCACTTCTGTGCGGCCCTCGGAGCTTGTGCAAGCTTTTAAATTGGCCCCCCGGAGAGAAAAGGTTCTCCACCCCTGGTGTACACGCTCAGTCTCGACCGAGAAAATAAGTCATTCTTCCAACTCTTTACCCAGAAATACCTGCCAGTGCTAAAATACTAATTTGCCACAAAGCTGCCTAGAACTTCTAAGACTAAAATAGTGTGTATATTTTCAATCCTAGAAACTACAGTTTTATGAAGATAAGCACCAGCTTCCTGCACCAAATTGGACAGAATTAGCAAATCTTATAAACCATTGCATGGATTATGAGCCAGATTTCAGGCCTTCTTTCAGAGCCATAATACGTGATCTTAATAGTTTGTTCACTCCAGGTAAGTTAATAGAGGAAAGGGAATGGACTTTTGCTACCAATGAGATTGTTTTGTGTTACAGATTCCTATAACAAAAGTCTCCTTAGTGGGAGTGTTTAAAAGAATCTTCGTTTTCCCCATAATATCTACTTAGCATACTAAATTACACTTCTATGGCAATACATTTTATGTCAGTGGTTCTTCCTCAGTCATACTTTCTCCCAGTATATGGCATAATAACACTTAAACTTGTTCATTTATCTCCACTTTATTCCCAGATGTATCAAATGCCCTGCTGGTTTTTAATCATGTCCCCCATGTGAGATATGCAGTGCTGCAGAAAAGAATATTATTAAGGCCTCCAGGGTTGCTTTGCTAAAATGGTTATATGAAAGTGCTAAAGGCAGCTATGTGTCAGCTGTCAAGACAAGTTAAATTCTAGGCCCACAAGCTTCCAGAGTATTGCTGTACTGTACTGTTTAGTAAAGCTTGATAGCTTTGTGACAGCAACCCATCTTCAATATTTCAGTCCTCAGCCAATATTTTTCCTGTTCAGGACAAAAAAATAGGGAGAGCATGTCAGCTTGGTGATAACAATGGCACTCATTGTTTGGTTATTTTTGCCCAGATTATGAGCTGCTGACAGAAAATGACATGTTGCCAAACATGAGAATTGGTGCCCTTGGATTTTCTGGGGCTTTTGAAGACAGGGACCCAACACAGTTTGAAGAAAGACACCTTAAGTTCTTACAGCAACTTGGCAAGGTAGGAAGTTTGAATTTACCTAATTGGTTTGGAAAGCCTTGTCACAGCCTCTTGATGATGTAAGTCTATATCTTGATTATCTCCATCCTTAGCTAACTGTCCCCTGTTATAAGCACTAACTTCTTAGTCAAGCCAGATGCCTGGCATTTTTCCTCTGCAAATCTGATCTTGATCCTGGTGATTGTAAATCACCCTGGAACGTGCTTTTTTATTTTTTTAGTTAAAATGTTTGCATTTATTACCCAGGGTAATTTTGGTAGTGTGGAGATGTGCCGTTATGACCCATTGCAAGACAACACTGGAGAAGTGGTGGCTGTTAAAAAGCTTCAGCACAGCACGGAAGAGCACCTCCGGGACTTTGAAAGGGAAATTGAAATTCTGAAATCCCTGCAGAATGACAACATTGTGAAATACAAAGGCGTGTGTTACAGTGCTGGTATGTACTAATATAATGCCGACCAAAACATCAGTCAAATTTAAGCAAGGTCCCAGGAATAGTCTGCTACTTCAGAAAGCAAACACCTCCACTTTGCTTTCATGTGTATTTTAAGTAACTAGCTTGGTATTAATCTTTCAGTAGTAGCATACCATACCATGGATAGGTGAATGGTGGTGTTGCTTAAATAGGGTACGCCTGCTAAAGGCACGTTATTGAACTTAACTGGCACATTGTTCAATTAGAAATAACAAGTAGTTCTTGAAAAGTGTAAATTATGTGCTTTAATTATGTACTTCTATGATTAAGTGCTAAGGGCCCCTGGAATTCTGCAAGACTATTTTTCAAATTCTGCAACCAGAATACTCCAATTCTGTGAGCAAATTAGGGAAATAAACTAAATTGTGCAAGTTATTTTAGTATTAGAATACAAATGAGCTTTCCCTAGTGAGAAGAGGAATTCTAAATACTGGAGGTAGATTTTTTTAAAGGCAAAAAATGACATTTGTATGCCTAGCTTCCAAGAAAAGCTAGCTACTAAAGAGCCACTTTTGCTTTTGAGAAATCTGCAGTTGTGTCATAGAAACATTAAGATTCTAATGGAGAATTCTAAAGATTCTGATGGGGAGGAATGAAGATGTGAGGTTGCTTAGGATGGACAGTGGGGTGCTGGGATGGACAGTGGGGTGCTGAGGACTGAGAAGGAATGAAAGGATGGGGGATACTGGGATGGACAGTGGGGTGCCGAGGGCTGAGAAGGAATGGAAGGACGGGGGTTGCTGGGATGGACAGTGGGGTTTTTGAAGGCTGGAAAGATTTGGAGGGAGAGGATTGTTTGGGGATGGGGTATTGGGGGTCACAATGTCCCCAGGCCAGCAACCAGAAGAAGCAACAGGAACATTTTCTGCTGCATGGGGCTCTGTGACTGGATCAATTTCTCCAGCTGCCTCCATACATTCTAGGCAGGGGGTGGCAGCAAACACTCTTCCCATCAGGTACCTGGTGATGGGAAAAAGTAGTGCCAAGTCTGACATCCTCCCTCCCTCTCTCCCTCACCATTCTGCAAGGCTCTAGTACTTGAAGATAAAGAGTGATGGGGCGCACAGTATCTCTACTGCTCAGCTCCATCAACTCCAGCTCTAGTTCCTTCCTGTCCCCATGTAGGGGGGAGAGCCTGCACTTCTGGGCACTCACCCAGCTACAGGTTCCTGTTCTGAATTCTGCAGAAAGGCACCACAATTGCAGACTCACAAAAATCGTGGACACCCAGCATTGCTGCAACAGTTTTCTTCTGGATAGCTGGAAATGTGGAAGATCACTTTGAGTAATTTTTAAATTTTTTTTTAAAAAGGGGAAGTGAGTCGCAGCCAGAACTTGTTCTTTCCCAATAATAAAACTTATGATTAACTAGAAGTTTAGTATTGGAACATCCATGTGATTATTTTTTTTCCTGGGGTGCGCAGACTATGAATTACTTTGTTGGGCTTGTGTCTCTGGCCTTGTATACTGTTCTGCAAGAGATATTTTTGACCTCTTCTTCCTCTGAAGAGAACAGTGCGTGAAACCGATTAGCAGTCTTCTCCTGTAAGATGATGACAGCATAATGATTGCTTGCTGTGCTCAAGAAGGCACTTTCTTTCCTCTTCTCTATAGACTCGCACAGTAGGGTAGGTTATTGGTTGAGATTTGTTTCATCTCCCTTTTGAAATGATGAATATTGCTGATGCTGGAACCAAGGTAACATACTTCATGAACAAATTGCCTGATTCACCATGGCAATCTTTGCTTGTGTAACTACTAGGGCTGAGACAAGAGCAAGTGTTCCCATTTCCCAGGGAAATACCAATCTTTCTGGAGTGCTTGCGAATGTCCGTTGGTACTTTGTCAGTTTCCAGTGATTTCACACTTCTGCCAATTTTTTTGGCCATTTTTGTCACTTTCCGGGACTTTTTCATCACTTCCCAGGAATTTTACAACAGGTTTATGGTAGTGTTACAGCAGTTTTATGGCAACTTCCAGCACTTCTGCAGCACTTAGTTGTCACATTTGCATCTCCACAATCCCCTGGGGTGCGTGCAGGACACACGTGGGGCTTAGAACAGGCCCTGTAGCAGCCCCGTTCAACTAGAGAAAAATAAATGGCAAAAACAGTGGGAAAGCCGGTAAATTTCCAAATCACGTGAATAGAGGTGAATGCCCTGCTTCCGACGGAAATAGCACTCACCGAGATTTCTCATTTCAGGCATAGTAACTACAAAGGTCATTCATTGACCGTTGTAAAGTGATACAGGCCAGGCAGGCACAGTATTTGACGTGTCGTTCATCTCTGGCAATGAATTCCACAAGCTGATTACATGCTGCATGAAGTGACATTTCGGTTTTAGTCTAAATTTAACCAATCCCTAATTTCCCAGGATGGCTCCTTGTTTGCGTATTCTGGGATAACTGAAACTTCAGGGACAGATCAATTATCATTTTGCTCCTTTGTAAGCAGGTAGCGGGGGATCAGGCCTGCAACAGAGTCTTTTATAAAAAGATAAACATTGGTTGTGCTAGGCTGAGAATTTTCCAGAGACTTGGCATCCCTTAGTGTAGAATATTGTTCTATTTAAAGCATTCTTTAGCTGGGGCACTTGTGTCTTTCTGCATATAGAGTTAGTGAATTTTTCTTAGCGACAACATTTGAATTCTCAGTAGTGGTGTTGGTAGCTGGAAACTCTGTGTGTGTGTACATACACTTAAGAAAGTGTCAAGCTGTTAGAATTTGAGGTGTGAAAGAGAATTACAATACAAGTTTATTAGTTCTAGCCAAAGGCCATAAGAAAGAGAGCATTAGTAAAGGACACCACGTACATGCCACCACCTTTAAATCCATCCATTTTGCTTATCCGATTGGTATTTGGCCACTGGCCGCAATCCAATGCTGTGTGGATCCTGCGCGGAGCCACATAATGTGGAACTGCATTGACTGCACATTATGCTGCATGCAAACGGCGTGCACGTTCACACGCGCACATGCACGCACACAGCTCTGTGCGGGGATCCGCACAGCATTGGATTGCAGCCATTGTGAATATCAGTTCTTTCTCTGAGGATTTCCTTAAACAGGAAAAATGTGTAACGTTCGCTAACATGACTCATCCTTTCCGCCATATGGTGCTGGGTCATGTTCACAAGCTTGTTGGAGTTGGTGACAACGCCAGTTAAAATTCTAGGATAAAAAAAAACCTAGAGGAGTTAAGGCTCTTACAAATTTACTCGTGCTCCAAAAAGCATGGAAATTGTTAGTTAAGGCTCCTGCCTTTAGTTGCGTGCCATGTTAGCAGTAAAGACGTTGTACAGTCTCACACGTTGTGCTCACTTACAACTTAGGCTCCATGCATCCACACTTTGCCTTGGTCTTTCAGCCCCAATCCTCCTCCTCTACAAGTTAGGAGCAACACTGAAGCTGGGGGAAGGGCTTTTGTCATTTTCATCAATGTCTCTGCCAAGCTTCTCCTTGCCCAGGACAGCATCCAGCCAGGAGAATGAGCAATCTCTGCCGTACTACTTTGAGCTGCTGTTGTGCTGGGAAGGATCATTACACCCTCCTCCCTTTCCCTGAGCCCAACCCTGCCTGCTGTCTTCCTCTGACACACCTCCCAGCTTTGGAAAAGCCTTCCCCTCCCCTTGCTGTGCGCTAACAGAGCATTTCCCAAATTCTAAGTCTTTGAATTGGGAGGTGCAAGCAAAGCGAGATCAGAATTGCTGCCTTTCCCATCTCAAGGAGGCTCGGGGAAAGGGCAGCGTCCACGGCACTGGTTTTCCTTAAAGCAACAAGAAGGCACTGACTGCCTATTAACCTCGTCATCCCCTGCATTCAGGCCCCACAAATGAGTAACAAAAAGCAATGGCCAGTTCTCCTTTTGAATATAGGCAGCCTCACAGTGTGCAAATGCCAAGCAGAGCAGTGCAGGCAGCACTTCCAGCTGTAACTTTAAGTAATACAAGCCCCTACCATGGTTTTTTTCAGTGGCAATGAGTGAACCCATACCTTACTGCTGCAGCCAGAGTCAGGATGGGGAAAGGATCAGGGCACAGCTCTGAGGAAGCCAGATCTGTGAGATGGGGTGTGCAGCCCTCAACCTGGGAAGTGGAGCAGGGGCTGAGCCGGAGTGTCTGGTGAGGTGGTGGGGCAGACTGTCTTGGGTGGAGGGATGGGGGGGTGTCACAAAAAGCAAACAGAACATTAGAAATCATTCAGAAAGGGTTAGAGAGTAAGACTGAAAATATCATAATGCCTCTATATAGATCTATGGTGCGACTGCACCTGAAGTATTGTGTGCAGTTCTGGTCGCCCCATCTCAAAAAAGACATAGCAGAACTTGAAAAGGTACAGAGAAGGGCAACAAAAATGATCACGGGTATGGAATGGATCCCGTATGAAGAGAGGCTTGATAGGTTGCGACTCTTCAGCTTGGAGAAGAGACAACTGAGGGGGGATATGATAGAGAGGGTAAATAAACGTTCCCTATTATTGTGCTCCACACCACTCGTGACTTTGTAAGCTTCTAACAGTTCTAGTACAAGGAGACTTGTAAAGAGTATTTTTTCACTCAGCGCACAATTAATGTGTGGAATTTACTACCAGAGGTAGTCGTCAAGGCCGGTGGTGTAGCTAGGATACATTCTTGGATATGCTCTCTCAGCCAAGTAGGTTTTGGGGGCGTAACCTCTTGCTGTTGTGGGCTGGAACAACAGAGAGTGTGTTCTCCATTGTGACCTGTCACGTACTACTTCCAAGAGAAAGAGATTGGCTACTGACAGAGACAGGATGCTGGGCTTGATGGACCATTGGTCTAACCCAGTATAGCACTATTTATGTTCTTACATTCTGGAAGGGGACTCCCCTGCCCTGCAGCATGGAACTAGCCTACTCTCCTTCCCTGCAGCAGTTCCCCAATCCCTCCCTCAGCATGCTCTCTGCACATGGCACCTCCCACAGTCGCATTGCTTGTGAGAGTGTATGCCTTAGTGCATTCCAAGTTAAACTAAAGCAAATTCATCACATCATTGATGTTCAAGTACACATCTCGTAACCAGGCATAAACTTTTCATTAAACCTAAAGTGAATGCACAGTTTTTACTGCTGCTGAATCAATATACGTACAGCAACGTAGACGCTAAGCTGCCCCCTTAATTATGCCTAAATCTTTTGTACATATGACCGTGTAGAAAGAAATGTACATAAAACATACATACGCAACATAACTTAAAAATCTCTCACTCTCCATTGGATAACATGGGAACTTCAAAACATCATAATTTACAAACTACATGATGGATTTTCAAAATCTAAACTCAGGCATGCACACTTTAGTTTTCTGACACCTTTACATGTTGACATGGATAACTTAAAACACACTTTTATGTATCAACAGAAAAAGTTCCAAAAGACACAAAAAAAGTTCTGCTTTCAAAATTCAAAGTCCTATAATTCAGCCATTTTTCAAAAAATCCGTCTGAAATGGGACAGGTTCTACTCCTCACCCAAGAAATCCTCCCTACAAAATTTCAGTCGTAGGATAAAGCATCTCAATTTTATAACAAGTAGAATTTTCATGATTTTAACAGAGTGCAATCTGCCTTAACTATAGAGCCACTCCTACAGCTCTATAATATAATTAAATACAGCCAACTAAAACAGTTTAAAACGCAACTTATCCCTCTGTGTGCAAATGATATTTTGTAGGGTTAAGAATTGTGCTCTTAGTCATTTGTAGAGCTGGACTAGTCTAGACGGCATCCCCAGATCATGTCCATTTAAACGGGTCAGTTCTAGATTTCTGGGTTTTTCTTCTCTGTATAGTGTATATCCCGCTGTGTAACCTTCAGACACTGTGTACCTTTACTTCAGCATCAGGACACTGCTCAGGCTTTCTTAGAGTGCACCAATACAGACAGTTGGGCATCTTGGTAGTTGTGCACACGTCTCGCACACTTTTGTGTTGGGGGGAAAGGTCCTTTGTGGGCATTGCTCTGTTGCTTATGTGTTTGTAACTAGGCCAGATGAGGGTTTCATAACCTGGCTACAAAGCCACTGTTTTGCATGTTATTTCTGGAACCAAAGCTACAACTGCAAATTTCCGCAGATTTCCTTTACAGAGTAAGAAAATTGTGTAAATATAAGATTGTTTCTAATCTTGTGTACAGAAAAGATCTATGCATGCATTCCAATGGAGGAGGAATAGGAAATCCTCCATGATAAAATATATTAAAGTTTTGCAGATCATTAAATATTTATCTTGGAGGCTCCTGTGTTCTTTAGCATAACTAGAGCTAGCGTATTCATTTTACGTTGTAATTCTGCATTAAGAAATTTCATCTTCTGTTTTACCTGTGTTTTTGAAGGCCGTAGAAATCTGAAATTAATAATGGAATATTTACCTTATGGAAGCTTACGAGACTATCTGCAGAAACACAAGGAGCGTCTGGATCATAAGAAACTTCTTCAGTATACACATCAGATATGCAAGGTAAGAAAATTCTCTGATGCTCTTCCTTCTCTGGTTCTCTCGTGAGACTGTAAGTGTTGTGCCCATAGGAACCAGACAAGACACCACATTAGTGGAAAAAGCATTTTGGCTTCAACTTCATTCTTATACTGGGCGGCACAAGTCACCCTGCATACCTGGGACCAATAGCAGCAGGGGAATCAGAACTGAATAGCAGGGTTGGGGGTCTGAGTTAGATCACTTGCCCCCACCCCCCAATCCAGGTGGTACACTTTAACAAGCTCCCACCCACTTTGGGCCAGACTGAGCGGTACCAGTCCAGCCTCAAGAGCCTAGGGCCCAGCAGCCACCCCGCTGCCCCGTTACCCTCCCCCACCCCACGCATCATGCAGCGGGGGAGGTCCGCTGCACAGTTCTATGGCCACAAATCCACACCTCCAGCAGTGGCAGACCTAAAGATGACAGAACAGAGAGTGAGAGCCAACCAGCCAAGTGCATCACTGATGGGATTCAAGGGGCCTGATGTAGGAGCAGCAGGCACCAAACTTCCACCTAGCTACCACCCATATCTGATCCCATGATATGCAGCATGCTGCTGCCGTCGAGCCCACCCCAATCCTGAAAGAGTGGGAACTATAAGCAGAAGGTGCTAGCTCCAGCATATGCATGCCTTGCCTAAAAACCGCCATGAACTGGAATTTGGTCAAAAAGGACCCATCTAGGTGAATTAACGGGGCTGTTGCCCTTCAGGCACTTGCACAGAAATTCCCTCACCGCCCCCACCAGGCTGACCAGTGCAGCCATTAGGGTTAATTTCTGACCTCTGCTGACCTGATCTGTTTTGGACCTGAGAATAGTAAGCACCACCGAATTGAGGCATAGCGTTACGTCCCCCAACACCTGGCCTGAGCTGTCCACCTGTGAGGAAGGCACCAATTCCCTAATGCGCAGCACACTAAAGAATGCCATGGTGAAGGCAGCCCTAAACAGCAGCACCTCGTAAGGTGAGGAGCATAAGCTAGGTAGCACGGCAGATAGGTTTCCCAAAGTGGTGGGAGAAACAGGTAGGTAGTTGTCCTTCATTGTTGCCGCCTCCCTGGGCCATCCCTCTAGGACCCGTTTAAGCCAGTAGTCTGCGCACGGATTAGACAGCTGCTTCAGACAAGGAAATCTGCATGCCATCATCTATCATGCATTCCCAAAAGCCCTCATTGCCTCCAGTGTCGCTATTGGATCTGGTTTGGCCGCCTGTGCTAGCAATCAAAATCTCTCCATCTGGAACCGAGAGAGCGCATCAACGATGTCATTATGGGCTCCTGGAACATACTTGGCAGAGAAACACATGTTAAGAGACAGACATCACAGCACAAACTGCCTCACTAGTCCCATAACCCTTCGAGACCTGGAAGATTGCTGATTGCCGACTTCCACCACGGCCCGGTTATCTGACTAGAATTGCACATGAGGGTCCCTAAACCTCTGGGACCCCAAATTCAACTGCCACCAGGAGAGAGAATAACTCCAAAAATGTGATGTCCTTTGTGATGCCAGTACCCACCCAGTGCCAGGACCAGCACTGGGCGCACCATCCCCCTTGAAAGAAAACCCCAAAGCCAGTTCCCCCAGCAGCATCAGACACCATCTGTAAGTCCACCTCAAGCAAGTGAACTTCCCTCCACAGGGAAAACCCATTGTGTTGGAGTCAAGAAATCACAACCAGACTGCCAGATCATACCAAATTCCCTTGGTGATCCTAATATGGTGATGTGCGGCAGCTACTCTTGCCATGGTCCTAGCCAATCAAGCACAGAATGCCCTACCCGGCGCCACCACCCAGCAAGCAAAATTCAGATGCCCTAACAGTCTCTGCATATCCTGAAAAGTAACCTCATTGGCTGCACCGCAGAGATGCAAAAACTGCCAGAGCTCGAAAGACTTGCCCTGGGGCAGCCTAGAGATACAGGCTATGGTGTCTATTTCTGTCCCTAGAAAGGACAACCTTGTGACAGGACCCCATGTTTTTTCCTTTGCTAGCAGGACGCCCAACTCACCATTCAACTGGTAAAAGTTCAGCGGTTACAGCCTTATGTCTCAGACTGTGACCTTGCCACCATCATCTATGCCTTCATCACCTCGAGGCTTGATTACTGTTACACACTACATGGGGCTACCCAAGGTGACGGTCCAGAGGCTGCAACTGGTGCACGGTGCAGCAGCCTGTCTTCTGACGGGTACAGGCCGCTGAGAGCACATAACACCGGTGCTCCATTCTCTGCACTGGTTACCGGTTGCCTACCGGGCCCGATTAAAGGTGGTGGTGGTGTTGACCTTTAAAGCCCTACACGCCTTGGGCCCCGCCTACCTGCAGGACTGTCTCACTCCCCGAGTTCTGGAACGGCCGTTGCAGTCAGCTGGGGATTCCCTTTTGGAGGTCCCCCATGTTCGGCGGGGGGCCACACTGGAGAGGGCGTTCTCGGTTGTGGAACTCCCTCCCAGCAGAGGTTAGTTTGGCCCAGGGCCTTCCCTCCTTCAGGCGTCAGTGTAAGACTTGACTGTTCTGCCAGACATGGTGAGAGAGACGGGTAGGGGGAGGAATGGGATAGGGTTGGTGGGGAGGGGGATGGATGGTTTTATTGTTTGTTTTAAGTTATATGTATATCTTATGCTTTTATATTGTACGCTGCCCCGAGCTGCCTTTGGTAGGAGGGGGCAGGATAAGAAATTTTTATAATAATAATAATTAATAAAAAGCCGCCATTATGTCGACACTCTCCTGTGACCCTGCCCGTCCCACGAGCAGGAAATTGACTAAGTATTTAGCAACAGAACGTAGCCCTGTATGGTCCTCAACTGCCCACTCCAGCAGAGAGCTGAACCTCTCGAATGCTGAGCATGAGATGGCAAAGCCCATAGGCAGAGCCATGTCATAGAACAACTAGCCTCTGAAAATGAACCCTAAAAGTTCAAAATCCCTAGAGGATATAGGCAGCAGCCGAAAGGCAGACTTGATGTCGCACTTTCCCCACTGATGCCCCTCAGCCACACACTCTGACCATGTGCACCACAATATCAAAAGATGTATATTGTACCAAGCAGGCCACATCTTCCATCTCCTTAATTGTTTTTAAGCTCCTAGCCCTCTGGTTAACCCTGAACCCTTGAAATGGTAGGGGAAAACCTCTTGAGAGACCCTCCCACAGATAGGCCGCATTCTTCCGGTTGAGGTATCCCCTAAAAGAATACAGCCAATGCATCCAGCTTAACTGGTGTTCGGGCCAGTCACAGGTTCTGCACCTCCCTGGCCCTGCTTTGCAGCCCCCAAATCTTTGTGCCTAGCTCCCCCTCAAAAGCTCCCCCACCTATTTTGGTTTTATATTTATAACTTAGCCCTGTTTTAATATTTTATTATGTTTATGAGAGTTTTAATGGTTTTATTGTATTTTAAAGTTTTTGGAAGCTGCCCCGCGCTGCATGGCAGGAGGGGCGGGGTATAAATTTGTTAAATAAATTAATTAATTCAAAAGGGTTTTGCTCAAAAATTCTCATTATACACTTTGTGACAGGAGATGGATGCGTGCAAACCCCTACACTACACTGACACGTGCCCCCCCCCCCCCCTTTGCTGGTTGGAAGCCCAGCAAATATTCTTACCCGCAATTCTTTTCTGTGTACCTGTGAGCAGTGCTTCACTCGCCATGTGTGTATCCCCCACCAGCCTGTGAGGGGGTACCATGGTCTTGGAATGCATGTTCTAATTTATTACATCCCAGCGCACCTGGGGGTTAGATGCAGCCTTCTGCCTGAACTGCTCATTGTACTCCAACTAGGCAGTGCCCCCAAAATCCATGTAGGCCCCCTGAATTATTGCAGCATACTGTATGAGCTGCCAAGCTCTTGCAGGGTACCTGTAGGCCACCATCTCCTGGTCTATAGATAACCCTGCTGACCAATAATCCCACATCTTGGGGACCTGTGGCCTCTTAGGCATGGTCTTGGTACCCTTTTCAACCTCATCCTTGGGGTCCTCCCCACGCAGGAGCATGAAGATATCAATAAACTCCCCCCGCAAAATCTCTGTGGTGGACTGAGCCAGGTGCTCACCCAGCAGGGAGATTGGGGTAGCATAATTGTATGCGGATGGGCTCATCCCGCAGGCACCCACAGTGGGTTGCACCTCTGCTATAAATGACCCCATATCCCACATGGCTTGCGGCATCTGCTCCTAAACAAAGGCCAGCCGCTGCAGAAGCCCCCCTAGGGCCACCCACGTGGCCACTACATGTGGAGTCAGCAGGAGAGAAAGCACCTGCGGGTCCCCTGCGGAGGCAGAGTCCCGGGCAGAGTACTGCCAGTGTACCGCCCTGTCCCAGCACCCCAAACAGTCAGGGAGGAGGCTTCTGCAGCGACTGAAAGCTGCTTGCTGCTCTGGCTGCCTGCTGGGCTGGGGCGGCCCCTGGGATTGCAAGCTCTGCTCCTGTAGCAGCTCCCCTCCTGTAGTGGCTGAAAGCTGCTTGCAGCGCCCCTGCAGCCATTGTGGCCACATGTGGGTGGCCCTGGGCTGTTGGGTGGTGCAGCTCCCTGCTCCTTCCTCCTGGCTTCTCACCTTGGCAGCCATGTGCTCTCCACTATCAGCTAGGGAGAGCGAGTGGCTGCTCTGCGCTGTGGCTCTCCGGCGCAGTTGTGGGTGCTGGCCAGCGCTCCTGGGCTGTGTGGGTCCCATTCCCCCGGTGGCGGAGGGTGGAACTCTGGCAGGAGGACTCTCATCCTCCAGTGTCAGCTGAGGAGGGCAAGCAGCACTGCGGCTCCTCGGCGCGGCCCCTGTGGGTGCCGGCCGGCAGTTCCTAGACTATGTGAGTAGCCGACTCCAGGTACATTGGAGCTCCCTATCTATGGGGGGTAGGGCATATGGTGCTTCCTCCCTGGTTTGGTTTTGGGTTGCTGGGTTACTATGGGAGTATTTGAATTTTCACTTGATTCCTTTAATTTAATTCTTCGGGCTCTGTTAATTTTGCTGGGTTACATGGGGGAGGGGGCTGCCTCCGCCGGGCGCTTCGGAGGCTTTAAATTTGATTTGCTCACCTTTCCCCCGTTTGCGGCAATTGATGAGTTTATGATTCATGACCCCTTATTCTTTTTGCTTGTCCTAAATTAGGGTCTCTCACTTTGCTTCATCCTGACTCCAAACATTATCTTCTGTCTCCCACACAGTCACACATCTGTTCTTGGGATTTGGAAATGTTATCAGAACATTAAATCTCAATTTTTAAATGTGACTAGTGACTTTAGGTGTCTCATTTGAGGAAATTTAAAGGAGTGTGACTTTCAGAAAGTTGTGTGCACCTGCATTCAAATACAGTCCTGTTCAAGGTGTGTCAAGTCAAATCAGTCAGTTTTGTGGTCACCCTCAAGAAATTGTAGTTTTGAATTTTCCCACTAAATAATAGGGGGTTGTTCTAGGATTCCATCTTTTCAGAAGAGGCCGAGGCTTTTGATTGCCTAGTTCAAAGACCCCCTTGAGAAGGAGAAGACTCTGCATTTGTTGTTGTTGTTGTTTTAATTTTTTGAGGACTCAAGGCAGCTTACAATATGTGCACATCCTGCACTAGACAAATAATAAATCACCTCCCTCAGGCCTCTGCATGTTGTGGGGGTTTGGGTGGAGGTAATGTTCCAGGTAAAGAACTTGGATGTCATTTTCGCTGCATTGGCATGTTGGATCTCATTTGCTTTGCCCACCTGCATTCTCTGCATGGGCTGCCTGTAGAGTGGCAGATTGAATTTAAGATGGTGTTGCTGGTTTTCAGAGCCCTGAACGATGTAGGCCAGAGGTGGGCAAACGGCTGCTTGGAAGCTGCGTGTGGCTCTCTGACCGTGCTGTTGGGTGGCGGGGGAAAGGAGAGACAAGCATTGTTGACAAGCGTGTGGGAGTGGAGAGCAGCAAGTGGGTGGTGGGTTGAGGTAGAGGCAGTGTGAGTGATTGTGTGAGACTCTCTGTGGGCACGTGTGGCTGTGCAAGTGAGCATGTGTGCATGAGGGCTAGAGTGACATTCAGTGACAGTTCACTTCTCATCAGCATGAGACAGCTTTGGGCCCTGCATAACACTCAGCTGTGGCCCCACGAGGAGCCTGATTAGGGGAACTTTGCCAACCTCAGGTATAAGCCCTGGCTATTTTTGAGACCTGCTCCTGAAACATTGCCTTGATGGCTATCTGCGCTCAGAAACCACCCACTGCTTGGGGATCCCACCATCACGCGTTAAGTCAGTAAGGGCCCCTCACTGTAGAACTTGCTCGCTCCAGGTGTTCATTTCCATTCCTCCCTCCTCACGTTCAAAAAGCACTTGAAAACTTTTTTGTCCTCCAGGTGCTTTAGGATCCACTGCTGGTTTCCATGAATGTATTCTGTCCTCTTCTTAAAATTGTTTTTAAATGGATTTTATATTTTTTAATTGTATTTCTATTGTGTGGATTTTAAAGCGCTCCAAACGCCATTTGGCAGGAAAGGAGAGTGCTATAAAAATTATTATTTATTATTCAAAACTAACTAGCATAAGTTGAAGCAAGAAAATTAAATATAGGTGGGGGCCTACCTCTCAATAAGGGAAGAAATCTTTCTGAACATAATACTTTACGCTATCTGACAGCGACTTACAAATCAACTCTGAAGGCCTGTGGCGCACTAAACAAAGAATTGCCTGTCAAAAAGCATTACCATCAAAGCACACAATACGCTCTACCTCCAACCCCCACCACCTTGTGTCTGTCTTCCTGTTTCCATTTCTCTCTTGATATGTTCATTCTCACTGACTTCTTAAAACAAGACTTTAAAATCCTCCTCCAGTTTGCTGCCTCAATCAGTTCTATGAATCACAATTCCCCCAACCTGCAGTCACAACTCCTTCCCCTTTTCCTGTTCTTTTCTCTCGCATATTGGTATTTTAACTTGTTTCTTTGCTCTTTTGTCATCTCTTCTGCCTCTTCCCTTTCTCCCCCTGCAGCAGACAGTCCTCTGGAGGGTAGCTCCTCCCATAACCGACAGGAGGCAGAAGATCCCTGATTTTCATGCGCATGCTCCCTAGGGCTACCCCCTCCCCTTCAGCCCCAGTTCTATCTTCTGCTTCAGGATGCTTCTTTCGCTCCAGGACGGAGCAACCAGGATCCTTGGAGTGATGGGGCCATAGGGGGAAGGCTTCGCCGCGTTCCTGGGAACCGGCGTCAGAACCCGGGCCAGGTCCCCTGCAGTAGCTCGGGAGCGGGGAGACAGGCGCCACGCGGGGAAAAAAGGATTCCAGCGCCTGCTCTCCTGCGTCTAGAACAGCCTTCTGCCACGGCAGAGAGGCAGTTCAGAGCCGGGACTCTCGGGAGGGAGGGAGAGCACTCCAGCGCTCCCATCACCCGCGCTGCTGCAAGGCTGAGGGAGCAGAAGATGGAGACCGCCACCAGGACGGAGGTAGGGCCGCTCCATGGTGCGGATGGGGGGGGGGTGAGGAGCCCTTTCTCCCCCCCACCCCCCCACCGGGTGCCTAGTTGGTAGGGCCTCACAGGATTTACTTCCCTCCGGCAAGCTTCCCCGCAGAGAGGATGTGGCCATGCTTCCCCGCTGTCTTCAGGGGTTCCCCCTGATCCCCTCCTTGCCATCAACACCACAATGGACAAGATCCTTGATTCTCTGTTCCTCCTCAGACAGGAACAGGGGACAAAGAGAAAGCGCCCTTCGGCTAGACAAGAGGTGCGGGGGAAAAAGGGGCCAGGGCAAAAAAGGCAGGAACTCCCCGTCGGCCAGCAGGGGGAGCCATTTCCCGCCTTCTGGGCTCATCCCAATCCTCTGCCAGTGAGAACTCGGCGACGGAGGGTGGCATGAGAGGGCCTCTGCCTGCAGTCTGCTTTCAGAAGCAGAAACTGACTCCCACCACTCCCTTTCAGAGCTGGAAGAGGGAGAGTAGCATCCGTCTCCCCCCTCTAATGAATAGGAGCGAAAGTTCCCCTTACAGTTTAGGGAGGAATTTGTCAGTCAGGTCACTAAGACCCTACAACTGTCTGAGAGACCCGTTAAGGGCCATTCCTCAGATTCAGAGGAGGCGGATGATAGGGAGCTTATACCCTCTCTTCAGGGGAGGAATAAAGGGTTATCGCTGGACAGAGCCTTCAAGAAGCTGGTGTTCTCCGAGTGGAAGCACCCGGGTAAAGGGGTTAAAATGAATAAGACACAGGAAGTCTACAGTTTTTCAAGGAAAAAAGGGGACATTTTCAAAAAAAACCGAGATGGATGCCGCCGCTGCCTCTCTGGCAAGGCAGACTGTTTTCCCTACGGAGGGGTATTGCTACCCGAAAGACCCAACAGATCGGGCTGTCGATGGGGCGCTCAGGAGGGTCCTAGACCCAGCCACAGCATCTCTCCAAATCAATATTTTGTCTTCCTATGTGGCAAGAGCCTCAATGGCTTGGCTGCAGGAGACGCAGTCCGAAAATATATCGGACAAAAGGGCCAAAGTTTTGTCCTCCAGAGTATCCCTGGCCATTGCGATGCTGACAGACCCTACTATGGACGCTCTGTCCTTGTCGGCTTGGTCTATGGCTCTCTCGGTAGGGGCGAGAAGGAGAGTGTGGATACGGTCCTGGCAGAGGGACACCACAGCAAAAAACCTACTAGTGGAGGGCCCATATAAGGGTTTTAAGCTGTTTGGCACTTGTCTGGACGAAGTCTTGGCGGATGCATCAGACAAGTCCAAGACAAAAACCCTTCAGCAGTTCGGGGCCAAAAAGAAGCCTTTTCATTCCCTGGCCTTTCGCTTCGGATCTTATTCCGCCCCCTATGGCAGGCGAACCCAGGGGCAAGACAGAGAACCCAGGCAGTTTTTTCGGGGTAGGGGCCAAAGGCAGCAGCGTAGATCGGACAAGTTCTGATCTCGCGAACACCAGACCTCCCAGCAGCCCAAGCAAGCATGACTGGCAAGGGGGCATGGAGATAGGGGGCAGACTGCAGTTTTTCTCAGGCATCTGGGAAAGGTCGATTTCAGACGCATGGGTTTTGCAAATAGTCTCATAAGGAACTCATAAGGAATAGCCTTGGAACTCCTCGGTCGCCCAAGAGGCAGATTCCTACCTTCCCCCCCCATCAAACAACCCCCCAAAAGTGCTGGTCATGGCCAACGAAATAAACAGACTGCATTCTATCGGGGCCATAGAGCAGGTCTCTCAGGAAGAGAGGGGTTTAGGACTCTACTCCATAATCTTCCTAGTACCGAAGAAGTCGGGTCTCTTCAGGACTGTTCTCGACCTGAAGGCCTTGAACAAATGGATGAGGCCGCAGAAATTCAAAATGGAAACGGTCACCTCGATTTGTCAGGGTCTATCGAGGGGACGTTGGATGGCATCTCTGGATTTGCAGGAGGTGTACCTCCACATTCCAATTCTGCCAGCACATCGGAAATGGCTCTTGCTCGCTTTCAATCAGGGTCGCTAGCAGTACAGAGCTTTGCCGTTCGGCCTATCCTCGGCCCCCAGAACCTTTACCAAGACCCTGGTGACTCTGGTGGCAAATCTACTCAGGGAGGGGGTCCATGTCTTCCCTTATTTAGACGACCTGCTGATCAGGGCTCCCTGTCAGGACAAAGCAGCTGCGGACGTCGCCAGAGTAATAGATTACTTCAGCAACCATGGTTTTGTGATCAACCTCAAAAAGAGTCAGTTGACGCCCTCCCGCAGGATAGAGCATCTGAGGGTGGTCATCGATACAGCCTTAGACACCGTCCACGTCCCTCTCAAGAGGCAGGGGGCAATTAGTTCAAGGGTGCGTATCCTCCAAGCCAGCTGTTGCCTAAGTCTCAAGACCCTGGTGAGCCTTCTAGGCTTGATGGTGTCTTGCTCCAGGCAAGTTCAGTGGGCCCGTTGCAACCTCAGGCCCTTGCAGATGCTGCTCAGGCCTTTTCAGAATGATCTGGCAGCCGGACGAAACTCTTGGATTCGCCTTCCACAACAGCTAAAGTCCTCCATGTCCTGGTGGTTAGACGCAGCACGATTTTCGGAAGGGGTGCCACTCACGGAACCCTGCCGAAAGGTGATCACTATAGACGCCAGCCTGCTAGGCTGGGGGGCTCACATGGACAACACCTCCATCCAGGGTCTCTGGTCCAAGAGGGAGGCGGCCAGGAGCATAAACTTCCTGGAGCTGAGGGCAGTCCGCTGGGCCCTGACCACCCTTACTCAACAGTTGTCAGGTTCCCACATCCTCGTTTACACGGACAATTCTACAGCAAAGGCTTACATCAATCACCAGGGGGGTTCGAGGTCCCTCTCCCTCAATCAGGAAGCTCGATCCCTCATGGGCTGGGCCCAGAGACATCTGGCATCTCTGAAGGCCGTTCACATCAGGGACTCAGACAACCTCCAGGCAGATTGGCTCAGCAGGAGGAATCTGGATCCACACGAGTGGATACTGAACAGAACGGTATTCAGACTGATAGTGGAGGCCTTTTGTCTCCCATCTACAGATTTGTTCGCCAGCCAAGACAACACTCAACTGGACTTATTCATGACAAGGGCATACTTGCCGGGAGCGGTAGCTATGGATGCCCTGAACCAGAGGTGGCCGTCAGGCCTCCTGTATGCGTTTCTCTCCCATGCCACTGATGACAAGGATAGTAGCAAAAATAAAAAGGGAAACGGCGCAAATAATCTTAGTGGCACCATGGTGGCCGAGGCGCCCATGCTTCTCTGACCTTATGGAACTGAGCGGGGGACAGTACCTGGTCCTTACCCTCCTTCACGACCTGCTATCTCAAGGGCCAGTTCTGTTCGACAACGTGAGCTCGATAAAACTGACAGCTTGGAGATTGAGCGCTTAGCGCTTCAAAGGAAAGGCTATTCCGGGGCTGTCCTGAACACCCTTCTGGCAGCCAGGAGACCGGCTACCATAACATCGTACAGGGCAACATAGAAGGTTTTCTCCCTATGGTGCTTATCCAGGAAGCTGGACCCCTGCGAAGTCTCGGTGTCTCAGGTCCTGGAATTCCTCCAGACGGGACTGGATAAGGGCCTCAGAGACAATACTGTAGCTAGGCAAGTGGCCGCACTAAGTTCAGTTCTGAATGCGGGAACTGGGAGGAGTCTGTCCCGCAAGCATGTTTGTCAATTCCTCAGGGCAGCAAAACACATTGCCCCGCCAGTAGTCCACAGATGCCCCTCCTGGGACTTAAATCTGGTAATTAACGCACTGATTAAGGCTCCCTTCGAGCCTCTTTCTCAAGTCTCGTTGTACATGCTCTCTCTCAAGGTGGCATTCCTGATCGCGATCACTTCAGCCAGAAGAATGTCAGAGCTGGGGACCCTGTCAGTGGAAGAGAACTTCTGCGTCTTCCACAAACAGTCGGTTACACTGAGGCTAGACCAAGCCTTTATTCCAAAGGTTAACACTTTTTTCCACAGATCCCAGGAGGTCGTTCTCCCTTCATTCTGCCCAAAACCGGTACATCCAAAGGAAAAGCTGTGGCACACCTTGGATGTCCGCCGCGCGTTAAAGATCTATTTGGCCAGAACTCAGACATTCCGCAAGTCTACAGCACTATTTGTCAATATTAGAGCTAGCATAAAGGGATCCAAGGCTTCCAAGACCTTAATTGCGAAGTGGGTAAAACAGACAATAGTGGAAGCTTGCAGGGCGAATGGGAAGGTGCCACCTCTTGGGATTTGGCCCCATTCGGTTAGAGGGGCAGCGACCTCATTCACCTTCAAGGCAAGAGCCTCATACGAGGAAATATGCAGGGCAGCAACTTGGGACTCGCTCCACACCTTTATGAGGCATTACAAAATTAATACCCAGCAGTCGGCTGAAGCGGCGTTTGGTAGACGAGTGCTTCAGGCGGTGCTGGAGCCGGCGGAAGCTGGCTTTTCACTGCCTTTGAATTTTCAGGGGCTCAGGTATGTCCCTCCGGAGGACTGTCTGCTGCAGGGGGAGAAAAGAGAATTGGTTACCTACCTTGGTGAATTCTTTTCTTCTCCTGCTACGCAGACCGACAGTCCTCCGACCCCACCCTAATACAGACAAAAGGAATTAGGAGGCACAGGGTGGTCCTAGGTTCAGCCCAGCAGTTCCGCTTTCTAGCATTTTTGTTATAATAATGCTCAGTTTGGTTGTCGTTCCCATGATGGCGAGCAGGGAGTCAGGTCTGGTGTTAGCTTAAATGCAGCCGGTCCTCTGCTTGGGAACTCCTGGGGCTGAAGGGGAGGGGCAGCCCTTGGGAGCATGCGCATGAAAATCAGGGATCTTCTGCCTCCTGTCGGTTATGGGAGGAGCTACCCTCCGGAGGACTGTCTGAGTAGCAGGAGAAGAAAAGAATTCACCAAGGTAGGTGACCAATTCTCTTTTCTTCTCCTCCTCCTCCTATTTGGGCTTTTTTCAGCTCTTGGTTTGTATCGAACATGTTGCTGGTCCCCTACTGTGAAAATCTGCTTACCCAGAGACGTCACTTCTCATCAGCATGAGACAGCTGAAAGTACTTCTGTAGAAGCCAATTAGTGAAGCGAGAATCCTGCTATGCAGTGACAATATGCACAAATCTGTACAGGGTAATGACTGAAACTTCATTATTATTTTTTCTTTGGGCCTTACATAACACTCAGCTGTGGGCAACTAGAAATGTAAAGGTCAACTTCTACCATTTTATTAAAGGTAGTTTTCTAGCCCTTTACCTCGTGGACAAGAGCAAATGCCTGGGCCATGCCTGTTTTACAGGATGTTGGTGGGCTATTCACACACATCCCTTGTATTTTATGTCTCCGTTCTCTGTGTGTATAGGCCCCTCCTGCACACACTGTGGTAAGACAGTGAAGTAGTGGATATTTTGGTGAGGTAGTAGCAAAAATAGTTTCACAATCTTAGTCAAATCCAACAGCTTCTGCTGACTGCATCATATTTCTGTTGAGATAAGATCAATTCCTTCTGTCTCAAATGGTATTTTAATAAATCAGAGCTGTATTGCATTTCAAAAAAATATTGGTTTGGGATTTTTGAAAATCCTTTGCTTTTTTCTAGTTGTTTGCTGTAATTTTAATGGCCTTACATAATTTTTGATCTTGTCACCTACAGGATTTTTCTTATACACTTTCCAACTTGGAGGAGTCGCAGGCAGATTATTAGGGCATTGATTTGTGCTCTATTTGATAGTATAAGACATAGACTAATACCAGAGACACCCTCTCACTATCTACATGTCTTTCTTTTAAGCAAAGTGGAAGCAAAGTGCACACATCAGTGGACAAATAGGTCCTTATGATAGAGCAGGTAAATGAAACGAACAAATGTATCAGATGCTTTATAAATTACATTTTCACTATAACATGCAGGGAGAAAGAGGAGAGGGTTGTATTTCAGTTTCTCGTAAGTGAATCAGAGGGAGTTCTCTTTGTATTATTATTAGTAAGAAATTAGTGAAATGTTCAAGTTAGCCATGCAAGAAACTTCGGTCTTAGGCTGATGTCAGGCCTTGTACTCTCCTGGCGCTGGTGGAGATTAGACAAGGCATGTGTGCAGACGCATGTGGTTTTCAGAACAGAAGCAACAGCTATATGACATTAACAACATCTGTGCTGCAAAGGGAGTGGGACACACTTCCCCATCTCCTGGCTGCAAATAAGGTATGGGAGCACAATGGTGCCATCTAGTGGTGTAAAGAAAAGGAGGAAAACTCTGATAAAAACTACAATATCAGCAATAATGAAGGGGTGGGAGTGCCTGGACCTTCTCCTTAGTAGAAACTCTTAGCTTTCTGGCACTGCAAGTTGAACTTTGATGTCAGAAATTTTGCTAAGCATCAGATGCTTTCACAAACATCCTTGCTGTTTGCTATACACTAAAGGAAGAAAGAGGTACTTGTGAGGTCATACAGTTACTTTCCACCAGCTCCTGTTTCTTCAATTTTCTGTATGGTAATTAGCCAGATTCTAAACAGTATGTGCTGAACCATGTACAGTATGTGCTGTACCTTGTCTCTCCACCATGTACAAAGAAAGATTATTTAGTTTGTTGGTCAGGTGGTGAGGTCCATTATTTCATATTTTTATGCCGCCCCCTCCTGCTTGTGCAGCTTAACATCGTAAAAGAAAACACACAAAATCATAAAATATAAAACATTAAATAACCCCAGCAGAAAAGAAAAACCCTACACACACACCCCCAATCACCCATCTCCCTCATCAAAGGCCCGGCGGAACAGCCACGTCTTACACTGTCTATGGAAAGGTGGGGGACTAAGGCCAGGCGGACCTTCAATGGGAGGGAGTTCCACAGCCGTGGTGCGGCCACCAAGAACACCCTCTTCATAGTCAACACCTGGGAAACCCAGGGGACCTCAAGGAGGGCACCCCTGGCCGACCAGGACCCAAAGCGTGAGGCAGTCCTGCAGATCAGTGGGGCCCAGGCCATTCAGGACTTTTAAAGGTCAAAACCAACACCTTGAATTGGGCCCAGAAGACTATCAGCAGCCAGTGCAGAGAACAGAGCACCGGAGTTATGTGATCGCGATGGTTCGTCCCCCTAAGGAGATGGGCCACCGCATTCTGCACCAGCTGCAGTCTCCGAACCATCACCAGAGGTAGCCCTGTGTAGAGCACGTTACAGTAGTCCAGTCTTGAGGTAATAAAAGCATGGATGATCGTGGCAAGATCTGTGTCCAAGACCTAGAGATTAAGCCATCACACCAGATGCAGTTGGTGAAATGCACCCTTTGCCACATGGGGCGGGGCCAGGTCAGTGCCCATGGAGCTGGGCTGACCCAGGGACAGCTGCTGGCCAGCCCACAGACGTCTGGCAGACTATGGGGAGGGGGGGCTGAAGGACCCCTCCCCCCTGGCCTAGGTGTATGCACCAAACAGCTGACCGGGGTGGCCTATAGGAGTGCCCTCACCCAGGTTAGGACAGCGCCCACCCTCCCCCCAAAGCAGGGCCCCACCCCCTGGGCTGAGCCATCAGGGCCGGAGGGAGCCTTTCCCTCCCTCCTCCACCCCCACCTGCATTGGGTGTGTCTCCCTTCCCAGCTTGGGAAATAAAACTGGGCGGTGGCACCAGCAGCAGCTTCTTGCAGCACCGCTCACTCTTCACCAGTTCTTCTGGCCACTTCCAGCTTCCTGGCTCCTCCCAACAGGGCCTTCCAGGGATCCAGCCATGCTGCTCTGGTGGCAGGCCCTGTTGCAAGGGGCCAGGAAGCTGGAAGTGGCCAGAAGGAGCATGCTGGATGAAGAGAGAGTGGCCCTGCATGAAGCTGCTGCCAGCGGCGTCACCATGTGCAATGCCTGACCACGCCCACCGCTGAGTTGCATGGAGGGTGATGGACCCCCACACCCTAAGTGCTGTCTGCAGTCTGGCGATTTTGGGGGGAGAAGGGGCTGGGCATCTGTGCTGAAGGAGGGTTTGGGGGCAAGGGGCTACTGTGCTGGAGGAGGGTTTTTGGGGGGGAAGGGGCTGCTGCGAGCATGTGAGGGAACTCACTTGGTTATTTTTTTTTGGTGAGATTTGGGTTGCCTAGCTTGATCATGTAAGTGTGCAATTTTGGGGTTGGCTCTGCCTACCGTGGAGTTGGCTCCGCCTACACGGGTCACTTTCAGAATATTTTCCAGGTCTGTTTTAAGTTCCCAATCCGCCCCTGTCTTAGCTGCATTTGATACTGTTGATCATGAGTTGTTGGTGACTCAGTTGCGGGACAGAGCTGGAGTGGGAAGGACTGTTCTTGAATGGTGCCACTCCTTCCTGACTGGAAGAATTCAACATGTGGTGCTGGGTGATTGTTTATCTTGCCCCCATGACGTCACATGTGGAGTCCTGCAAGGTTCCATCTTATCCCCTCTCTTGTTCAACATGTATATTGTAAACCTCTCCGAGCTGCCTATGGCAAGAGGGGTGGGATAGAAATTATTAAAATAAATAATAAATATATGCAGCCTTTGGGGGAGGTCGTCAGAGGGTTTGGTGTAAGGTGTCATTAATATGCTGATGACACCCAACTGTACCTCTCTCTTTCATCAGACCCAGGCCCGGCAGTCTCAGTGCTTACCTGGTGTTTGTCAGCTGTGGGGGACTGGATGAGGGCGAGCTACCTGAAGTTGAATCCCAGCAAGATGGAGATGATGGTTGTGGGAAAACGTCGATGTCCAGGTGGAGGCTGTGGCAAGGAGTGCCTTCCGCCAGTTACATCTGATGAGGCGGCTTCGGCTGCTGGTTTCAGTTCTGGATCTGGCCACAATCATTCATGCTTTTATTACCTCTCAATTAGACTACTGCAACGTGCTCTACGTTGGGCTACCTTTGGTGACGGCTTGGAAGCTACAGCTGGTGCAGAATGTGGTGGCCTGGTGGGACTGGGCCGCCAGGAGCATATTATACCGATGCTCCGGTCTCTGCACTGGCTGCCAATAGCCTTCCAGGCCCGATTCAAAGTGTTGGTCTTAACCTATAAAGCCCTCCACGGTCTGGGCCCTGTTTACCTGCAGGACCGCCTCACTCCCCGGGTTCTGGATCGGCCCCTGTGGTCGGCTGGGGGCGCGCTGTTGGAGGTCCCCCAGGTGTCTTGGGGGGCCACATAGAGCAGGGCGTTCTCAGTCACTGCGCTGCGCCTGTGGAACTCCCTCCCGGTGGGGGTGTGATTGGCCCCGGACCTTCCGGCCTTCCAGAAGAACTGTAAAACATGTCTGTTCCGTCAGGCATTTGGCGAGGGGTAGGGTGGAGTGGGTAGGGATGAGGCGGGAGGGTTGGGGGAGAGGATGTGTTTTTATGATGTTTTAAACTGTTCAAGTGATTTTATATTGTTGTTTTTATCATTTTGTTAGCTGCTCTGAACCACTGAGGTAGGGAGAGCAGGATAAAAATCTGTTAAATAAAATAAAATAAAATAAATAAATGACGTCATGGGAGGCAGCATCCCACTGGGATTCTTCCCGGTGTCTCCTATGGCCAATCTGCCCGTGAGCTAAGAGATCTAATCGGATCAGCAGGGTCAAATGACCCTGGTCTAACTCACGGGAGAGGTCGTCAACCAAGGCCACAAGCACAGTCTCAGTGCCATAACCTGGACGAAAGCCAGACTGCGAGGGATCTAGGAAACTGATTTGATCCAGATGTTCCTGAAGCTGACAAGCCACCACCCGCTCAATAGTCTTCCTTAAAAAGGGAAGGTTAGAGACTGGCTGATGGCCAGGGCATCAACATCAAGTGATGGTTTTTTGAGCAGAGGCTGCACCACCGCCTCCTTGAGGTAGTCCAGCATTCTGCCCACCCTAAGGGAGGTGTTGATTATCCCGGCCAGCAACGACCCCAACGTCTCCTGATTGGCCTTGGCCAGCAACTACGTGCATGGGTCCAGATCACGAGTGGCTCAAACAGCCCCCAGAACATCCTCCCATAAAACAGGACAAGACGGGGCTTCAGCTGCCTCTGGTTCACCCACTGTTAAAAGTGCTGTGTCGAAATTGCGGTGGATTTGAGCGATTTTATCCGTAAAAAAGTCCACAAATAAGTCACAGCGAGCATTAGATGACTCTGGATCCAGGTGGAGGGAGACCGGACTGACCAGCCCCCTCACCACCCAGAAAAGCTCAGCTGGATGTGATTTAGCGCATGCAATGAGGGCAGCAAAGAAAGCCTTATTTGCTGTCCACACCGCCATGGTACGTAAACAGACTCTGTCGCAATCGGTCAACTTCAGTATGAGAACGACGCCACCGTCGCTCTAACCACCACCGTTCTCACTTCTTCTGCCACAGATCCTCCATATACCATGGGGACCTGCGTTGTCAGCAGTTTGGGAGCGGACACCTGGAAGCCGTACGGTCGATGGCCTCCACCAGCACAGAGTTCCAAAAGGCCATGAGGTCATCGAGTGAACGGCCATCGAGACCAGAGGAGACATCCCCAAGGGCATTCCAGTACTTCTGTTTCCATAAATCTCTCAGGGCAAGCCAACCAAACTGGCTCCACACCACTTCGGGGACAGACGTTCGCCAGGATACCAGCCTGGAGAAGATATTGATTACTGTGGTGTTTGGATCCAGCAAAAGGGGTGCTGTTTATTCAATCCCATTTTAGGAAGCCAGTAACCTGAGAAACCTCGTGTTGAAGGTTCTCTACAAGAAACCCTTGCGGTTTTCTGTCCTGGCACATGGCTGTTCTGTCCATCATTTCTTGACTGCCAACTGATTTGATACCATACCAATGAAGGGCTCTTATCCACAGATCTTTTAATATTTACAGGATATTGCAAGCACAGCAATTCTGCTGTCAACCCTGTACATTTAGAAGAAGACACTTCAGTTCTAGGCCAAATGTGTGTACTCTCATTAGGCTCACACACTCACAGGATATGGTTCTACAGGTGCCTTCTTCGTGAAGGAAAAGAGAGAGAGGTAATTGCTGTGGTCTCTGAGAGTGAAGGGCTCCTTGATGCTTTTGTAGACCTTGGGAAAGATTCTCACTGCAACATTCAACATTCTCCTGCTTGAGAAATTGATGTGCGCTCTGTGTGTCCAGGCTTCATCATAGGATGTTAGCAACGCCTACTACAAGATGTTCTACCTAGAGTCATATCCAGTATGTGAGCAGAGGATGTCACAAAGATATGATACTGTAACGTAGCAAGTGCACAAATTACTATGCTGCTATAGCAAGGTGCTCTCTTGTTAAGAGGGTGAATGCTCCTTCCCCTGTTGGCCATGGCTGGCATTTAGAAAACAAGGGGCTTGCAGCATTGCCTGGATGATGATACATACCTTATGGTATGTTGCAGGCAGGGTATTGCATCTAAAATGTCAAACAGCGAAGTGTTTCTGTGAGTGCTAACGAACTAGATGCTGCCCCACATTGGCCCTCAGTAACCCCAGATCCACCTGTCTTCTTTGAACAGCGGCCACCAGATGTTTGCCCTGGGGCTGCTCCAGGGCAGCCCCAAGGCTTGTTATTTCTAGGGACTGCGGAGCATGCAGCATGGGTTAAAGTTACCATGGCAACGGGTTCCCACAGGGCCGCCACCAATGTGAATGTCTGTGGGTCCACCACCACTACATAGTGCTGGGGGGCAGAAGCCCTGACCAGACCTGTGAGAACACGCCCCACCTGGCCTACCGCTCCCGCCCACACAGGAACTCTAAAAGAAAACGCACATCCCAGGTTCCCAGGCGGACTGGGGTTATCGGCTCGTGCAGTTTCTTGTTGCCATGGTTGCAGGGGCTGTGTCCCATGGCAGGGGGTGGAATCCTGGGAGGAGCGCAGGGAAATGGGTGGGGCAGGCTTGGGAGGGAGTCCAGTGGAATGACTGCCCATGTGAAGCTTTCCTTGGGCTGCTGTGTGGGACCACACAGGGAAGCTCCAGGTTCCAGGCTACTCCCAGCCCATGTGGTAACACCTTGTCCTGCTGCTGGGTTATCCTGTGCAGAGTTGTACAAATGTCAGAAGTGCAAGAACATTGACTAAAAAGTCAGTCACAATGATGACGTTTGACATGAGTATTGGACAATTATAGGATGACACAATTGTCAGAGTGAAAAATAAAAATGTATTTTCTTCTGCTGTATTTTCCTCCTTTTCAGTGTCAACAGCCAATTTCATGTGATGATATTTGTTTTTAGGGCATGGAATATCTGGGCACAAAAAGATACATTCACCGGGATCTAGCAACAAGAAATATTTTAGTAGAGAATGAAAACCGAGTCAAAATTGGAGATTTTGGGTTGACAAAAGTGTTGCCACAAGACAAAGAATACTACAAAGTGAAAGAGCCAGGAGAGAGCCCTATATTTTGGTAAGTTCCTGTTTGTTTATTTTCAGTATTTTTATACTGCCCTATGCGGTGTACAGCGACTCAGGGCGGTGTACAACAAGCATAAATAGCCAAAATGCAAAACACAGAATAAAGAACATTAAAAGCTCAAATAAAAACCAACTTAATCCCTCCCCCCCCCATCCCCCTCACCGAAGGCCTGGCGAAACAGCCAGGTCTTGCAATCACTGCAAAATAAGGAGAGGTGCCGGGAGAGAGTTCTAGGCTCGCGGTGCAGCCACCAGAATGCCCTTTCAAATGTTCCCCCCCCTCCCCCAAGAAACCAGGGTGCCCCTGGATGATGGCAGGGGCTGATCGAGGACACGGGGGTGAGGCATTCCCGCTGGTAGACAGGGCCCAAGCCATGTAGGGCTTTAAAGGTTATAACCAACACTTTTTGAAGCGAACCCGCTTCAAAAGACTAGGCAGCCAGTGCAGAGAACAGAGCACTGGTGTAATGTGCTCCTGGCGGCCCATCACCGTTAGGAGGCGGGCTGCTGCATTCTGCACCAGCTGAAGTCTCTGGATTGTTATTAGGGGTAGCCCCACGTAGAGCGTGTTGCAGTAGTCAAGCTGTGAGGTGATAAACGCATGGATGATGGTGGGAAGATTGGGGCCTGAGAGATATGGTCAGACGACAGGCCAGATGTAACTTACTAAAGGCACTCCTCACTACAGCCGCCACTTAGACATCCAGGCGGAGTTGTGAGTCGAGGAGAACCCCCAGACTCCAAACTTGAGGGACCAGAGTTGAACGCACCCCCATCAATGATGGGAGCCTCCACACATGCACCCATACCCACCAGCATCACCTCCATCTTGTCAGGATTCAGCTTGAGGCGACTCATCCTCATCCAATNCCCAGACTCCAAACCTGTGGGACCAGAGTTGAACGCACCCCCATCAATGATGGGAGCCTCCACACATGCACCCATACCCACCAGCATCACCTCTATCTTGTCAGGATTCAGCTTGAGGCGACTCATCCTCATCCAATCCCCACCGCAGCCAGGTACCAGGTAAGCACAGAAACCACAGGGTGTGGGTCAGATGAAAACAAAAGGTATAGCTGGGTATCATCAGCATATTGATGACACCCTACTCCAAATCCTCTCATGATCTAGCCCAACGACTGCATGTATACAATTCAATTTATTGCCAGCACTGGCTCTTGCCTTGGCCCAAGAAACAAGAACAAGAAATATACTACAACATAAATAAAACAGTCTAAAAGAATATAGGCATTAAAAATGTAAAAGCAATATAATACAGACATAGATAAGGTGAGTAAAACCACATACTAGTGTCAATACTAAATCAACAATATAACCCTTCTCGCCGTGACTCAGTCTAGGTCTTTGGGCCAACATTCCCAAATGCCTCCTAAGATCCTCGGATACAATCTATTACTGCGTCAAGATGAAATATGTGGATCTAAAGCAATTGGCCCAAGGGTTTTACTCGCCAATAATACTGAAAAGGGAGCCGGTAATTCGAGAGTCACAAGCCTATTTGGGATTGCAAGAGTTGGAAAGTTCCCTCACCCTACAGCCCAGTTGCTCTTTGACAAACGACCTCTTTTTGATCACCAAAGATGTAAAAGTCCCCAGGGCCACCATAACCTCCTTCTGAGTCAAAGTGAGAAGTGCCAAAAAGCAATCCCCAGAATCCGAGGGTCAACCCCTGAGGTAAGAGCGGTAATATCCATACCCGTTTATGGGTAGCATAGTAAGGACATTTAAGAAAAAGATATTCTACAGATTCTACTTCCCTCCTGGAGCAAGTGCATAGCCTCTGACCAAGGGGGATACGTTTATACCGACCCTCGGTCACGGCTGTCTCCATTAACTGAAAGCGGAAAAGTGTATATGCCCTACGAAGTTTAGAGTTAGTAAGCAAATCCAGGTATGGCTCTTGAGTAGGCATAAGCTTGATCTCCCCAAGCTGTGGTGCCACCTTCCACGCCCTAACCACAGCCATATCTTCCTGCCATGCTACGTCATGGAGTCTACAAAAAATCTCAGCTCTGATCTGAGAAAAGGCTTTTTCCACAATAGTGGTCAAAGGAGTGTCCCATGATCAAATGAGTTAAATAGAGGAGCCAAGAGTAGCTCCGCACCCCAGAATACAATAACTTTTCCCTGAGGCATTGAAGTGTTAGTGCTGCCTCCAAATGGCCAAGAATTCGCATCCAGTAGCTTAAATATGCTTTTTTGGCAAGCGAAAGGATTGATGGCACACCCGTTTCAGCCAGGGTCGTCCCTGCCACTAGGCAGACCTAGGCGGCCGCCTAGAGCGGCAGATTTGGGGGGAGCGGCTGGCAGGAAACAGAAGGTTGCTACCTTGTAAACAAGGTTCTTTGAGATGGCGCTAAACTTTCTCACAAATGGGTTTGCGCTTCCCTTACCAGCACACACCAAGCTCACTAATTTAAAAACCACGTGACGTTCGTGCGCCCCATACCATATAAGGTACCTTCCCACCTAAACCCAACAGTTCCTTCCAACCCTAAGCGATTATGAAGAAAATTCCATGTGAGGCTGGAAGGGTGGGCATTTGTGAGAATGTTCGGAGCCATCTCAAAGAACCTTGTTTACAAGGTAGCAACCTTCTGTTCTTCTTCGATTGGCTCCTCCCATTCTCACTAATGGGAGAGTACCAAGCTTAGAAATAGGCAGTGGGGGAATTTTCTATCAAAAATCAAACTTAATGCCTACTGCATGCAAAAGAACAAGAGCTTATTATGTAGTAAAACAGGTAAGTATATTTACAGGGAACCTCTACATATAGTAAAGTCTATTATATAGAAACAAGTGGTTCTTCTGTGTTTGTTTGCTTTAAAAAAAAAAAAAAGGTTTGAAAACAAAATTAAGTATAGACACACCAAGAGAAGTGTGGGGCTGGGAAACTAGGTAGAGAGCATAGTGCTTCACAAAGGTATGTGGGGAGCTGCAAGTTGCCGCCCTACATATCTCTTGCGGAGAAATGTTAGAAAAAGCGACCATAGAAGCACCCAGTGCCCTAATTGAATGTACTCTCGAATTAGGTGGAGGCGAGAATCCGCCCAGTTGGTAAGTAAGCAAGATCAGCTGTGCCAACCATTTGGAAATAGTCTGAGAAGATATCTTCTGACCCAACCTAGGTAGGGATGGGGAGATAAACAGAGTGTCTGAGAGCCTGCAATCTCTGGTCTTATCTAAGTAGGTGAGCACAGCTCTTTTTACATCTAGTGTGTGTGCCATGGCCAAATTCTCAGATGCATGAGGAGGAGGGGAAAACACGGGGAGAACAACTTTCTGGGATAAATGAAACCGAGAAACTATTTTAGGTATAAAGGATGGGTGAGCTGAAAATTCTAATCTGTCCGGGAAAACCTGGAGGTAGGGTTCCTTTATAGAAATGGCAGCAATTTCACTAACAC
>QEPC01011191.1:4248614-4311914 GCA_003113815.1 Sphenodon punctatus | reverse complement strand
TGCACCTCTCTCTGCCATTTCTAGGCATGTTACCCTTCCTGGTTCTAAATCATTCTTTGCTCACCCTATGGTTAAGAAGTTCCGCAAGGCTCTTATAAATTTGTTCCCGCTGCATCAGGTACTACTGTCTCAATAGGATCTTAATTTGGTACTTGATCGATTGACGAAACATCCCTTTGAGCCTCCAGAACAGGCAGATCTATTCCACTGGACCTTAAAAACTGCCTTTTTGGTAGCTGTCATGCTACTTACATAGGACTTACAAGTGGATGGTTTAAGTTCATTTTGGAGAACAAGGTCTAACTTGTTAAGGATTGAGCCCCTTCGGTATGTGAATCCTCCAAGCATGGAGGTTCAGTCGTCTGAGTTCCGGGTGGAGAATTTTCCCATGGTTCAAGGACAGCAAGTCCGGGATCTGGGGTAGGGCAAGGGATGAGTTGGCTAGATTTTGAAGCTCATGATACCATATCTGGCGAGGCCACCCTGGAGATATGAGGATAAGATTGGCCCCCTCTAACCGAACCTTGCTCAACACCTGTGGAATGAGAGGAATGGTGGGCTGTCCTGGTGCAAAAAAGGCTGCACTTTGCGTTCAGGGCAATGGAGAATAGGTCTACGTACCCCATACCACCACTTGGGGGGGGAGGGGGGGTGCCAAATTTTGTCATCGCCTAGAGCAGCAAAATGCCTTGGTACGGCCCTGGTCTCAGCCCTAAGAATTGCCCCCGGAACACTAGGGCCCACCTTAAGCAAGCGCCTGAGGAAGACATTCTGGACCCTTTCCAGAATCAAGATATCCGGAAAGGGGACAAGCTCTATTCCGAATAACAAGATTGATGGAATCTTGGCTTTATAAACGTTGAGAAAGGCCGAGACCGATAACCCCTTGGAGATGTTATAGGCCCTAGTAAGCGTCCACCTAGCCTGTAAGGATTTATTGACCCTAGCCTTCAAATGGGAACTCCAAGTACCCCTAGAGTTAAAGAATACCCCAGTTAATTAGAGGAAGTAACTGTGGCAACTTTCCCCACTCTTGTCTTCCAATTGGAAGACAATTTCCTCCCCCCCACCCCCATAACCATTATCTTGGTCTTAGAGAGATTAAGGTTCAAGCCATTAGCTAAACAATAATTATATAGTTTCTCCAATGTTCTCTTGATTCAAACTTCAGTTTGTGACAAGAGTACAATATCGTCCGCAAACTGAAGGAGGCCTACAGAAAACTCTCCAATTTTAGGGGCGTGGACCGCCTCTGACTTGATAATCTTAAATAGATTGGAGAGGATGAGATTAAATAACATGGGTGCTAATACGCAACCCTGGCACACTCCTCTCCTAATCGGTATGGGGGCACTCAAGTTTTGTTCCAGATTAATCCTAACCTGGGCCACATTGTTTGTGTGCAACTGTACTATGGCTGATATTAGTATGTCATCAAGGCCAAGGGGTCTCAACTTAGCCCAGAGTCTATTTCTAGGCACCGAGTCAAAGGCCTTTGAAATATCCGCAGAGACCAAATACAGCTTGCCCTTCTTAGTTTTAATATACTTATGTATAATATGGGAGAGAATATAGCAATAGTCCAAAGTAGACCGACCTTCCTGGAACCCAAACTGTTTGTTGGGAATAACAGCCCTTTCATCAACCCATCTTTGCAAAGAACCAAGCAGGGCTTTAGCGTAAACTTTGCCAACTACAGATAGTAAACTAATTGGCCTATAACATTCAGGATCGTAATAGTTACCCTTTTTAAAAATGGGGATAATAGTGCTACTAGACCATATTCGAGGGATCTCTCCTCCCTTGGGAGACAAAACTTGGGCCCACCAACTGGGGGCAGCCTGCAGAACCTCTGCCGTAAGTTGGTCTGGGCCTGGGGCCTTAATTAGATTTAGAGCCATTATTATTCCAACAATCGTAGATTGGGAAAAGTCCTCAACCTGCCAACTGGGAGAGGAAATCTCACACAACGGCCCAACTAAATCCTCATTACACACCTCTTGCTCAGAATAGAGGGCACTAAAAAAGCTTTGCCACTCCTTCGCTGGAACCCCACCCCCAGAACCCTCCTTTAACTTCAAGATTTTATTCAAGGAGGCCCAGAATCTACCGGTATTACCAATGGCCAAATCTGCGGCCAGCCTAGCCCATTGCTGCTGGTAATACCCCACCCTAGTGGCCTTAGTTAGTTTAGTGTATTCTGTCCTAGCCTTGATAAACTCAGCCCTGTCTTCCTGAGCTCCACTAACAACCCATTTCTTCTTACATTGGGCTAGATATTTTTTTCCGGTCCTACACTCAATGTTAAACCACCACCCCCAAGAGCGGGGAAAGCCCCCACGTCTAGATGGTATGAAAGAGATTCTCGCAAAGAGAATCCTCATTTAATACTACTAGCCCTACTCAGGTATACATTGAACAGGCGAGGGGACAGAATAGAACCCTGCACGACTCCGCATGCGAGATCCTGGGGGTGGGGGGGGAGACGAACACTCCCCCAGGACCACGCACGGAGTTCTACTGGCCAGGAATGAGCTGAACCATTCAAGAACAATCCCCCCCTCCCCCAAGCACAGTCCCGCAGACGTGTCACCAAAAACTCATGTTTCACCATATCAAACGCCGTTGAAAAAGCTAACAAAATCAGGAGTGTGGACCTACCTCGATCCATCTCTCGGCTCACAAAGCCACAAGTGCAGTCTCCGTACCATAACCCAGACGAAATCCTGACTGCGAAGGATCAAGGAAACCAATCTGGTCCAGATGCCCCTGGAGCTGATTGGCCACTGTCTGTTCAATAACCTTCCCTAAAAAGGGAAGGTTAGAGACAGGTCGATAGCTGGCCAGGGCGTCCATGTCAAGAGATGGCTTCTTGATCAAGGGCCGTACTACAGCCACTTTGACACTCCATGACCCTGCTCTCCACCAAGGAGGCATTGACCACCCAAGCCAGCAATGCTCCCAATGTCTCCCGGCTGGCCTTAACCAACCAGGATGGAAATGGATCAAGTTCACAAGTTGTGGCCCGCATCACCCCCAGCATCTCCACCGCATCAGAGGACGATATCAGCCCAAACTAATCCCACAAAACGGGACAAGGTGGGGCATTCATAGCCTCAGGTACACTCCCTGCCTCAAACGCGGTATCGAAACTGGTGAATGCAAGCAGTTTTGTTAGTGAAAAAGTCTATTCAATGGTCACAGCGAGCACTGGATGCCTCCAGTTCCAGGCGGAGAAAGGCCAGACTGACCAGCCCCTTCACCACCCAGAAAAGCTCAACTGGATCAGACTTTGAGGACGATATGAGGGCAGCAAAGAAAACCTTCTTTGCTTCTTACATAGCCACGGCATAGGTTCTCAAAGCAACTTTTTCGCAATCGCTCGGCTTCAGCACGGGTCCAGCGCTCTAACCACCTCCCTTCCTGCTTCAGCAGGTGCAGGTCATCCGTAAACCACGGGGCCCTGCTTCGCCTATGCGTGGGAAGTGGACGCCTGGGAGCCATTCAGACGATAGCCTCAGTCAACAAGGTGTTCCAAAGTGCCACAAGGTTATCAAGTGTGTGGCCATCAAGGTCGTAAGGCACAACCCCCAGAGCATTCCAGAACCGATCTGGTGCCATAAGTCTACAGGGGTGAACCAAACAAATAGGTTCCACATCCTACCAGGGGCAGACATATTCCGGCAGAATGGCCCGCAGGAGATAACGATCTGTCCATGACAAGGGCATGGATGACACCTTCCCCACTACCAGATCCCCCGCCTCAAGACCAGTGCAGAATACCAAGTCCAGAGTATGCCCCCCTTCATGAGTCAGGCCAGTTATCCTCTAGGACAAGCCCATGATTGTCATGGTGGCCATGAACTCCTGCCTCCCTAATATTGGTGTCAGTGTGAATGTTGAAGTCTCCCAGGACAACCAGTCGTGGAGAATGCAACACCACCTCCGACACCAAATCAGCTAAAGCAGGCAGGGATGATGTTATGCAGGCTGTGCTATATTTGATGTATGAAACCAGGAAAGGTGTTCGCAGTGACACAGAGCTGAAGAATCTTATTTTACAGTGAAATGCAAGACATATTTCAGATATATAAAACATAGTTTTAATCTCTTGCTCTTTGCTTTAAATCTGATTTCTAATCTGTAGTGTAGAGGGGTGGATTAAGTGGAAGAGAATGCAGGGTGAAAATTTCCCATGATCGTATTGTCTCCAGTCTACAATATGCTTTATACTAGATTACGATTTAATGTAACTGCTGCTTGTAATATAACAAAACTGGCTCATAGTTTGGTTTCAGAGAGCTGGCCTTGACCTCTGATTCCTCAAAATACTGCATAGTCTCTGGGATAAGTAAGAGATCAGGTAGCAGCATTGGCAAAAAAATTAACATTTTCAGCTGCAGCATGGAAGCCTCCCTGATGCAGATCTACCCATAGTGATCCATGCATTTGTTAGTAGCAGGCCAGGATATAGCAATACATCATTTGTTTCTGAATGGTGATAGCAGTGCAGATATTTTAGATTTTAGGAAAGAGAGTGTTGATGCTGCTGCAAGCACATCAGTCTTGACTTCTAGCTTTTCCATTGGCTCTCCGGCCGCTTCTGTTCTAAGTTCAAGACCTTGATTTTGATTTTAGAAGCTGTAAAGTGATAGAACCTAAGTGCACTCGTAACCACATCGTTATTTCCAATTACCATTCCTCCAGAGAGACTGTAGTTCAGAACCAAAATGTGAGTGCTGGAGTGTAGTGTTCGATCAAGGCGGCTTGACAGTTCAAGACCTTGATTGGAATTATAGAGGTAGGTCAACTCTTTTGTAGTGTGAAAACAGACAGAATGCTAACTCCACTTTAACACCACTTTTAATACTGCTTTAACATTTCTTATGCATGTTGCAGGGATTCAAAGGGCACTAATACAGCTGTGCAACATGCATAAGAAATGTTAAAATTGAGTTAGTGTTATTTCTGTTTTCACTCATAGTCTAACTGCCTTTGTTCCAAGTAGATAAAAAGCCCTCCTTTTTGACAGCATTTTCCCACGTTTGCCAGATAATTTTAAAAGTCTTTTAGCAGTGGCTTGTTTAAACAGGAAAGAGCTGAAGTGAAGACACAATGAGAGTCTAAATACTTGTTTGAAATGCGTTTACTCCATGAGCAGGAGTGCGTGCTTAGTACTTGTAACCTGCTACGGCAGTGGTTCCCAAATGTTCTGTTTGTGTGACCCCATTTTGAGACTTAAGTATAATCTCATTACTCCAGACATGCAGCAAAAACATTCAGTGACTCTCAGATCTCAATCAGGATCATAACTCCATCCATAGATAGTGTGGCTCCAATTGGGATCCCAACCCACAGATTGGGAATTTCTGCAGTAATGGAAAGGTACCAATGTCAAGTCAAAACACACCAAAACTTTTGTGCTCTGTAAATAAGAGAGTAGGGAATATAATGGGCAAACATGCATAAAAATTAGTCTTAAGAACAGGGTCAGACCCAAGAGGAATTAAGTGAGGCAGTACTTTGGGCATAATATGAAGTCTGCAGAAAGATCCCCATTGGCTTTAATGGATTTTGAATTATGCTATTAAAAGATGTAAATCATTTTAAACGGCTAAAGATGAAGTTACCAGTAATGATGCTGATGGAAGTCAGAGTTATTAATATAGAGATCATTAGGCCGGAAGGTACCTCAAGAGTTGTCTAGTCCAGCCCCCTGGGCCATTTATTGCAGGATCTGCCAGACTACTCACGCAGAAAGTCCATCCAACAATAAAAAGAGTTTATAATAAAAATCTGCAACAAACAGAGATTGGGAGTGACCAGAGCAGGGAACAATCTTATAAAAGAAAAATCCAGATGTCTCAAACAAGTGACCCGCACTCCAGAAAAATGCAAAAAAAAACCTCAACAACCTCAGAGTCAAATGCTAATCTGATCCAAGGAAAATTCCTTCCCCAACTCAAGTATGGTAAACAATTAGACCCGGAGTACGTGTGTAAGACGTATGTCTTACACACATGACAAACACATGACAGAATTATAGTACCCAAGCACCAGAATAGAATACCCCATCAGTCCCATCTCAGTAGGAAGATAAAATACTTTTTTTAATGTTCCACAACAGTGGTTCACAAACATTTTGTGACTGTACCCCTTTTCAACTTTAGCAAAGAGCCAAGTACCCCCAAGGGATCCACGAACCACTGTTACAAAAAAGGTTATGTTTTGTGTGGTAATGCAGAATGTACTGTCTTTTCCTTACCTACAAAGTTGACTGACTTCTCCCATATGACGCAGGTATGCTCCAGAATCGCTGACAGAGAGCAAGTTTTCAGTGGCCTCAGATGTGTGGAGCTTTGGTGTGGTCCTGTATGAGCTCTTCACGTACATTGAAAAAAGCAAAAGCCCCCCAGCGGTCAGTGCATGGTTATGGATTCCTTGAGATCATTCTCTCTTGACCTTAGCGGAAATGTTCACGTTGTAGATAAATTTAAGTGTGCAGTTATTTATTGTTCCTTTTATGCTCAGAATTGGATTTACAAAGTGTAACATTGTTATATACATGAAGAAACCTACTGAAAACCACTGTTACCACTATGATAACTTTTGATTAAGCATAGAAAATAATGCAGTATGCTGTGAAAGCTCTATCGACACTAGGCTTGTTACTGTCCATTGAACAATTTTATAATACTCCATCAGATGTTAACTTTGTTCCCTTGGCAATAGGGCCTCAGGTGACAGATACATCTTGATGCTGTTTGTACCATGTTGAATGTGGTTACAGAGCTGCAAACACACAATAAACTGACTTGGATATTATTGCTCATGTAAATGGAGGTGTTCGCAGGATGAAGGCCCAATCCAGACTAAGGATGCCACTTCAGAGGGATTCTATAGCAATTCTCAAAGTGTAATTGGTCTCTAGCTGTAGCATACAAGAATTGGTGCTATAGCTGTGATGGAAAATCACAGCTATTCTCAGGCACAGTTCTAGTAAAGAGCAGAGTTGTAGAACAGCAGTATGATGGTTCACCTGGTGTAATAGATGGAAGAAGTTCAAGAAAGTGCACTATATCTGTGAGGTAACGGAAGTTCAAACACTTTCTGTAATGTGGACCAGAAATGGGTTGTCCTTGTCTATTGAGTTATAATTAGCTGTCAGGAACAGCTGTGAGGAAGCAAGTAGTCTCCCTTGATTTTAGTGCTCACATTCAATCCTGGATCATTTCCCCTAGCACAGATCTTTCTTGTTTTATATTAGCTGTTCCAGTAAAGCATCTTCCAGGCGCTAATTTAGTTCAGTGTCACATGTCCAGGTATATCTAAAATATATGGTTCAAGCCTTAGGAAACCCACTTCCTGCAGTGGGTAAGACCTAATTAAGTTGGTGTGGTCCTTTTTTGAATTTTCAGCACCTTACAGGAGTTTAAGAGAGAGTTTCTATATAGAGGATTGTACTGTGGCAGTCAAATAGAGTAAACGTCTAGCAAAAAGATTTCTTCAAGTCTTCAAACCATTACACAAACCATTACAGAATGCAGTTATCTTTTCATAAACTCCAGTTGGCTTTTTCTTTCAGGAATTCATGCGCATGATTGGTAACGATAAGCAAGGGCAGATGATTGTATTCCATTTGATAGAACTTTTGAAGAATAACGGAAGGCTGCCAAGACCAGATGGATGCCCAGATGAGGTATTACAACGAAATATTTTGTCCTCTTGCTAAATGAGTTATGTTGCCTTCTCTTGGCTGCATTGCACCTACTGTGTGTCCTAGTATAGGCATTTACAACAAATTTCAAACACACTAGGCTGCTTATTTTTATCAAGATCAAGAATACTGCACATATACAAGGTTTCCAAGATGATATTGATGTGATATTGTATTTCCTGGCTTTTGTACAATATTGCTTAAAACTTGTTTTTAAAATAACTTTCAGTTTTTAAATTTAAAAACTTCCTGTGCCGTTATCCATACAGCTATTGCCATCACATATCTCGTGTATGTATACATGTGTGATGAAAACTTCTTGCAACAAAGCACAGTGCAACTTTGTTATAATGCATGTCAAAGTGAACCTGTGACCATGACTCCCAATGTGGTTTTCCCTCCCCCACCCAATAGAATCCTGGTGCAAGCTGCTTATCAGGAACCAGTGCATTGTACACCTGGGTCAAGTATTTACATTAATAATTCAGTTCCAGGGGCGCCGTGTTGGAGGTCCCCCGGGTTTCACGGGGGGCCATACAGAGTAGGGCGTTCTCAGTGGCCGCACCTTTGGGATTCCCTCCTGGTGGGGGCTCGTCTGACCCCTGACCTCCTGGCGTTCCGTAGGAGCTGTAAGACCTGGCTGTTCCATCAGACATTTGACGAGGGAGAGGGGTAAAGGGTGGGTGGGAAGGGGGGGGTGGTTGGGTTGTTTCCCCTGTTAGTTTATGGTTTTATGTTTTAAATGGTTTTATATTATATTTGTATTTGATATTTTATATTTTTATTGTTGTTGCCGCTCTGGGCTGCCTGTGGCGGGAAGAGCGGGGTAAAAATATGTAAAATAAATAACAAATAAATAATAATGCAAATTCATATCCAACACAGTCCTCAGTGTGGCTTCCAAATACCATGTTATGATGAGGTTGCAGTGTAATTTTTTTTTGGGGGTGGGACAAATTCACAGAAAAAGTTTCATTGGATCCAGAATTGCAGCTTGCTTGAGATGCACTGAACCATTTTGGAGCTCAAAAATTTAACTCTGGGTTCCAGTGTGTCTTTTTGACCGGAGCAAAATGTCTGAAGGGAACTGGAGCAGAGCCCAGCTTGGAATTTATTCATTCTCTCATTGATCTTTGGTCATTTTCATGTATTTATGCACACGAGGCTTGGAAAGCTGGGGGTTTTAGTGTGTCAAGAAGTTCTCCAACTTCTCCCTTGCAACTTAAAAGGGATCCGAGAGGTGCTTTCAGAAATACAGAAAAACCCATTGACAGCAGCCAGTGGTAAGCCAGTGTGAAGGTTACAATATGGTGGTGTGACATATGATCTGTTATACGACAGGAGATGGTAGTTTAGCAGTGGAAAAGTCCTCTAGGTCCAATTCAGGAAACTTGGCCATGGCTGTACCAACGGGTGTAGCTGTTTTAACATCATAATAACCATGTTGTAACCCTACTGGACTACCACTTGCTGCTGTCTCAAAGAACCTGATTTTAACCGTTCCTGTGATCAAACACAGTTCGTTACCACTCCCTTCACTGCTACTGCTTGAATCAACTAGAGAGAGCAATTAAACCAAGTAAGGAATGAATCTAGGAGCTGAGTGTTCTTTCTCTACAGCACTCTGATCCCTGGCTGCTCTGAAGTCACTCATGGGAGCCTCTAAACTGTCACACCAGTTCAAACTCTTTAAAACCATCTAAAAGTTATCCTTCCAGAATACTGATCTCTTCTCTCTTCTGCAGATCTATGCCATCATGACCGAATGCTGGAACAATAATGTAAGCCTGCGCCCCTCCTTTAGGGATCTTGCTCAGCAAGTGGATCGTATAAGGGAGAACATAGGTGGATGAAGAGACTGAAATTCATCTAGAGGACATGTTGGAGCATGGAACAAAGTGGGTTTTTTTGTTCCTTTGTGTTGCTGTGGATTAATGGACCTACACACACATTCATCTTGGCTGTTGACAGACTGGATGGAAATGGTCCATCAGAACCTGCAGACTCTGATGAATTTTGCTCATTTTCTTCATCAAGATACTACAAGGACAGGCCAATGGAATACTTTAATAGAAAAGGAAAGTATTTTTCTAAGAAAAACAGCATAACAATATGCAGTCAGTCAGCATCACCATTATTTGCCTTACTTGGCAGTGCAAAAAAGGAGTGACTTATCAAGTCATTGAGGCTTTGAGAGAGAGGAAAAGACTGAGCACATTTCCTTTCAGAGCAGAAGGTACTCAGCATATGCTTATAGTCTTTTCACAGTGAATGTAGAGCAACTTGGCATCCTCTTCGGTGTGTTGCAAAAGGGCTTGTATTTATTGTTAATAGAGTTTTATAATTTGTTCGTTGTCAAGGCAGAAAGGCTTCATTTTAGAGCGAATGGAAGGTGTGTAAATAATTTGCTAAACAAAATTCAGTGTGCCTGTTTGAGTCAATTATTGGCCAGCAATCTAAGCAGGGATATCTGTTGGTTGTGTGATGTACTGTAAATATTTTGAGGGAAAGGGAACAAGTAAGCTTTATTATAAGCACCCTCCAAAAATTATATTTTGAAGCAAACAGGCTTGAAAATATTTAACACAGACTATTTTCCTACTTTACTCCTTTGTATTTGTTGTGGAGGAGTTAGTTTCTTGCCATATTTTATAAAGGTACAGGTAACAGGAAGAAGTGAAACTGTTTAGAACTCAGCGATGATACATTTCTTGGAATACTAAACCCATCGTTGAACCTTATTCCATTTACCCTCCCTGATTTTTAACACACACACCCCAACCCACATTTCAGTATCAGAGTTAAACCCTTCCAAAAAGGTGTTTAAAAAACAAAAGAGCTTGCATGGCCAGATACCATCTTACTAGGACATTTGCTGATAAAGGTGCACGATAGGATGCTCAGAAAGCCATTTGTTAGTTTTTATTTTTTTAAAAAACAACACAACCGTGAATTCTGTATCAAAAGAAGACTCTTAAATAAATTAAAAATGCAGATTGCTGCATCCTAGAACAGAACCAATGGAGAAGTTGTTAGGAGGAGGAGATCTCACTGAAACCCTCCACCCTGTCATTTTGTATGCGGCAGGGAGGCTGGATTTGCTCCCTGCAAAAAGAGACCTGGGATCTACCCTCCAGCCCCCATGGAACCTGCGGGAGGCCTGGGCTGCAACATAAGGCACCTCTACATCAGTGCCAGCTCTGTCCCCAGAGGTTCTCTGATAGCTTGACTATTGGAGGGTGCCAACTTGTGAGGAATCTCTCCAGGAACAATAATAAAAGTTCCAGACTGAAATACTTTTCTGCCACCTCTTCTTAGGACCAACCCACTCCCTCTCTCCCAATCTACCCAACAGCTCCCCACCCACCTCATGTAAATATGCCCTGAAGGTGCTGTGAAGGTGAATGACTCCAACCCATTCTCAGTGGGGTGTGGCTTCACCCAGCGGGTCTCCTCCATTCTTGGATCTAAGGGACGCAATCCCTATTTCCTTAACTTACCAAAAAATGTGATGGCTTCTAATGAAATAGTGGGGAATTACCATTGACGGAGTCCATCCCTACATTTTCAGAGCATCTTGGTTCCTTTTGATCAAAGCAAGAGCCATTTTAGCAAAATTTCTAATAGAATCATCATCTTTAGTTGTAGCCAGAAAAATTAATAAAAGAAGGCTTAACGCTCTTCTTAGGACAGAGTAGTCCAGAACCAACAAATAAGGTTCCAACCAAGGAGATTTTTAAAAAAGGTGATATAGATGAGCAGATTTTAAATTGGCAAATTTTCTCATGTCCGCTAAAATAGCCAGATCTGCCAGTTGTCTGTGGATCATGAATTTTACCTTAGAATTGTACTTGTGCACTAATGCCTCCACAGTTTGCCCAGTCATTCTAAGGAGTAAAATAAGTTTCTTGTACCACTGAGACATAAGAGAGGAAGATGTGATGGCTTCTAATTAAACGCCATGTGAATTCTGCTTGCTCACTTTACATATGGTAGTTTGTCAACTATATTTAACCTATAACATTTTTCCTCTTCTTGTTCACAAAGACTCACTTTAAGGGCAGCAGAGTTCAGTGTTTGCTCTTGCAGCCAAATAGAATGCTCACGTTTTACAAAAACATTAGTGAAACAGGACAACTATTCAAGGGGACAGTTGTGTAAATTTTATAGGAAGCTGGAGAAAAGTACCTCAAAAGGCCCAGTGTTTAGTTTAGTGCAGTGCCAGTATAAGAATGTTCTGTACCACTATGGACTCTGTTTTGCATTCTTAACTAGGGCAAAACTCCTGTTTGCTTAAGAGCTGGGAGTTATGCCAATAGTAAAAAGGACTGGATCTGGGCCCTCTGTTCTTGATATTGCATTTTAACAATATCTTATGCCTCTGTTGCCACAAAGTTTCAAACACTCAGCTTTTTTTTTTTTTTTTTTAAGTAATTTCACAATTTGTTTTTGAAATGCAAATAACTTTAAAAGTGCTTTGTACATTGCTTTTGAAGTTGATTTTCAAATAAGTTGTCCAAGAAAAGTCTTTGCATTTGTAGAGTCTTCACTGTATGTGTGCTGATTATTTTTCTAGCTAATCAAAATATAACAGCTTCACAAGCATTAAAACAGCATTCGAACTGGGATAGCTAATGCAGAGATAATCTAAATTTACAGTCTCTGATGCTCAGTAACTATTTTCCAGTAGATGACAAGAAATATTTTATGTAAAAATCTCAGGGACATTTGTGTAATGCAATGAAGAGATCTTCCATACTGCTATTTTTTTCAAGTGAATAAAAAGCTCTCTGCTTGTTACAGTATACCTGATTTCATACTCTATTTGATTTCATGAGTGTAGTGTTGAAACTCAAGAGGATGGAGACTTTTGAAGTTATGTATAATTTTAGATACTTTTTAAAAGATTAGATTTTTGGGGTGAGTTGTGGTTTTTTTGCTTTTGGTTTTTTTTACTTTTTATACCCATTTTTAACTTTTAGGGAAACAATTTTTTGTCACAGTGGAAATTTGTTCATGCTGTTGGACAGGGACATTAACCCATTTTAACAATTCTGGCTGACTGACTCCTGTGGAATCAGTGGTGAAAGTCCCGTTGATTTCATTGGAGAGAGAATTTCAGATTTTAGACTTGATTGTTAACTTTTATCCTGCACAATAAGCATCTCCAGTTCCTGTTGAAACCAAGGAGAGATGAAAGTTTTTCAGGAACAAGTATTTAATGCAGTGTATATCTTTAGTACTTTGTCCAAATAGGAATTTCAAGTTTCTCCGAGGATGATACACAGGGATATAAATGCAGTGGCTTTGCTGGACTTCGTTAATGTCAAATGTAATAGCCTTTGAAATGGGAAATTAGCCTCATTAGTTACAGTAGTCCTGTATATACTGTGGTATTTCTTTTACATTAACAGTCTACATTAACAGATAAGTCTTAATTAATTACTTTCCTCAGTTGGCATTCAGTTTGTCACACTTTCTTGTTATTTATATGCTGCCAAAAATGCTGTGATTTGTTGTTTAAAAAACAAAATTTTAAAATGCTCTGTCTTACACATACATGACTGCTGCTATGGAGTAAAGTGTAATTTTTATCACAGCTACTGCTTTTCAGATTTTTTAATTTAAAAAAAAATCATTTTAATATAAATGAAGTACATATTGAAAAACTTTTTACCAATGCAAATGTTTTTTTAAAATTCCAAATATAATAGTGGTCTGTGGGCTATTAATTATGAAAATGTTCAGCTTCAAAATTCATTCTTTAAATATTCCAAACAGTTGCAACAGTCATGTAATAAGCAACAGAAGTAAGGTTCCATAAAGCTGTGACCTAACCAGAAAGGAGGGAAACTAGCAGCTGATCTGAGTTTGGACAAATCACAGTATCCAAGAAAGGCTTCCATAGTCCTCAGACATCATCTACTGTATATCCTTATAAATATTGCTGTACCAACATATTTCAAAAAGTATTAAAATGATTTTTAAAAATCAGAAAGCTTCTAATTTTTGCATTTTTTACAACTTGTAATTAAGGCACAGAGCAAAGCATCAACTGCAAACTATATCATACATTATTTAGGACTAAGGATATATTGCTTAATATTTCCTATCGTTCTTTGTGTAAACTATAATACAAGTTGCCAAATTTATATTAATACAAATGTATAGCAATAATATTCAACAAACCTGGCCAAGAATCTTGGCTGGGGAGCCCCATTCTCTCTACATGTTCTTTTTGGGTACTTCTCTTGTATGCACACTTGATGCGATAGTTTTTCCATGACCAGAATATTCCACGTTTTGCTATATGTATTCCTTAGGAGAAACGGTCACTTGTAACACAAAGACTAACTGCAAATAGTAAAAGTGAAATTAATTTATCGTTGAGTTTAAATTGTGGTTCTTTTGTTGGAACATTAAGTAGGCATATCAAGCAATTCCTAGGAATTCAGCATTTTATGGGAGTGGATTCCTGTGACAGTTTCCCCCCCCGAACTGTCTAAATGCTGCACACCACCACTGCATGGGTAGGTATATTCCCTTTTTAATCACAGCCCCTCCAACAGAGTGCATATCATGTAGCATAAATGTGATGAGTTCTAACAAGTGTAAAATACCATTCATACAGCATGCTGTACAAAAATTCTTGAGCAAGACCAATTGAAGAGGTGTATCTTCCTTATCATATAGAAACCCAATTACCCAGATCAATCTCTTTTTTCCTTCAAAATCCATCTCCCATCTTTTCATTTGGGTTATTTCCTTGTCAACATCTTGTAAAATCATTCTACTATATATCTTAGAACTTTTGATCTAGTTTGTTCCTGAGTCGTCAACTAAAATATAATTAAAGGCCTTGCGTGTGGCCCTTGGCAAGGGTTTGGGGGGGGAGGGGATGACTTTTGGTTGCTGTTTTTGAAGGGGTTGGGCTAGAGTGACAGAGCTGCCTTTGTGGCAGGAGTTGAGTATCAGATTGGGGCGGAATTGTTAAGGGTGGTAGGGGTCTTTTGTGGAGCTGGATTAGGACTCGTCCCCTCGTGAGAGGAGGGGATTGGGTTAGAGTGGGGGGGGATTGTTGTTTGAAGGGTATAGGTAATGTTTCGCTCCTCCAGTGAGAGTGGGAGAGGGAGGGACTGAGTTAGGAATGGGGGGCGGCAGTTTGACCCCTATGGGAGGGTTATTGTTCACCCCCCTGTGAGAGAGGGGGGTGGGGGTCTTCCTTGCCAACCAGGTGGGACAGCCACCGGTTGGGATGGGGGGGCAGATCAGGGGGGGCCACAGCCATTGCGGTCGTGATGGGCTGGGGAAATTATGGTCCCTCTGGTATAACAAAATATTTCTATTAACAAATACAGCTCCTTGTATATAGAGATTTTTAGCTTAGCCAGTTTAGAGCTGCAACCCCTTGCATATTATTTAGCCTAGCCAATTTAGAGCTAGAATTAATCGTTAGCGGGACTCATTGATCGTTATCAGGGAAATACATGTATTAATTGCATAAAGCAAGAAGGCAGTTAATATACATTGTTCCTGATTCTGGCAGTACTTGCACTCTAGTACAATACATAGTAAGGTATCTTTCTCATCCAGGTGGTAGAAGGCGGGTGGCAGGCTGGTCCCAGAAGGTGAGGCGGGCGCCCAGGGTGAGCTCAAATGCAAGGTTCCCTCTTTGAGAGCAATGGTTAGGGACACAAGTCACAGATGTTCAACAGCAAGTTGACCCCAAGCCCTATGTGTACAGGTTCTGGTCTGTAGTCTTTTATATGTTGTTAGCCCCATTGGTTTCAATGGGCATCACTGAATCATGCTGAGGAAGTGTCACCAGTTGCAACATCTGCCTGATGGTCATCAGAATGCAGTAGGGTGGACTCATCTTCATCCTTATCGTTCAGAAAGTCTTTGTCTCTGCTTCAGGACAGTACCTGCTTATCTGAACAGATGTCTCTTGATGGTCCTTAATGGTGCTAGAGTGGGTCAGGAAACAATAGTTGCATTTCTCTGAGACCATCCTCGAGTGGGGCGTAGTCTTTAGAAGTGTCGCCATTACTGTCTCTTAGAAATTTCCCCCCACATTTGTCCTTGATGCCAGGGTAATCATCAGGGTAGTTGGCAGCAATTTGCACATGAAGCACCCTTTGTGTGTGTGTGTGTGTGTGTGTCAGTGTCAGTCATGATAGTTCTGGGGAAATTCCGAAGGACTCCAGGTGCCTGCCTCTGACCAGTATGGAGGTACATTCTCTCTGACAGCCTTAGACTTTTATTTAAAACTAAATTAAAATTAGTATAGTCTCTAAATGTAACCCTGGGAGGTCGGTTAGATCTATGAGAAGGGACAGGTGCTTGGTGCCTGTCCCTCTCCCCGGCCCCTGGGCAGGTGGCAAGGTGACTGAGATTCGGAAAGTCTCTGGCTTTGGACTGATGCTGCTCAACGTGAGGTCGGTAGCAAATAAGTCAACAATGGAACTAATCTTGGACCAGGCAGCTGACCTCCTGTGTATTACGAAGACCTGCCTAGGCACTGAGTCAGGGCCAATTTTGGCTGACCTTCTTCAAGCCGGGTACTCGCAACAGTGTCCGCCTTGGCTGGAGGGGTGGGGGGCAGTGTAGCCGTTATTTTTACAGACACGTGGTACATGAGGAGGTACCCAGTGCAAACTGAGTCAGCTATTGAGGGTCTCCACCTTGTGATTGATTTGGCCGGAGACACATTAGGGCTGCTGCTAGTATACCGCGCACCTACCTGTATGGCAGCATCCCTGCACGCTCTAGCAGAGCTGGTGTCAGAGTTGGTTTTGCGGTCCATGAGGGCTGTAGTCCTGGAGGACTTCAACATCCTTCACGTCTGGGGGAATGGAACATGAGTTCATGGCTGCCATGACAACCATGGGATTGTTGCAGAGGGTTGTTGGCCCGACACACAATGGAGGGCATACCCTAAACCTGATATTTTGCACTGGCCTTGAGGCAGGGAATCTGTTGGTTGGGGAGGTGTCAGCTGTGCCCTTGTCACAAACTGATCATTACCTCCTTCAGGCCAGCGTCCTGGCACATGTCTGCCCCAGGAAAGGTGCAGAACCAGTTCGGCTGGTTCACCCCCGAAGACTTATGGAACTAAAAAGGTTCCAGAATGCTCTCAGGGAGCTACCCTCCAATCTCAGTGACGGCTCGCTCGATGACCTCGTAGCTCTTTAGAACACTTTGCTGACCGAGGCCATCGACCGAACGGCTCCTAGGCATCCACTCCCTGACTGCCGACAACACAGACCCACCCCCCCTGGTTTACAGAAGGACCTGGGACAGATGAAGCATGAAGGGCAGCTGTTGGAGCGACGGTGGTGCCATACTCGCACTGAAGCTGACTGGTTGTGGCATAGTTAGTTTAAGAACCTATACCGTGGCTGTGCAGGCAGCAACTTTGCTGCCCTCATAGCATCCTCAAAGTCATGTCCAGTTGAGCTTTCATGGGTGGTGCGGGGGCTGGTCAGTCCAGTCTCCCTCTGCCTGGAACTGGAATCTTCCAGTGCTTGCTGTGACATATTTGTCTACATTTTCATGGATAAAATCACTCGAATTCATCATGACTTGGATGCCGCACTTGTAGCTATAGGAGAACCAGAGGAAATGGAAGCTCCCCCTTGTCCTGTTTTTTGGGATAAGTTTCAGTGGATGTCGCCTGCTGATGCAGCAGATGTCCTTGGGGCAGTCAGGGCAACCTGTTATGAACTAGACCCATGTCCGTCCAGGCTGGTTAAGGCCAGTCGGGAGACATTGGAGCCATTGCTGGTGGAGGTGGTCAGTGCCTCCCTTAGGGAGAGCAGAGTGCTGGGCTGCCTCGAGGTGGTGGTGCAGCCTCTGCTTCCTCAAAAAACAGTCACTTGACATTGACTCCCTTGCCAGCTATCAGACAGTCTCTATAACCTTCCCTTTTTAGGGAAGTGTAACAGGGAGGCATTGAACGCCCCTGTTCCAGAGGCAGCTGGCCCTTTAAGAGAGCAGCAGGCGTCAACTTCGTAGGCAGTGCAGGGTTTTAAATCTGCTGCCTGAAGTTAGAAGGAGGCGCAGCTGAGGCCGCTGTAAGGAAGCAGCAGGAACCCGGAAGTGGGTCAGCAGTGCATGAGAGCGTGTGAGGCCAATCCAGTGACGAAGAGCTCTGGAAAAAGAATGCTGAAGGAGTGTTGGTGTTGACAGTAAGTAGCAGCAGAGCCGCATAGAAGAAGAGTGTTGCCACCTAGGGGGTAGGGTTCAGGTGTGTCTGAACCTGATGCCCGCATAGGGACACGGATTCACAGGACAGAGTTGTGGTTGCCTGGAAGGGCTGTTGAGAGAGTGCGGGGACACCCATGAGATCCCTCAAAGGAGGGAGTCTGAAAGGGGGCTAAAAGAGCTTTGAAGTATAGACCCAGTGGAGACTCAAGGTCCTTACATCTGGGGCTGTCGAGAGCCCTGATTAGGACAATTGATTGAGGTTGAGAGCCCTGCAAGGCTCAGGAACATAGCCTGGGTTGTGGCTAGATAAGGGGTCATTACAATAAACTAACATGGAGCCCATGCCTATGGTTTCTGGGGAGTCTGAAACCCTCGAAAGAGGTCCTGGAGGCATTGGGGTACCCCCCGCTGCCACAGGAAGGTTATTGAACGAGTGGTGGCTTGGCAGCTTCAGGGGCATCTGGATTGTGTCAGATTTCTGGATCCCTCACAGTCCGGCTTTCGTCCAGGTTTTGGCACTGAGATGGCACTTGTGGCCTTGATTGATGACCTCCGACGTGAGTTAGATCAGGGCAGATGGTCTCTTTTGAACTTGTTAGATCTGTCGGCGGCATTTGATACCGTTGACCATAAGATGCTGGTGACTTGCTTGTGAGACCGAGCCAGGGAAGGTGGAATTGTTCTTTAATGGTTCTGCTCTTTCCTGGCTGGGAGAACTCAGTGGGTGGTGCTTGGGGAGTGCTCGTCGTCTTTCTGGGACCTTACGTGTGGGGTCCCGCAAGGTTCTATTCTGTCCCCTCTCCTGTTTAACATGTACATGCAGCCTTTGGGTGAGGTCATGAGAGGGTTTGGTGTACGGTGTCATCAGTATGCTGATGACACCCAACTTTACCTCTCATTTTCAGCTGACCCAGGCCTGGCAACATTGGTGCTTACCCAGTGTTTGGTGGCTGGTGGGGATTGGATGCGGGCGAGTGTCTGAAGCTGAATCCTGACAAGACGGAGGTGATGCTGGTGGGTGGGGCTGAGGGAGTGGTGACCCCTGTCATAGATGGGGTCAACCCTCCTTTGGTCCCTCAGGTCCGTAGCCTGGGGCTGCTCCTCGACTTGCAGCTCCGCCTGGATGTCCAGATGGCAGCTGTGGTGAGGAGCACCTTTTGCCAATTACATCTGGTGCGACGGCTTCGGCCATATGTCTTGGACGCCGACCTGGCCACCTTCATCCATGCTTTCATCACTTCAAGACTGGACTACTGCAACACGCTCTATGTGGGGCTACCCTTGGTGACAGCTTGGAAACCGCAGCTGGTGCAGAATGCGGCGGCCCATCTTCTGATGGGGATGGGTTGTCGCGAGCACATTACACCAGTGCTCCATGCTCTGCACTGGCTGCCTATTGTCTAATGGGCCCAATTCAAGGTGTTGGTTTTTACCTATAAAGCCCTATACGGCCTGGGCCCTGCCTACATGCAGGATCACCTTCCCACCACCATCCAGCACCTTGAGTGGCCCCTGCGGTTGACCGGGGTGGCGACCATAGCGTTCTCAGTGGCTGCACCCAGGCTGTGGAACTCCCTCTTGACAGACGTCCACCTGGCCCCAGACCTCCCATCTTCCCGAAGACAGTGTAAGACCTGGCTGTTTTACCAGGCCTATGGTGAGGGAGACGGGTAAAGGGTAGGTTGGGGGGAAGGGTTTTCTAACTCCACCATTGTGTTTATTGTTTTATATTTTTGATTTTTATCTATTTTTGTATTTTATATTTTATATATGTATTTTTATGTGTTTAATTTTTGCACTTTGTAAGCCTCCCTGTGCTGTTAAGGGGAGGAGGGTGTGAGGTAAAAACAGAACTAACTCAATAAATAAATGAAATAGATAGGGCAGCCTCATACTGAGATTTCTCTGTTAGATTTGTAAATATTGGGTGTGTTTAAACGAGATGCTACCATGCATGGCTGGCCAGGAGCCACTCCTCCGTCCACTCGTCTGAAGGTGGGTGGGGAGAGGTGCGATCCCGTGAGCCATACAGCACCCGCTCATGGCGCACTGTCGAGAAATGGCAAGCCAAAGAAGTGCATGACAATGAGTGCCTACGCTTCCCCTGCCTGTATGAACTGGGGCGGCCACCCATGCTAGCAGACTCATACGCACTGTGGGTGGGGGACACAGCCTTTGCAAGTCACAGGAACTGGCCATGAGTTCTGGTTTCCCAGCGCTCATGCCCGGGACATGTCAATTTCAAAGGCCAGCCTGCCGCTCTTCCCCCTCCCCCATGGTTTGTGGCAGAGGAGTGCGAGGTGGCTGCTGTAGTAGCCACGTTGGGAGCCACCCATAAGAATCCCTCCCCACGACTCCACCTGAGTGGCTGCTCTGCAGATGTGCCACTCAGCGGCCACGGGCCCTCCCCCAAGTTTTGCTCATTTAAAAGCACCTATTTGACTATACAGGAACTTTACATAATTTAAACTATTATAAAAATCAGAACCCATAAGCATATTTTTTACATATAGGTTTATAATGACATCATGATCTTTCCCCAGTAACCAGACAGGATAGGGTGTATTCAAGAGAATTCCATCTCAAGGGATTTTTACCCAGAGCTCTTCTGCTCCCAGAAGTAACAAGAAGTTAAGGGTTAAATAGCTTCTCCCCTTCTTTCTTTTCCCCCTCTTTGATGTCAGCACTAGTTCTGAACCAGGATTGCTAGCGCAGATGTAGGTAGGCACATTGTCGGATTGTTACTGGGACAACGGAGGACTGCAGGGAGGAAAAAAGATTTCACGTGATCTTTACAGCGGGTCATGAATTCCAGAGTAGGACCCTCCTTCCTCACTTGAACCCCACTTCTTAGCTGGGTAGATATTTATTTACAGCCATAAGCCAAAAAGAAACCCCACTTCTTGGCACAGATACTTATCTCCTTTTATCCTCACTTTTACTCATGTTGAAGAAAGCACAAGCAAAGTTAAAGCAAACTGAGGGTGTGCCAGCTCTGAGGACATGGTCATGTGAACAAGCCCATAGCATGGGGAAGGAAGGCTATGAGAAAATGCGAATGTGAGTTCTACATTTAAAAAGCCGCATAGTGGAATGGTCCATAAATGGCTATTTGTTGTTCGGAAGATGAAACCTCTGACTGTTGGGGGCTGGGACTGAAAAGCAGGAAATGGATCACTCCACTGTGACCTGTTGTGCATTCTCTGAAGCAACAGAAGCTGGTCACAATTGGTCACAGGATGGATACTAGGATGGACTATTGATTTTGACCCAGTATGACATCACTTATATTCTTTAATGTGTGTGCCTATGCAGGAAATAAGTGCAGAGTTTATCTGAGAGACTTCAGTAGGAGATAGAGAGTAAGGCCATACAAGATTATTCCACTTTTGGCAACCTTATCCCATATTAGCTCGCCATGCAGCTGACCATCAATCTGGCAGATGTTTGCCCACCCCGAGGGTGGGTGGCCAGAGAAAGCTGGTGATGTGTTGCAGGCTACTGTTGCTCCATATGGGCCAATGTGGGGAACGGGCTACCTCCCGCCTGGTCGGCCTGTGCAGCCCTGCCACGAGGCAAGATCTGAGGATTGGGCCTGGAGGAGCATGCTCACTCTAGCTGCCAAACAGCTTTTTGGGAGGGACTGGAGGAATGCACTCACTCCAGCCACCGAACAGCTGATCAGCACCCTGATCAGCTGTTTATCGGCCGGGGTGAGCATGCTCCTCCAGGCTCTCCCATCAGCTGTTTTGCAGCCGCTCCTCCCTGGGGGCCGATTCTGCTGCGCAGCAAGAGTCTGGGAGTTCTCTCCATGAGGATGGCTTGTATGCACTTTTGAAGATGTTACTTGCTGAAGTTAGAATGGATACAGGATACTTTACAATATATGACCATAAGAAATGATGTGCACTTAATATGAATTTTTAATATGAATTATATAGAACTTAATTTCAGTAGCTCAAAACTCTCATACTACCATAAATACAGAATTCTGTGCTGTGTGGTGGTAGCTCAACAATCCTTGAAGTTGAAGATCCATCAAAATGGATTACATAGGCTTTATGTTGAAGTCCCCCAAATTAAGTGCTGGTGTGTGTGTGTGTGTGTGTGTGTGTGTGTGTGTGTGTGTATAAAAAGTTGGTTTTAGAAATTCTTCCACTAATTCCAATGAAAATGCTTATTTATTTGGGAAAGGGTGGGATATAAATGCAATAAAAATAAATGCTTTCCGCAGTTTGGGAATTAAAAACACTGCAGCGGTTTACCAGTGCATTTGATCCTGAAAGTGTAATTGATTAAGGGACTAGCTCTATACATAATTATGGATGCTAACAAATGGTTATCCCACGTTATCCCACACCCAGTGGGTGTCCATCTGCCCGTTTATTAGGTGTTTTCCCCCACTGGCCACCACCCTCCAGGCACATAGCTGCCACTCATGGCAGGGTCTTGGAGAATGCAGAGCCCGCTGTGTGGGCAAATGAAAGCTAATGTGCACCCATGTACCCATGTCCCATCAATTAGGCTGCAGGCAGTGCCTCCATGTGTACAGGTCTGCCACCATCATAGAGTTGCGTGTGAAAATCCTAGTGTCCAAGGAGCGACCACTTTCTGCTCTTGTTCTCACTGGCACTGCCAGTGGGGGCTACCCACAAGTGTATAAAATATTATTTTATTATAAGCATTTATATATTAGCACCAGTGATGTACCTGGCGCTTTACAAAGAGCAAGATAGACACGGTCCCTGCCCGAGAGCTTACAATCTAACTACACGCAGGGGACTGCCCGTTTATTAGTCTGGACACATTAAGCGCACGAGTAGGGCTGCACGGAACCCGGACTGCAGCAGGCTATCGTCTCCTTTTGTTTTCACCCTATGAAATTACCAGTCCATTTTATAGTGAACAGGCCCATGAGACATGCCTACAGTGACGCGCTATACAATGAAAAGCATTTTACAGCCAAGATTTTCTGAAGCTTACCTAAAGTTAAGCATTTGGATCCTTAGGTTCTCCTTTAGGAAAGCATCACTATTTAGGAAGGACACATATGTTTGCTTGTGTATAAGTTCTTATGACACATGTTTACATCTTCCTGAAGTAGGGCCTTAGTTGCCTAATTTTCAAAAACTGTGGAGCATCTAGTCACTAATTCGCTTCTCTATGCCTATTTAAGAGTTAAGGAAAATATTTTTAAATATCTTGCCCTTCATTTTAAAATGTATTTCCACTTTACTGGTGGTGATGGCTTTGTATTACTATAGTGTAGGTAAGAAATTTTATTTGATTGTGGCTTTCAATGCATATATAGAATAAGTTACTTGTAGAGAATGCTAATCATTGCCTTAGGACAGTAGTTGCTTAATTAAAGTCAGCACTTTACAGGTCACAGTTTAAATAAAGATTTTGAATGTTTTGCAGTATTCAGCAATCTGAGTGGCCACCACTAGAAAGTCAAATGTCCTTAAATTGGAAATGTAATCTGACTGGAACCATATTTAGAACTCACTGCCATTGTGCAAGAATCCCCCAACTGTGTTGGGATGCATCTCAAACTATTTTTGTATAGTGCTTACGTTCTAACTGGCTTACTGTTACAGAGGGCGTCAGCTGGCTGGGCAAACTCTGGCCACGGGAACAAAGATTCCCATGGCTCCCCCAGCCGGGAAGGGGAAGTGGGGAGTGATGTGCAGCTGCCCGGCCATGTCACTGTGCTTCTGGCATCACCCCACCTCTCTGCCATGGCTGTCATATTACAGGCAGCCATGGCAACCCCCATGCCCAGAGGAGCTGGGACTGGGAGCAGATGTTCCCACCCAGTTCCACCTGCTTTGGTCCAACTGGGTGACTGCTGGGCTCAGACTGTGGGCCTGCTTTGATCCAAGCCTACAGTTCAGGCCCAGCCACCACCACAGGTGAGGTTTGTTCTGGTGGGCCTGGAACAAACATACAAACGTGATGCTGGCCCAGTCGGACCAAAGTGGTACTAACTGGGCCAGCGTCATGTCTGTTAACATCCAGAGTAGCAGGATAATAAATAAATAAATTTTTATTGTTTGGCATAGCCTTTAACAATTTGCAAAAACAGAACTTTATAAAAATACATAAGACAACATTACAACATCCTAAAACACTTTAGTATCCCATGCAAAAGCATGAGCCCCTCATGCCTCCAGTCCCCGGCAGAATTAGAGAGCTGGAACTATCACCCCCGGGGCTGACTGGGCATAAGGGGAATTTAAAATTTCTTATCTTACTTAGTGCCACATACATAATCTTGCCGTAGTACTAACCAATTACCACCACTAATGGGGTAGGCGTTTTCTCAAAACTGCCACTCCAAATCTGGCCGCAGCCCTGGTTTGGTCTGTGTCGTATGGGCTCAATAGCCTCTGCATAATCCTCGGGGCTGGGACTTGTCGTAAATACATCCCACCCAGATATTTGCGTCTAAATTTGGTTAGGGCAGGGCATTGGAAAAACATGTGTTATAGGGTATCTACCTCCCCAGACATGCATCTGGAGCACCAACGTAATGCCCACGGGATCTGTTTATAACGCCCCTCCAAAACTGCTTGGGGAAACATATTTAGTCTCATTTTAAGGAAAGCTATTCGCTCTTGGAATCCTTACCAAGCAAAGAGATAATATGAGCCAGGGGCAGCAAAATTATAAGGCTCATAACTAGGGGCCACTTTCTGTTCCGCCAATAGTTCACTCTCCATTTGGAGGGTCTGATCACGTATCCGTTGTTTAACTAAATTTTTAGCGGCTACCAGACCCAGTCCTAAAAGACTCTCAGGGGCAAACCCCAGGCATCGCACTTCTTTCTCCACCGCAGACTTCCAGGTATCCCCCAGGCCACAGCTAAGAACTAGTTCTGAGAGGGCACCTACGCCAGAGGGATAGAGCACCACCCTAACCCAGTGAGTAATTAGGGCTTGAAGAGCATATGCTCTCATTGGTAAGCAGTTAGTCTCAGTCAAGAGTATCTGTGGCGTCCCACTCGGGGTGCCTAAAATTGCTCGGAGGAATCCATTTTGGATAGATTCTAAATGGGGGAGATAAACAAGTCCCCAAATTGGGAATGCATATAGCATTTGGCTGATCACTTTAGCTCTAAATAGCTGGAGTGCGGGTAACACCAGTTTCCCTCCCTTACCATAAAAGAACTTCAAAATTACTGTAGAGGTTTTCCTGGCCAGTGCAAGAACAGCCTGGAAATGATCCTTCCAGCCCCTGCAGGAAGAAAAAAATCACCCCGAGGTACTTAAACCTCCAAACCTGCTCTATAGCATGTGTACCAATTGTCCAACGATGTAACTTTTGGGTTCCTCTAAGACCTATTACCAGGACCTTAGTCTTGGAGCTGTTTAACTTTAATAGCTCGGCCTGGCAAAATTCTCCAAATGCATGCATGGCCCGGCGCAAACCCACAATGGTCTGTGAGATTAGCACAGTGTTGTCCGCATATAAAAACAACGCTACCTGTTGGTTACCAATTTTGGGGGCATGCGAGTTAATCATCCTTAGGGACTGGATTGCATCATTTAAGTAAAGATTAAAGAGAGCCGGCGCTAATAGGCATCCTTGTCTTACTCCCACGCGTACTGGAACTGCCTACGTTAGCGCCCCTTGCTTATTACAGCATACCCGTAACAAGTTTTGTTCATGAAATTTTATCAGAAGAAATAAGAGTCTAGGATCTATGGCCAGACGACTGAGTTTTGCCCAGAGGCGCGCTCTGCACACGGTGTCAAAGGCCTTCTCTAAGTCTACAAAACATAGAGTTTCCTCTGGGGTGCAACATATTTAGCAATTATGGAAGATAGCACAAAAATATGATCCAAGGTGGTCATGCCCTCCCGAAAACCTGCCTGTTCGGGTTCGATGATTCGTTTTCTAGACATCCATTCCTGGAATCTGTTAAGTAGCAGCCTAGAATATAGTTTGGCCACGATGCTGAAGAGACTTATTGGACGGTAGTTCCCAGGATCTTTTGAGTTACCCTTTTTATAAATTGGAACGACCGTGCTAATCCTCCAAGTAGATGGAAAAGATCAGTTGTCGTTGATAAAAGTAAAAAGGGGGGCCAAAAGATTGGCCCACCATCCCGCATTGTTTTTCAAAATTTCTGGCGAGATAAAGTCGGGGCCTGGAGCTTTCCCAGGTTTAAGCTGGGCTATAAGAAGAGTCACCTCCTCAGGGGTAACCGGGGGCCATCTCTGCAGATCATTTATAGGTAAAGTATCCAGTTCCCTTATATCCTCCTTGACATTGGAGAATAGGGCCCCATAGAAAGACTCCCACATGGAGGGATGCAAACTTACCCTCTCCAGGCCACCAACCCAAACCTGGCCGCCTCTGATGATATCCCAAAACTTCCTAGGATTCCTGTCTTGTACTGCACTAGCAAGTAAAGCCCGCTGTGCCCTGTAAAAAATCCTTAACTTTAGGGCTATCAGCTCACGATACTCTTTGCGCAAGACAGCCACTTGTCCCGTCAAGTAGTCACATGGGGTCATCTTAAGAGCTCTGGTCCGATTTCGCAGCCTTACTCTTGCCCGGTGGCACTCCCAATCGAACCAACGGGCGGAGGGTTTGGCAGAGTGGGGCGCGCTCTGCTCATTCCTCCCCCTAGAAGTAATCAATGGAGTCAGTTTATTTAGTAAGATCTCATATCGGAATACTGACTCAGATGACTGTGCCTGAATCTCCGCCACAAGATAGTTCACTAAGGAGGAAGACGTAAATTCTGTCAGTGCTTCAGCACACTCCTCTGACCACTTAACCCAGGCCAACATAGGCTTTTTACTTACTGGTAGGGGGTGCCTACTAGAATCAATTATCTCAGATGAGGGCCCAGGGATAGAAATTGTCAATTTTATAGGGAAATGGTTGGACAAATGGAGCGGCACTACCTCCAATGAAATAATTAAAACAAACCAGCAGGGAGGAATCATTAAGAGATCAAGCACACTGGAGCCCTAGCAGGATAATAGCATTATGTCTGTTTTCACTCAATGTCTAACTCCACTTTAACATTTCTTATTAATGTTGTAGGGCTGCATAGAGTACCAATATAGCCCTGCAACATGTATAAGAAATGTTAAAGTGGAGTTAGCATTATGTCTGTTTTCATCCATTATGCAGGCTTTATCATCTGATGCAGATTATGATTTCCCAAAAGAGTAAAGTTTGTAGCTACTGTGAGAGAAATGGAGACAAAGTAGTTCAGATGATATCTTTGGACCAATTTCTGTTAAGAACTTTTGAGGTCTCCTCTGGGCAAAATCACCATCTCTAACAGTATTTCAAATTGCTGTAAACGTCATTAAGGGGAGGGGAGGAGAGGACCAAAAAATCAGCTCTTACGGTGAATTATTCCCTGTGGGAAACTTATATTTTATATATTCTCCTATCTAACTGATAACTTCTTAAATGAAGGTGGTGTAGGTTTGTTTTAACTGGAATCTTCACTATTTGTCTGTTTGGAGTTAGGTTAGCTCACCCAAATGACACCTTCACACCATGCAAAGGAGGTGGTTAGCAAGAGAAGAGGTAGGGGCTCCCCAGGATGACTGGTTGGTTATGCATCTATCTAGATGGATGACCACTCACAGCACTGAAGTTGTGAGAGAAAGGAAACTGGAAAAAGGAACTGCTAGTACTAAGTCACTTACCATGTGTAGTGACGAGACGAGCTTCTTTTGTGCACCCTTCCTAAGTTTTGAACTTAACAGGCTTAGTGTAAAAAAAAAAAAAAAAGGGGGGGGGGGACTAATGCAGAGTAACTTTGAATATTCACAATTAAAATTAATTTTTAATTAATTTTAAAAATTAATTTTTTAATTAAATTAAAAAAATTTGCAAAAGTAAAATAATTCTCTCCAAAAGACTGTTTTCAGTGTGGGCTGTTTCCACTGCAAGCTTAATCCCTGCCTGAGCCAATTCTGCATGTCAACTGTTAAATATTTCATTAGAAAGGGGAGGGAAATGTTGCTCCTTTCCTCCCATATAAAATGGCTGATGCACTTCTCTTCACACTCTTCCCCCAATCTACAAAAATACCTTTGTGAGAGGCCAAACCCATATTTCAGCCCAATATTTGAAAGAGACAAAGTAGGAGGCTAGAATGAAAACACATCAACGTAAAACTGGAGTGATGCTTATGACTCCTAGTTAGCCTTTCTAAATATAAAAGGAGACATGAGGCTTTTCTAACACCTCATCTATGGATATCAAAATAAAATACTAGTTGATGGTAAATACTATATAATCATCTCCTTGAAGAGCAAACGCTATGAAAGCAGAAGGTAGGAGCTATAATTAACACCTGTCCTTCCCATTTTTTAATTGAAATACCACAGATCATTGTAAAAAAAATAATTTGTTTTGATAATTACCAAGTCAACTATAGTTGCACAGTTGGAGAATATAGATGTAATATTTTAATAAAGCATTAACTCACACTTGATATTTTTGAAGTTATATACATTAAAATTTGGCTAAAAGCCTAAACAGAGTAATAATGTAGGGTGAGGGGTCTAGTGCAGCAATTAATGCTAGTTCGGGTACTTAAATGACCATGTGTAATCATCACTCACTCATTTTCTGAAAGTAGTAAGCATTCAGCAGTGTAAATTACAATATAATGAATAGCACTGAAGGTGGACATCAAGAGAGACTTCAAGTGAGTAACAAATATTAGATGGGGAAATATCTGGCTCTAAGTCTAGAGTGCTTAACAGATGTTAATATTTCACAGCTGTGGACAACTATTCAAGAAAGCAAATAAGATACTGAACCGGAAGTAGTGAAAGGGAGCTGATAGAAGAAAACTTTGGATTGAATGAGGGAAAAGTGCTACAATACGGAATAATTCTAGGAAGAGAGAGAAGAGTTCTGCAAGTGAGGAGAAGCTGAAAGATACTAAACCAGATAGTCTTGCTAACTTTCACGTCCTGACGAGGACGTTGAGACTGACTATGAAATGCTAGCAGAGATTTTACTAAAATCAGAAACATAAAAATAATCGGTGACTTCAATTATCCTAATATTGACCGGGTGAATGTCTCCTTTGGACACAATATGAAAGGTAAAGTTTCTAAATGCCATCTGCTTCTTGGAGCAGCTGGTAGTAGAACCAATGAGGACATACTTTGAATCTAGTCCTAAATGGACACAGGACCTGGTGCAAGGGGTAACAGTGGTGGAGCTGCTTGCTGTAATGATCACAATATAATCAAATTTGACATTACTGGAGGGAGAATAGGGAATAAAATTACTGCAGTAGCATTTAACTTTATTTTAGCATAGTCTCCCTTTTTAAAGAAACTAGTTAGAAGAAAACTAAAAGGAGCAGTTGTAAGGATTAAATGGCTGCAAGAGCAATGAAGACTATTTAAAAATACCAACAGAAAAGCCCAGATTAAATGTATTCCACTGATTAAAAAAGGTAGCAAGAGGAACCAAACATTTGCCAGCATGGCTAAATGCTGAAGTGAAGGAGGCTGTTGGAGATAAAAATGGAAAGCAGTCCAGTAGACTCAGTAGTCCTACTGAGGAAAATAGAAAACATAAGCACTGGCAAATTAAATGTAAAACATTAATAAGGCAGGCAGACCAAGAGAGAATTTGAAGAGAGACTTGCTGAAGAGGCAAAAACTAATAATACAAACTTTAAATACATCAGACATAAGAAGTCAGCTAGAGAGTCAGTTGGGCCATTTGATGACCAGGGGATAAAGGGGGCACTCATGGAGGAGAAACTGAATGATTTCTTTGCTTCTGTCTTTACTGCAGAGGACATTGCAGAGATACCCGTGCCAGAACTGTTCTTTGTAGGCGATGAAACAGAAGAGCTATCACAAATCAATGGGACTTTGGAAGAGAGCGCAAATTGACAAACTAAATAGTAACAAATCACCAGGACCAGATGATACTCACCCCAGAGTTCTGAAGGAACTCAAATATGAAATTGGAGCTCTACTTCTGGTAATTTGCAACCTATCACTAAAATCTGCCACTGTATCAGAGGACAGTTAATAATGCCAATATTTAAAAAGTGCTCCAGAAGCAATCCTGGGAACTACAGACCAGTGAGCCTGACATCTGTGCCAAGCAAAACAGTGGAAACTATTATTAAGAACAGAAATACTGGGCATATTGATGAACATGCCCAATGCCCTACTCCCTTAGGGGAGCGTGCGACAAACTGCCCTTCTCCTCCCACTTGGGTAGGGAGGGGGAATAGTAGAAATAGAAAAGGTACAAAGAAGGACAACAAAAATGATCAAGGGTTGGAACGGCTTCCCAATGAAGAGAGGCTGGAAAGGTTGGGGCTCTTCAGTTTGGAGAAGAGATAGAGGGGATATGATAGAGGCTTGTAAAATCGTGAGTGGTGTGGAACAAGTAAATAGGGAATGGTTATTTACTGGGGCTGAAACGAAAATTTTCTTGCAAAAATCTCACGATGTTAGATCTCAGGACAATCTCAAATGGTTCAAGATCTCGGTCAAGAATTTCTTGATTTATTGTCATTCACTGTTTACCACGATTTACTGTTTACCATATACCAGTTTACCATGTACTGTTTGTGTCCTGGTAATGCACAAAATGGCCACTGCAGCTGTTCTGTGTACGTGCAGCCCTCTTCCAAGATGGCACCAACAGCGTCGCTGCCATTTTGGAAAATGGCAGCCATTTTGCACATGAATATTACTGGAATGAACATGGTACACGGTAAGCAGTACACAGTAAATTGTTATACAGCACAAGGTAAATCACAGTAAATGGTAGTCACAGTAATCGGTAAACTAAGCAGTAACTAGAGAAAATTCTTGACCGAGAAAACCCCCCGTTTGGTACTCTTGCCAAGAACAAGTTGAGAACCATGGTTCTCCGTGAGAATTGAGAAAAAAAATTGAGAGATTTGCAGCCCTACTACTTACCCTTTCAGACAGTACTAGAACTAGGGGACACTCCATGAAACTAGCAGGTGGCAGATTTAAAACAAATAAAAAGTATCCTATTCACTTAATTGTGCACTAAGTTGTGGCATTTGTTGCTAGAGGATGTGGTCAAGGCCAGTAGTACAGCTGGGTTTTAAAAAAGGATTGGGCAAGTTTCTGGAGGATAGGTCCATTAGCAGCTATTAGCTGGGTAGGTTTGGAGAATGCAAGCTCTTACTGTCAGGTGTTGGATGTGAACAACAGGGAATGGGATTGCCCCATTGTGACCTGCTGGGTACTTCCAAGTGACAAGAGATTGGCCAAGGTCAGAGACAGGTGCTGGGTTCAATGGACCATTAGTCTGACCCAATATGGCACTTATGCTCTTAACATACCTAGTACAGCATAGGAATCAGATTCTATACAATCTTCCATGAACCAGTGCAGCATACAGCTCAGCATCACTCTGGGTTTCAACTGAGGAAACACCCTTTTAACCATAATTAGACAGGAAGTCCGAGATCTTGCAGGGAAGCCCTAGTCATCTCTGTCACTCCGAATGGTAGGTGAAAAACACAATGGTATAAAGTTAATATAGTGTAATCTTTAATTACTGCTGAGTTTCTCCCACAGTTACAGATGTGGTAGAAAACTCTTTACCATAATTGTACAATCAAAACTATTAATAAAGCAGAAGTAGTAGAGAAAGTGAAGATTGAGATAAAACCAAAATTAAACGAACAAATATTACTGGAGCAAGACAAAAAGTACTACTACTGACTAGTTTTTTCTAAAGAAACAGCGTCAAAAGCTGCTTGAAGACCAAATGAAATACAAGTGATATTCTCTTTTTCTCCCTACATGCAGCACTCAGTCAAGCATCACTGTAACTAGCGTTGAGTCCATGTGTCTAAAATGCAGAAATGGAATCTTAGTCTCAACACAGTGTACTAATCTCAGCTTTTGTACAGCCCCGTTTGCAGCATATTCCTCCTACCCCCATGGAGAAGTCGCGTCGTCTTCGGGGATGCTTGACCCAAGAAAAACTATTTGACCCCATGGGACTGGAGATTCCTGTTTCACCTCTGTTCTTCCTTGAAGCATCCTCAACCTGACGGATGTATTCACTGAAGTCATCTGGCATGGGAACGTACTCATTATAATCATCATATAAACTAAACAAATCCTTCAGTGACTGTTGTCTAAGTGGTTGGTTGGTTCTCTGCAGCTGCTCCAGCTCAGGGCCCAGGACTGACTGCAACTTCAAGTTTTCCAGTTCTTTGTTACTGGTAGTTTGGACAAAGTCTGTTAATATAATAAACACAACAAAAACAAAATAAAAATAAAAGGTCATTGTGTGTAAATTGATAGTGTTGCTAGAACACTGAACCATAGTTAAACAATCAAGGTAACTGAGCTAACAAGCAGCAAGGTATTACTGATATGGAGCCAAAACAAAGTCAGCACCAGAACACAACTCCAACTGAGGTCTTTAAAAAAAAAAAAAAAAAAAGACCTTTATATGTGTGTGTGTGTATATATGTATATGTAGCTGTGAACAGCTAGAGTAGGGGTGGGGAACCTTTCCCCCCACTCCAAGGGCCATTATGAAAATTGGGGAAAGGGTGCTTAAGGGGTGTTTTCAGGAAGAGGAGGGTTCAAATCACAGTTTTTATTATTTGAGTGAGGATATTTTATTATTTAAGGACAAGGTGTTTCCCCCATACATGTTGGTTTTCCCCCTCCCCCCTTTCTTCCTGTAGCATCAAAGTTGTCTGCAGCTGGAGGTGGGACTGTCGGGACATTCTGAAGCCTGGGTACTATATCCAGGGCCCCGAGGGAAACGCGGGTCTGCGAATCGCAGATTTCCCGCGGAATTCCCCTCCCCCCGCGGAATCTCCTGCCCCGCTTACCCCAGCGCAGAATTTCCAGCCTGCGCTGCGGGGACGCGGGGCAGGAGATTCTACGGGGGAAGGGGAATGAACAAACCCTCGGGGCTTCCCCTCCCCAGCCTCCCCACTTGCCAGGGCCCTTTAATTTGCTTACCAGGGATGGCAGCAGCAGCTGCTCCGTCCAGCGCGCTCTTTTCCTGCTCGCACTTCCTGGCCCCTCCCGACGGGGCTCTCAGGGCGACGCAGCCGGATGACGTCATCTGGCTGCGTCGCCCTGAGAGCCCCGTCGGGAGGGGCCAGGAAGTACGAGCAGGAAAAGAGCGTGCTGGACGGAGCAGCTGCTGCAGCCATCCCTGGTAAGACAAATCCTTTGGGGTTTTTTTTGGGGGGTGGGAGTCAAGCACGCCCCAGCAGCTGGGGAGGGCAAGCCCCGGCAGCTGGGGAGGGGAGGCCCTGAGGGTTTACCAGTGCGGGGGGAGGAGGAGGCAAACCAAGCCCCCCCCCCGCATGGTAAATCGCGCCGAGGCGCAGAATTGGCCCCTGACTCCCGCGGAATTTTAAAAAAAATTCCGCGGAAGAATCGGGGCCCTGACTATATCGTATATCAGGTGCCTTGCTGGTGGGGTCTGCACGCATGCTCAGGGTCTAACTGATCATCATATTTGGGGTCGGGAAGGAGTTTTTCCCTCTGGGCAGATTGACAGTCGACTGAGGGTTTTTTGCCTTCCCCTGTAGCATGGATGTAGCTTACCTGCTTGGGATATTTGGATCTTTTTTCTAAAATTATTTCCTGTTTCAGGCATCGGCGTGCTCTGGTTGGTCTCAGTCTACTTGTAGCTAATGGTGGGATTTCTCTGTGTGGATGGTTGGGGTGTGGTAGGGCCTGCAGTGGTGCAGGGGGCTGGACTAGATGACCCTTGTCCCTTCCAGCCTTATGACTCTAGCTCTGTGCAATGGATCTGTTCCCTATCCATGTGTGCATGCCTTCAGTTCTGTTCCCTTAACCGGAGCTCAGTTTTCCAGTGCTTAGGGGTAGGAATTAGATCCAGGGGCCAATACTCCCAGGCCCCATTTGGCCCCAGGCCTGAGGTTCCTCACTCCTGGTCTAGATGCTATTGCAATACACATGAACACATATTTAATACCACGTTTGAAACTATGTGGCTTTCCTAGCCCCTATACCTTGACAATGCATGCCTTCATAGCAGGAGGTCATGTATTCCATATGCATTCAGAGATAAGAAGTAAAAATTGGTGCGCTTTTCACTCGGAGAGTAATGAAGCAAGAATTAAATGTAGGGAGTTTCCTGGAGATTGACTGGCCCTGGGAAAAGAGGATTATCCAAGCTAGTTCATAAGCCGTGACCTGTGCCTGGGTTATCTATGGGTAAAAAGAGATGTGCGGGCAGCGTGGCGGCTCCCCGGGCTAAGAAACTGCAGCCAACACAGCACGGATCAGGAGACAGAACAAATGTGCCCATACCCGGAAAGTCATCCCGCTGCCCGCACACCCTGGGTAGCTAAACAAATGTGCGGGTGCCCTGCCATGAAAGACAGCGATGGCAGCCTCTACCTCGAGGCAGGACTAAACAGACATGCTAGCCTGTGTTGGCGGCCCTTAGCCAGGCTGTGTCATCAGAGATTTTCCAAGGACGCAGCCCAGCCTAGCTGCCTACTCACTCTGGGGTAGTCCTGGGCTAACATCTGGTGGTGCATAAACTGACGTGCCATTGGGGGGAGCGGGTTCTTGGTTTTTACCCTATATTAGGATACATACTTCAAACAATAGGCTAGAATGTCTTGAGCTTGTAAAACTGGTACAATGCATTTAATGTGTTTGAGAATTTGTCCTATAGAGGATGAGAGTGCCACCCAACAATGTGGTAATTACAATACCAATGCTGTTAAGTCCAAGAAAGGATAACCATGATGCTATAAGACATATGCTAATATTGGTCCCATCCAGAGACCCTGGTTCATGCTGATAACAGCAGCAGCTACAAGGGAAATCAAGGCAGGAAAGTCAAAGGAAATTAAAACAGATACAGTCTTAAGGTATCAACATAGTCCTAAAACAAGTGTAGTGTTTCAAAAAAGAGAGGAGAAACTCAAAAAGACAAAACCAATTGCGTTATTTTTTTCTTTGCCATGTATACGTTATGAATACGAGAACATGTCCAGCAGTCCAACTGTACCTGGTTTGTAATCAACCCAGAAGTGGGTTGAGTTGTATGCTGTCAAGAAATTTTCTGTTCAAACTCGTCCTAAGTGTTTTTCATTTAGAAATTAGTTAACCCTTTTTAACCTGATAGTCTTATTTATTCAACATAGCTTAAAAAAATAATAATCCCTTCTACTGGATACAAAAGTGTGTACTAGCTTCCTTGTTCATACATTTAAATGTTTTGTACTGTAGCTATAGGATCAAAGATATAGGACTATTCTGAAACAAATGTGTATATTCTATTTATTTCTATCATTGAATTGTGCAGTATATCAATGTTCAAAGTCCACATACAATTCAAGTCTGAGGAAGTGGTGATTTCTGGGGTGGGGAAAATTGAATGAGTAATAATCCATGGACCCAATTCTCCTCCCTGTGGGGTACAAGAAGCCCTCTTGAGTTCAATAACGTATTCTAGGATGTGCTAATAGAAGAGATTACTTTCATAGTTGCTTTCCATTTCTTAGCATCAAAAAGGTAGTCTTCAGTCTGAAAGTCATATCTCCTAAACTCTTTCTAATTCCTCCTGCCCACCTTCTCCCTCAAGTTCATCTAGTTACTTCTATACCTTTAATACAGTTAAAATAACTACACTTTTAGCCACAGAATATGAACATTTTATTCTGAATGCTAAAACGATTGTTCAGTAAGTCTTGGAAGACTACAGGGTAGTGGGAACCATGATTGGATGCAGGGCAAGTTAGGTGAATATCTATGGTCTTCGGGTACACACAAGAGGTAGGCTGGGGTGTAAAGCAGCAGTTGCTGACTGCCCTAGTACTGCACTTCCTGGTGGTCTCTTCCACTCACAGCAGAAGCCCTGCCTCTATCATACATGTGAGAGCCTCATCCTCCTGACTTGTCATGCCTCTTAGCAGTGCCCCTCAGAACCATACATAGTTCAGGCCCTGCTCTGCCAGGATACCTACAGTATTCCCACACAATACGTTCTGCCCAAAAAGGTGGGACCTCAACTTTTGTACTTGATAAAGAAACACTTGCACTGTCTAAAAAGATGAGGAAAGAGGAGCAGGAGCTTGCGTATTCCATTGTTGGGTTGCAGTAGCACCACTCTAGTTAAATTTGATAGGTTACACTGGGTCAGACCAGTAGTCCATCAAGTTTGGCATCCTGTCTCCAACAGTGGCCACTCTGACATTCCACCCCCACCTCCTTTCTAGTAGTCTACCTAGAAAGAGGCTATGTGAATTTGGGGGTTTTGAAGGAAAAAAGTGGAACTGGGTTGAAACAGAGTTTTTTAGTTACTCAACTGATTTATTGCATATGTGCATGTATTAACTCCTTGCTCTTTTCCCTCTGCCCAAATGGCAGACCTGTTTGTATTAGAGCAGTGCCAGCTTTTAACCTACCCCCCATACATTAAGATCAAGTTCATGGCTCACAACATGTTATTCCTTTGCTGCAGCTGTCACTACTAGAGTCTTGCTCCTCGGAAGGGGGTAGGGTGGTGGACTCCTACCTGGCTTTCACTGCTTCCCAGGTCGTCATCCTGACAACTGCAGGGTAAAGGATTAATGGGAACCCAGTGTTCAATAGTGGCTAGGTTCCCCTTTCTCCCTCACAATCAACCCTCCAATGTTGGTCAATCAGGAGTTTGGGGATGCATTTGCTGAAGTTCCATAAATGTTTCCTTATAATTGTACAACAAGGAACCAGACAACAAGAAGCATGTGTAGTTAATTTGCTAAACATTTTCCCCCTCCAGTCCCCCTATATTTTCCTTCTGCTGCTGCTTATTATCTGCTCAGAGACATTTCTGAGCTTTGCCAGTTCCATGAGTGTTCAGAACTTAGCAGTTAAAATGAGAAAGCTATGTGTCAGTTTTCCTCCAGTGCTATGGAAAAGCTTAGCAGCATTTAAAGTAAGGGAAAGAGCACACAAAGACAAGAGAGGGAGTAAAACAGAATTTAGTAGTTTCTTTTTTTATCAGTACATATTCTGTATCTTTTACCATCATCATGGAACTAGTGAAGTATCCTATATTACTTATTAATTAGTAAGGCATCATTAGCTGAATCTCCCAAACTGAAGTGTTAAAAAGGCTTCTACTGACACCTCTCCGAAACACCCTTCTAGCTGAATGGTCATAGGGTGTTTTTAGACAAGCGCTGTGCCTCCCCACCAATCACCCATGTTGCAGGGCTGTATAGTGCATCAATGAGGCCCTGCAACATGCATAATGGGTGTGGAGGCACTTGTCGAAAAACTCCCAGAGAGTAGAAAACTCAACTCACTTCTAGCTAGAAGCGTATTTTTCACCCAGGAATCCAGAGGTGAAAGCATAGCATGTTGAACCATTATGAAACTTCAACCCCACATAATAAATAGTTGTATTTGATATAAAAAGAAGCTGAGCTGAGAGCTTTATTGAACTACTGAATAAGCACTTGAATAAGTCCAAAAAAGCCCTCAGCTTGGTATTCGCATAGTATCCAATTGTCATATGCAATGCTAAAATAGTTTATCTCCCCTTCCCACGCTGTCCCACCACACCCAAAGAAAATTAACCTACTTTCTTGCATAGTTAGCATGTTGACTAGTCAAAGTTATGACCCATTGCTTGGGGTTAGTTTTGAAGCAAAGACATCGTTTCCCCTTTATTGCACAGACGTGGAAGAATCATAATGAAACAGACAGTCTCCCTCTCCTAAACGCCCTTTAAAATAGGCGAATTACTACTTAGTTACTCTTTATGTTCGAGATCAGGGATTTAAAAGTTTGGCATATCTGTGTCTAAAAGGAGACCAACACAGCAACAAAGGAAAGGAAGGCGATAGGGCTGGCTCCTAGTCCTGAGCATCCATCAGTGGAGAAGCAAGAATGACAAACGTTCTGCCTTCTATTCGCGTGACACACACTAGCTATTTGGGGTCTACACCCTAAAGGGAGCGGAGTTAAAAGTTACTTCTCGCTGTTACTGCTCATCGGAGCTTCCCCCCCGCGTTTCTAGGGTTTTACAATCCTATTTCCTATGCCTTGCACTGTTGCTCCTTAATCCCTAGTCACAGGAATGGGGAGGGGGGACATGGGGTGCGGTCAGTCTGAGGCTCAGGCAAGCGGTTAAACGGGGGGGGGGGGGGGGGAGAGAGAGAAAAGGCCGGGTACAATCCCTGGTCTGGTTAGCTACCGGCCCCGGGGAGGGGGCAGCAGGGTATAACGATTAGCGCTGCGCAAAGTTGCCTGAAAGAAAGTGAAGGAGGCGGCGGCCCCTGTCAGGACAAGTGCGCCCGTGACTTGCTAGCGTAGCCGCCAGGGGGAGCTCGCTCGCACCGGGCTGGGGAGCTGAGCGCTGGCCCCAGCTGCCGGCCCAAGGGGTAGCTGGTGTCCCGCCGCCGCCTGCAGCAGGACTGGGAGAAGGGGTGCAAGCCCTAGGACAGGTCGCCTCAGCCCTTCACTCACCGGGGAGCGCGCTCCGGGGCGGCGGCGGCTGCTCCTCCAGCCCCTGCAGGGAAAGTCTCTTCCAGCGGGACCCGCCGCAGGTAAAGATGACCGCGCGGATGAACTCCCGGCCGCACAGCTTCACCCCGTACTCCCCGTCCTCTCGGGCCGCTCCTCCGGCGGCGGCGGCAGCGGGGATGCTCTGCGCGCCCAACCCCGCCAGCAGCAGCACCGCCAGCAGCAGCAGCCGCCGCCGCAGCGCCATCCCGACACGCGCAGCCCGGCCCGGACACTCCCTCACACCCGCTGCCGCGAACATTCCTGGGCCCCGACTAAGCGCTGCCTCCCGCCTCGTGCTGCCTCCCGCCTTATATCCGCTGCCGCCCAGCCCAGCCCAGCCCGCTCGGAGTCACCAGCGCGCCGGGGGGGAGGCGGGCAAGCAGAGCGAGGGGAGGTGTTGGGAAAGCTTCCCCTGCCTTTCCCCGTCCTCGTTCCCTTGCCTGCCTCTCCCACGCAGCGTGCTTGCTCGGCTAGAGCGCTCCTGCCCTTTGGGAACCCCACCCCGCGGAGCCAGTCAGCCGCTGCCGCCTCCGGACTAGCAGTTAGTTCCAAATAGAGGGGGTCTTTCGTCCTTGAAATTTGGTGGGGAAATTTTACTTCAACTAGTCAGGTGTTTAGCTTTTTCTCTCTTTTCTTTTTTAAAAAACCAAACCAGTAACAACGGCGATTGTTAAAACAAGACTTGCTAGCAGCACAAAACCAACAATAAGACAGGATTCCAGAGCAGTGTTCTTCACCGTATTTTTTATTGTTAGACTTATAGGTTTTACTATTAACTTTCATTGTCTTGACTCTTCATTTTACCCATATGTATTTCCTTTGCTCTATATGACGTTTTATAGCCATGAGACATTTTATCCATGTGTATTTTATTTTCCGTGTTAGAAATCTGTAAAGCAGCCCTTCCTTCCACTATCCAAGAGCTGGCTACTTTCAAGACTTAAAAGCTAAGCAAACAATTCAAAAGTTTGAGGGTCTGGATTGTACTGTGAGAGCACTGTAGGCACCTCCAGACTCCAGCAACTAGGGTTAGGAGTACTCAGATATGCAGGGAGTGGGAACATGTAACGCCTGATTCAGGACAGTCCATCTCATAGCTGGCACTGTAGAGCTGCCAATGTTTTGTGTAAACTTAACAGCTCATGAATAGGGAGAGGGCTGTACCCAGGAGTGACTGGGGGAGCAGTAAATTCCTGGGGGATCCTGTTGTCAACTATACTGCTCCTGGGAAGCACTTCATCCCACCAGAGCCTGGCAGGTGGTTCCTGATCCGTACTCCACCACAATCAAAAGCCCCACCTGAGCCTAGGCTGTGACCAGATAGGACAACAGCTACCTGGCACTTATGTCTTCAAGCATTGCAGGCGTTAATGAGGAACAAGCCAGTGACAGATATGTAGAAGGGAACATAACCTGTTGTTTGTTTGCTAACTGAACCAGTCAGTGGTGAGTGCTGTGCAATCTGATGACACCTTAGTTTAACAGAGTATGTTTGCACAAATGGGTGTGCAAAACAATAAAGCTCACATGGTTTCAGGAGTACATAAATCCTGTAGCTGCCTTGGGTAAGTATTTCACGTACTTTAACTGATTCCTGTTTCACTCCGGTACACTTGTCCCTAAAGTAAGAACACATCCAAGGAATCCCCCCCCCGGAAGTTCTTGTATGACATCTGAGTGCCCTGATAGATTGTGTAACTGGTTAAAGAATAAGAAACAAAGGGTAGGACGAAATGGCCAGTTTTCACAATGGAGAGAAGTAAATAGTGGAGTGTGCTGGGGGGGGGGGAGAGGGTCTGTTCTGGAACCTTGTTTAATATATTCATTAATGACCTGGAAAGAATGAGGTGATCAAATTTGCAAATGACACAAGGTTATTCAAGTTAGTTAAGACAAGGGCAGTTATTTATTTACATATTTTTATATCCAGCCCTATCCTGCCCAAGCAGCTCGGGGTGGCCCACAATCATCATAAAATTACAGAAAGATCTTGCAAGACTGGGTGACTAGGCAACTAAATGCAGCTGAACTTCACTGCTGACAAGTGCAAAGTGAACCACATAGAGGGAAATAGTCCTAACTTATAGCTACACAATGTTGGGTTCTAAATTAAGGCTTGCCACTCAGGAAAAGGATCCTAGAATCATTGTGGACAATCATTGAAAACCTAAACTCGGTGGGTACTTACATACATGACAGCCCTGCCATCATCCTGCCTGGGGGTGGGCTTGGCTATCCTCCCTCCCCCCACGCAGGAGCTCCGGCAGTGGGAGACATCCCGCCTCGTGCCCTGCCAGGGGAGGGGGTGGGGAGCACTGTGCGGCCAGCTGGCTTCACGTCCAGAAAAAGTCCAGAGAAGGTCAGCAAAAATGATGAAGGCTATGGAACAGCTTCTGTATGAAGAGAGGCTCAGTAGGTTAGGGCTCTTCAGCCCTGGAGAGTCTCTTGGAGAATAGACACTCCATGAAACTAACTGGCAGCTGATTATGAACTCTTTGATTCTATTAATTGTATTGTATATTGTTTTATTATTTCTCCCGATTGGGGGAATGGGTTTTGCCTTATGCTTTAACTTTATATTTTTCATGTGTATAGGCCATAGGACATGAAATGTTTTTTCTTTTCTGTCATATGATGTATGCATTATGTTAACTAAGATGTTCTTGGCTATGGCGAAAGCCAATGCTGTAACAAATTATTATTAATAATAATAAAAACTAACTGGCAGCAGATTTAAAATGAATGAAAGTGTTTGTTTTTTCCCCCCACTCAACACACAACTAACTTGTAGAATGTGTTGCCAGAGGATGTGGTCAAGGCCAATAGCATAGGTGGATTTTTTTTAAGGATTGGATAAGTTCTTGTAGGATAAGTCCATTATTGGCTATTAGCCAAGTACAGTGCGTTTTTAAGAAGGAAAGGTCAGGGATGGAATGTTCATTTGATTTTCCTTCCCACCCACCCCATTCCTTCTCGCTACCGCCCTGCGTCAATGTCATTTTTTTTCTTGGGGAAAAAAAGTAGACATGCATATAATCATTTTGAAAACCACCTATATTTGATATCAGAATTCAGTACAGTGGTTTGTTAAGAATTTGTCTCAAAAAGTGAAATACAAAACCTACTGTTGGATTCATTTGCAATATACAGCACCTTCCGCACCTGGGATATTTGGCCATTTAAAAATGGACCTGGCTGGGAGGCGGGTCTGTGTGCGCCGTCACAGACAGACCATGCCCTTCCGGTGAGTGGGGAGGGATTCATACGACCAGGGATGAGTGTGCAGCACACGAATCATCCCGTATTTTTTCCAGGTGCTCCGTGCATGGACATGAGTGGGCAGTGGGTGGGTAACGGGAGTGCACAGCCCCTCTCCCTACTCCTTGATGTACTCCTGGAACCATGTGAGCGCCGTGATTTTGCACCTTCAGACTGGCGTCTGAATGCATGTGGGGTGGGTGGCCCTGCAGCTGCGTGGGCATGTCCTGTATAAAAGCAGCCTATGTTTCATCAACTAATGCAAATACAAACTTTATAGTTTGTGTCATTATGTGTAAACATTTTGTCAGGTTATTACAAAATAAAGGATAATTTGCACAGATCTATCACGTTCATTTGTATTATCTAAGAAGTGAATTAAATGTTTTAGCTTAGAGGAGAGAGAAATTTAAAGATCTTTTGGGTAAGCTCTCACTAAACGTCTGCATCCCTTTCCAATGTATCCTAATTTTGGGAAGCCTGGTCCAATCTTTCCAAGAAGCCAACTAAATTCACAACTTCCATGTAAGCACAGGAGTGCGTCTCCAGTTCATTTTAAGTTTTATCTAGATAATATTATAATGATAATGTAAGTTTCTACCCTGAGCTGTCACTGTGTTCATCTGGAAAAATTGATTTGTCTCTCTCATGCTGTTGATCTTCATCTGAATATGTAGTTTCCAATTGGACTAATTATCTTTGCCTCTTCTTCAATTTAATCAAATTTGTTCTGCCTGTCATGGGCAAAGGTGATGAGGGAATAAAGTAAATGTTTTCCTGTCACAACATCAAGACCTGTTTTTTGTAGGATTTTGTTGACACAGGGTGATTTCAGACGATACGGGGCCCTTTGGCCCCGTACCGGAACCACCGGCTTCGTTCCCCGCTGGGGTCACCCCGTAACGGCACAACAGACGTGCCGGGGGGATCCCGGCGGGGAAAGTGGGAGGGGCCGCACAGCCCCGCCCCCTCCACGCACCCCGCCGCCCGCCCTCCGAGGAGACGGGCGGGCGGCGGGGCCAATGCGGCCGCCGCGTCCGGCCGAATGTGCCACGGCCTGGGATCCCGCCGGGGATCCCGGGCCGTGGCGCGCGGCCAGACGTGACTTTTCGTTGGTCACGGCCCGGGGTCCGTTTGACCACGCTTCCCGGGACCTTCCCCCGGCTAGCCCGGGAAGCGTGGTTCAAACGGACCCCATGTGGGGATTCACCGTGGCCAACATCTGGCGCGCCGCAAACAGACGTTCGAGACACGGTGACCACAGGTGGGTATTCACCGTGGTTCACCGTGATCTCGTAANTTGTCAGAATACTGCCATAAAAGCTATTTCAAGTGTCTTTAGCTTTTTTACCAAAGAGTTTGCTTCTAAAGGTGAAAACGGACATGATGCTAACCACCCTTTAACCACCCTTGGTGGTTATTTATGCATGTTGCAGGGCTGTATTGGTGCCCTATGCAGCCCTGCAACATGCATAAATAACCACCAACGGTGGTTAAAGTGTGGTTAGCGTCATGTCTGTTTTCACCCTAAACCACCATTATCTCTTTGGAATCATTCCCAATCTGGATGAAGGCTTTCAAAATACAGTTACAATAGAAGACAAGAGTTTGTGTGGCATCTTCTGTACAGGACCAATCTTGTTTGCGACCGGTTTTTCAGGATGATCCTCGGTGTACTATTTGTTTTGGACCAGTGATCAACAATCTCTTGAAGTACTTTCCATCTGTGGGTAGATGCTGAATAGTAATAATATAAAAGCTTCAAGAAACTAGAATAGCTTCACTGCATAAAGGCTATTATTCATACTGTTTTGTCCAAGTAGGTTCAGGGAATCTCCAGCACAAGGGCACAAACACAGCTTGGTTGTTCATGCTTTTTATATGAGATTGAAGCCCTTGATACTGACCAGTCATATTCTTTGAGTTGTCACATGCCTGCTGTGATCTCCATTCTGGCAGTACCAAAAAACGATGCATAACTGATCTGTATGAGAAAACGTCAGGTGTGTAAAGTCAGCGGCCACGGGGAGCATTGCAGGCATCTGTCGGAGGGTCCCAGAGGCGGCACTGAGATCATCCCAGCAAGCAAGATCTCCCCACCCCCCATATGACAAAGAACAGTGGCTGGTACTGGGGGCGGGGTGTGGCAGTTGTCCAGTCAGGGGCCATGGAAAATCGCTCCCTCTCCTCCCTTGCGGGGGTGGGGCCTGGGGAGGGTTCCTTCCGGGCTGCTCCCCATAACTCCAGGGGCGGCTGCCGGCCATGCTGGAGGCGCATGTTGGTGGCACAGCTCGAAGGGGCCTGCCCTTTGGTCGGACCTGAAAGTTGGGATGGAGGGGTCGCTGGTGGGGTTGCCCAATGTCAGGTTTCTACTGGTGAAAGTTGTGAGGAGGCCTTCCTCTCCCCCCAGTGAGAGAGGGGTGGAGAGGGAGGACTACCCCTGGTGGCAGCAGGGGATGGAAGGAAGGATGGTTTGATACTGGTAGAGTGGGTATTGGGATGGGTTAGTAAGGCATATTGTTAGATGTTATTATTATTATTGAAATGTTAAATGGGAGGGTAGGGTTTTCTTGTGTATTATGATGTATTTGGTGTTGGGTTTCCTGTGCGTGGGATAAAAACCCAAAATATTGTATTTATTATTGATGTGAGCCGCCTCGAGCCGACTTTGGTTGGGAGAGTGTGGGGTATAAATTAAAGATGAAATGGAAAAAAACAATAAGAGAAAAGCACTTTGCCTCGTGAATATCCTGAATTATTGTCATACACGCTTCATTCCCCATTAGCTCAATCAGTTCATCACATGCTTGCAAGGAAATGTATGAAACGTGACCCTTTCATTTATTTCCATGCTTTCTCAAGTGCTGCTTGAGAAAAGGATCAAATTGGGCAATAAGTTCCATTGATCCAAAGTAGGTTCCATTGTGGGGTGATCCCAAAGTCTGGCTGTCACCACAGGATGAAAGTCCTCTTTCTGCGAGAAACAATAACAGCAGCCATGCACTTCAGTATTTCTTTCAAGTATCTGATTTCTGGCTCTTAAAATGTTATCCCATTGTACCTATAGTGTTGTTCTATAAAAGCCAGGTCATAAAAGTCCCTCGTACCTCGGGGACTGCCTCGCCCTCCGTGCCCCAGAGCGGCTCCTTCGGTCGGCCGGGGGTGCCTTCTTGGAGGTTCCCCGCATTAAGTGGGGGGCCACAATGGAGAGGGCATTCTCGGTGGCCGCACCGCACCTTTGGAATTCCCTCCCGGAGGAAGCTCGCCTGGCCCCAAGCCTTCTGACATTCCGGCAAAGTTGTAAAACCTGGCTGTTCGCCCAGGCCTTTGGGAAGGGGGGGTTAGAGGGTTTTATCTCCCTTACCCTATTTATTGTTTTATTGAGTTCCCAGGCCCTGTTTAATACTTTGAATATTGTATTTTGATATGTTTTAACTGTTTTTAGATATATTTTATATGTGATTGTCTTTTTTATTGTAAGCCGCCCCGAGCTGTTTTAGGAGGAGCGGGGTAGAAATTAAATAAATAAATATTACAATTTTGGTGTTGAGTGCTGTTTTCTTGCTCCATGATTTTCTTTCTTCACATTTTTTTCCAAGGTGAGAAACCTCCTACAAAAAATTTCATCACTATGGATGAGTGAAAGAATTTGCAGCCAAATCAGAAAACATTTCCTGTTGATAAAGAGTATAACAGCCATAATGGACGCTTTCAGACGTGCATTAAAGTGTACTTACGAGTTCAGGCAGCGGGACATGAATGCAAATTAGACGTGGCTTTGATAACAACAGAAAGGTGCGCCACGCATGATTGAAGCATTTGGCATGCTGACAAATGTGCTGCACTGAGCTGCAAAATCCAGCTCAGTACAGTGTATTTGTCAGTTCACTGAAAAGGTTCAAATATGCACGTGCCACGCCTTCCAACATTATCAAAGCTGCACCTAGTTTGCATGCACATCCCACCGCCCAAGCTTGTAAGTACACTTTAATGCACGTCAGCAAGTGCCCAATGTGTCTCTCCATTTTCTAGTTGTCACACAAATGCTGCGGATGACAGTGCATTGCCTTTGAATACACTCAGTTTTTCCATCAATGTTCCACTCTGGCATATCTCAGGAACTTGAACGAAAGTAAGTCTGGATGCAGACAGGGAAGTAGGCTTCGGCCTCCCATCTGTCTTCAGATGGTCTCTCTATTCACAGCTCCAGCTGAGTTGACTTGTACCAGCACTGAATTCTTCTGAGGCTGCTTGCCCACATTAAAAAATGCACCCGATTTGCCTCCAGGAAAATCTCCGGGAGTCAAATCAGGCGCAAGATTTGTATGTGGGCATGTTAACCCACCATGTTTTTGGCTACAATCTCCAGGGAATGCAGAGCTGGATTTACCAACGTCCACCAGCTCTGAATTCCCCGCGAGATTGCTGCCAAAAATGTGGCGGTTTAATAGGCCCACGTACAAATCCTATGCCTGATTTGCCTCTCAGAGATTTTCCCAGAGGCAAATCATGCACGTTTTATAACATCAACAAGCAGCCTCAACCTCCTTCTCCCCTAAGAACTCCTTCTCCTCCGACTCCAACTCTCAGAACTGCCTCAATCCTGTCAAAGTGAGTATCCTACAGTTCCTCCCTTGGGATGAAAAGCCCGCCTGTAGACTTTTGACCTCTTCTGAAAAGTTCCGTAGACCCACCAGGCTACTTTCACAGAGCTACAGTAATATTGTTTGGGACTGGGTGAAATGTCTTCTAGGTTTGAAAGTGGATGAAGTGACCTGACACCCAAGTTTTTTCTCTGGGTCTTTTCACTGACCAGTGTTACCGCCTTGGAAGGAAAATTGGGATTTGATCATTCAAACATAGTGCTGATTGTCATTATTGAGGTGGCCTCCATGAAAAAGGGGCCTGGCTAAGTAAGTTGGGGGGACATAACCTCTAACTTTCAGGAGCTGGGAGTGAACAGCAGGGAATAGATCACTCCATTATGACCTTTTAAGTATTTCTCGACATGACCAAGAATGGCCACTGTTGGAGAGAGGATGCTGGGCTCAATGGATCATTGGTCTGACCTAGTATAGCACTTCTTATCTTGAGGTACCCCAGTATAATCTGTGTGTGTGGAAATGGGGGGAAAAACAAAGAGTTTTCTTTCATCTCCACTTCCCCTACATCCAGGTGATGAGGTGTGGAAGAGTGCATACTGCACCGTCTCCCGTGCATGCTGGCCTAGAACAAATGCAGTTACATTTGCAGAGGCAGCTAGAATTCCTTTGGGGTTCCATTGTAGTGAGACTGTCTCTTAGCTGCCCTAGCTTTGTCCATACTAGAAAGAGGAGGAGTTGTTATACTGCATGTTTTAGCAAACCTTAACTTATTCCCTAGATGAAGATGCAAGGCTGAAGTTTTCTACATCCATATAGGGACTTAACAAATGGGACGTTTCCCAGATTCACCTTCTCGTCTATCATGTGGCTGCCAGATGTTCACCTCTGGCCTGATCCATATGCTGCCAACCCAGGAAATGTGGAGCCTGCCATGCAAGCAAATCCAGGGCAATGGGCACTCAGTGGGGCCATCTCCCACATGTTAGGGTGGGGTGGGGTGCTGTCTTGGCACACACTCTGTACCATGGAGTCATGGGTGCAGTCTAGCGCATCACTATAGGGACCACAACTTGTTGGGGAGGGTGGTGTGTGGGCAGACTGTGTCAGGGAGGAATGCCTGCCTGTTTGTTGCGCTTTCCACATGGGATCTGTGAGAGGGAGCTGTGTGGAGCCACTATGGGTTCTGGCAGGTTCCCAACCCATGTATTGAAATCCTTAGTTTCTCCTAGGCAGGGTCTAGTTCCAGCAGGGAAATTGAGAGCTGATATCAAGCTGCATCTACACAAGGAAAAAGTTGTGCTTATTTAAAACATTTTGTATTCAGTATCGCTCAAAGTGAACAAAAAGTAATACAAGTGAATGAGGCATTGTACAGGCAAAGGCATTTTGTAAATAAAATCTTAACACTGGTCTGCAATAGCAGTAATCTGACACAGATAAATACATCATCATTTGGAATGGTGATAAAAAATACCAATTTTTTATTCCTCTGTGTAATATTAGATACATTTTAAATGTAGTTACTTTCCTACAAAGCCCATTGGCTAGGTGTACTATGATCTGCATTGTGCGTTGTAAAGAATCGCTGCTATCCTGGCAAACCTTCAGTTATTGGTCATTAATTTAATTCAGGCTGGAGGCTAATATGTTGTTCTTCTTGTTTGTCACAGTCAGGAAAGCTGTTCAGAACAAATATATACAGAAGAGAATGAACCATCAAAATATTTGTATTACATGTTAAATAGTAGACTTTGCTATTATTAAATTACTTGTATTGAAATTGTATACCCAATAGCAAAAAAGTTAAATCGTGTTTAATCATGAAAAATGTAACATTAAAGGACCAGAATATTCAGTATTTTGTTCCAGTGTCATTTTAAAAAAATTGCTTTAGGTCTCAAAGCTTAAATTTTATTATAAATTTATTATACATGTACAAAGTCGTATTTTTTAAAATAGTGTGCAGCTTTGCATTCTAAAAAGAGAATTTCAGTTTCAGGAGATTATTTTCAATTTCAGGTGTCTGTGCAGTTGTCTAATATTAAATCAGTATTTACATTTGTTAGGAGAAGCAAAAAGTCAAGGAAGGTTGGTTGAGTTCTGTACTTCAGGTTTTCGTTTAAGAAGGACTTCATAGGGTATTTTCAGACATTACGAGATCACGCTCAACCACAGTCAATCCCGCAGCGTGGCCAAAGCGCCCTGAATGTCTGCTCGGCGGCCTCCAGATGTTCACCACAGTCAATACCCACATGGGGTCAAAATCAACCACGCTTCCGGACCTCCAACCCAGACCATCTCCACAAGCGTGGTCAAAGAGATTCCCACCAGGAAACAAAAAAAAGTAACGTCTGGATGGTAATCACCGGCTGGAATCAAGCAAAATGATTCCCAACCGGGGACAAAGCACGCAGCGTCGCTGCCAGGCAACCAGCAACAACACAGGCCGAGGAGGGAGATTTAAAGGGCACGCAGCAGCAGGGGAACGTGGCGGGATGGAGCGAGGCGGGAGACAGAGGAGAGCGGAGGGCAAGAGAGCGAGGGAGGAGGTGGTGGTGGAGGCGCAGGTGGGGGAGGAGGTGGTCGTGCTGCACATGCAGGAGGTGGAGGGGCAGCAGCAGCAACAGCCGGGACAGGCAGCCCCGGGGACTTCAACCGGACCGAGGGAGGAGGCACTCCGGAAATGGGTAAGGGGAACGAAGGGGAGCGGACCCGGCACCACAGGGGCACCGGGGGGGTGATGGGGTGGCCGGCTGGTCGGCAGGCAAGGGGGGGGCAGGGACGCGGGACCAGGACAGACTAGCACCCACCCGAACACCCACCATGTCACGGAGGAACATAGGGTCACACACGTGCAACACGGGCCTACATGTAGACTACAAGTCTGGTACATATGTAAATACAAAGGTTCCACATGTATGTAATGTTATAATTGAGAACTGTAAAACTCAAATAAGGCCTGCGACATGTGACCAAGCTACAGGAAATGCAAAGAGCTACAAAGAATGTGTATTTGAGAACACTTGCCAGACAACCCTGTGGAGATGCAAAACAACCTTCATGTTTGCCTGGGTTGCCTAGGTGTCACACTTCAGGTTTTCCCAAAGGCCGGAAACCTGAGACAAAGAGTACTTAAGAGTACTTAAGCCAGCTTAGCTGTCCCTTGGGGGAAGCCACCTTGAACAGTCACATCTGCATACGAAAAGCCTGCCAGCAAGCAAGGCTGAAAAGACATGAGCAGAGAGATATGATTTGCTTGCTACCAACTAAGTCTGGAGTGTCACAGGTTGGCGGGTCCACACCCCCACTTACCGGGTTTGAGTGACTCAGTTTCCCTTGCGTACAGCCCGCTTGAATTAGTTTCTCTTTCTGGCTAGTTCCTGGGGTGTCGCTGGGCCTGCCTGTGGCTCCAGCCCCCCCCCGTCTGCCTCTGCCCCTGGTGTTCCCCTTCGTGGCCGCNCCCAGGGTGCTGCTGACTGTCCTTGTTCACCTGTGCCCCCTTCTGCGCCCCGGGTCCCCCCCTCCTGGGTGCCCGTGTGATCTCGGAGTTGTGGGGCCCCTGGACTGGCTCCCCCGACTTCCTCCCAGGTGTGTGTGTGTGTCTGTGACTTTGGACCTGCTGCACTGCCCTGGACCTCCTGTCTCCCCTCCATCGCCTCCTCGCCGGCACTTGGGTTCCGGCTGTGCCTCCTGGACTGTTCCCGGCCTGCTCCCTGTTCTGTGTGCCCTCTCACCGTGCCTGTGCCTGGACCTCCTGGGGCTCCCCATTCCAGGACTGCCTGTGTTGCTGTGGGGGTGCCCATGCGGGCTGTTCTGTATTGGGGGTTCTGGTTGCCGTTGCCTGTGTCCCGCTGTGCCCGTGCCGTTTCCCCTCCTCTTCCCTGTCTCTCGCCCCCCGCCCCCCTTGCCCGTTGTGCCTTGTGTGTTGTCTGTCCGGCTGTGTCTCCCCCCCCCCTTTCCTGTCTGGGCATGTGTGTTTGTGCTGTGTGTTCCACTATGCCCTCACTGTGTGTGCCTGTTGTGTGTGGTACCTGGGCGGCTCTTCTCCCTCTCCCACCTCCCTTCCCGTTTCCCTTGTGTGGGCATTCCCTTGTGTCCCTTTTGGCTTCCTTTGCCCTCAGGCAGCCATGTCTGTGTCTCACCCCTCTCCGGCTCCTTCTGGGTGTTTTGACCATGGCCGGGAATCGGCATCACATCTGTTGCGCCGCCCCGGCACATGATCTGGCAGCCCGATTCCCTGTCGTGGTCCCGGTCCCGTCACGTCTGTTCGGGGCCTTTATTGACCACGGGGGGTGGTTGTTCGGTTCACCACCACTGGGAATCCACTGTGGTAACTCCGGAACGCATAACGTCTGAAATCACCCATAGTTTAAAGTATAACCATGCCTGAAATGCCAAGATTCCAGACATAGAAGAGCTGGATTGTGAGGGGTCAGTATTTCCAAGTTTTTAAAAAATATTTCAGCTTAGAACTTTGGGTCCTATTTCCAGTTGGAAACTAGTTAACATTAAACATACATAACTTCTTCCCTTGACCACTCTCCCCCCCCACCCCCAAACTTGGCGTCTTTCACACATGACATGCATACTTAAGATCAAAATGTAAAGACTATGTACTTCCTTAGTTTTATGCCCACTTGTACCCATGAAATCACCTTAAGAGAGACAGTAGTCTGCGAGTCACCTGCTTGTCAGTTCAGTCACCGCTGGATGTTCACCCACTTCCTTTTCGGGGTGGGCAGTTGACTGCCAAGGGACGTGTGATCTGGAGAAGGTTGGCGGTGCAGCTAAGGCTTGCCAAGCCAGGATAATTTATTTTATTTATTATTTATTTCCATTTCTACCCCACCCTTCCCAAAAGGCTCAGGGCAGCTTACAAAACAAATAAAAACAAAGCGTATAAAACAACATAAAAACCCAGCCTCCCAACCTTTACCCAACCCCATCACAAAACCCTCCCCAAACACCCCCTCATGCCTCTACCCCAAACCCCCACCTAAACCCCTTTCCCTTCCTGTCAAATGCCTTAACAAAAAGAAAAGCCTTACATTGCCGCCGGAAGATGCCCAGGCTCGGGCTCAGACAAACCTCTGAGGTGGGGGCAGGAGTTCCATGACATTGGAGCAGCAACTGAGAACATCCCCTTGCAAGCCCTCGCCATACGAATAAAATTAACCAATGGTACCCACAGGGAGGTGCTCACAGCCAATCACAGGGGCCACAGTGGGGCATGGAAGGACAAGCGGTCTCTCAGATAGGTGGGGTCCAGACCGTTTAGGACTTTAAAAGGTCAAAACCAGCACCTTGAACTGTGCTTGGAACACTATAGGAAGCCAGTGCAGACTTTGAAGCACTAGTGTAATGTGCTCGTAGTGCCTTGCCCCCCAAAAGGAGGCAAGTTGCTGCATTCTGCACCAGCTGCAGCTTCCGAACAGTCATCAAGGGCATCCCAATGTAGAGCGCACTGCAGTAATTTAGCCTCGAGGTGATGAAAGCATGGATAACAGTGGCCAGATCCAAATCAGAAAGAAAAGGCTGCAATCTCCTCACCAGATGGAGTTGATGAAAAGCACCCCTGGCCACCACTGCAACCATGCAATCCCGGTGCAACAAGGGGCCCAGAAGCACTAGGAAGCTGCACACCTGACTGACCAGCAGGGGCTTGACTCTGTCAATAACAGGAGTCCCAATCCCCTCCAGGTCACAAGATTGACCAACCATCATCACCTCACTCTTGTCTAGATTCAACTTCAATCGGCTCATTGTCATCCAGTCCCCGACAGCAGCCAGGTATCCGGTAAACACAGAGATTTCAGGGCCTGGGTCAGATGAAAAAGAGAGGTAGAGCGGAGTATCATCAGCAAACCTCCAAATGGCCTCGCCCAGCAGCCTCATATACACACTGAACAAGAGGGGGGACAGAATGGAACCCTGTGGGATTCCATAGGGGAGGTCCTGAGAGGGCGATGAGTAATCATCCATCACCACTCTCTAGAACTTCCCCAACAGAAAGGAGTGGAACCACTCAAGAGAAGTCCTGTGCACCCCCGCCAGGTCCCACAGTCATGTCAACAGGACCTCATGGGAAACTGTATCAAAGGCCATCAAAAGATCTAACAGAATCAACAGGGTAGAATTCCCCATCAATCTCCAGGTGCATGTCATCCACCAAGGTCACAAGCACATCTAATGTTAAACATAGCTTTCTTATGTACGAACCTTACTAATGCATTGGAAATCATACATGTTCAACAATGTCACCCTACTAAATGAGAGTGGGTTTGGGGCCTCTGCTGGTATGCAGAAAGTATGGGTTTCACTGGCATATTTTCAGTCACTGGGAAGTTTAGTGCAAATCAACTATGAAGTTTTTCTATGAAGTTGTAAATTCAACTCTTTTCCTCTGTACTGTTATGGAATAATCTTGGTAAAAGAATACTTGGCTTCCGTTCACTCTTACTTACTTCAGCTTCGTAGCTGTGTCTAGGATTAAAGCCCTGTCTATGTAGTAATGTAGTCATAGTACAACAGGATGTGGTCTAGCTGGGTTCCTGCTCACTCCAATCCAATGAGCTGTCTCCGTTTGATTTTGCTTGATTTAACTCAGAATTAAGACTTTAAGAATCCACATTTCCAAGTATTAAATGGGGTCTTACCTTCAATTCCTTCTGGCAAGTCTAGAACCCTAATGTTTTTCTATGGCTTCAGTTTTTGAAATCATCTAATTTGTTCAACAGTGGGGGATTTTGTGATTCCAGAGCTACAGCTTTATCCTCATGAGTTTGCATGTTTTCTTCAATTCTAGAGTTCTGTTGTACTATGACTTCAAGCTCACTGAAGCAACTTTCCAGAAATTCTGTTAAATTAGAAGAATAGAATTTAATTTATTTCAGCTTAGCCATAGGCCATTGCTTAACAAACAACAACAAATACAAAAATACATAAATCCATACCCTAGAGCATCAAAATCCTAGGGCCCTTAAAATAATCTTGGGATATTTTGGACAAAAAATACAATTGGACAAATTGGATACTACCAGCCTTAAAGATGGGGTCCAGATTGAAACTTCTGTCGTCTCTACTGACACTGTACGGATTGCGGGGCCAAAGGCCATTGTGACCATGTCTGCACCCAAGTTGGCTCATGACACGTCCAGATCTGGTAGACCCTTTTCCCCAGGGGCAGTTTTTCAGGCCACTTTAAGGTCTCAAGCTGTTAGTTCGTCCGAAGCCCAGGTTCCTGTCCATTCTCATACTAATGCTTTTTCGTCTGGTTCGCAGACGTTACAGTTTCAGTGTCCCATTGTGTCAAGCCCGGGGTTGGATAATCATGGGTCTGTTAAAAAAAGGATGGGATTTCCCTCTAAGGGGCATCGATTCTTGAAGAGAGCATGGCGGTTGACGCCACATGTAGATTAACAATACAAGGCTCGAGGGGCTGATAATTACTGGTCATCCTGTCTCTTGTGCAATTTTACTGCTGAGTGTGGTAATTTTAGGTTATTAATTTTATGCAAATTTTTAGATTACAGTTTAGTCAAATTTATCCCAAGATTATTTTAAGGGCCCTAGGATTTTGATGCTCTAGGGTATGTATTTATGTATTTTTGTGTTTGTTGTTGTTTGTTAAGCAATGGCCTATGGCTAAGCTGAAATAAATTCAATTCTAAATTAGAAGTGATCTGAACCTCCATTTTCTTCATCATACCTGCCAATCCTCCTCCTTGTTCAGATTCCACATTTTGAAAATGGTCCTCTGTCCCCTTCTTTTGAGATTTGTGTTCAGAGTTACCAGAAACCGTAAACATGTTTGATACAGACGTTTTATCTGCACGTCCACTTGTTGTACTCCTGTCTCTGCCCCGTTGACTCTAGTGGCTTCTAGGCTATGCGGGAGCCACAGACTATGTGGGAGAAGGGTTTACAGACAGAGAAACCTTGGACACCTTCTCTCACTCTGTCAGTTGATGGGGCTAAAATGATGCAAAAGAACAGGAAAAACCACTACCCCCACTTTTAGCTCACCCCTATCTCCAGAAAAGCAGGGAGGTAGGAGGGAAAAGTTGACAGAGCGGCTTGCGCTGACAGTCCTGGAGAAGGGGGAGCCAAAGGAGACGACCCTCTGTTTAAGGGCACCTCTCAGTTGTAGGGAGGCTTCACTTCTGCTCTTACTTCCCCTACTGTTCTCAGTGTTTCCACTCCTATCACAGGATCTTGCCTCCATGAAAGCTATTGTCAGGAGGCTTTCAGCTCTCCTCCCCAGACCTGCCACCACTGTGAGGTAATAGGTGGGGGGAAGGGAACCTGCAAGCCCCCTCTTTATTGATTTCCCCCCAATCCAAGGCAGGTTTCAGGGTCTATTTGGACTGAGAAGCTGTTGAAAATTAGGGAGGGCTGAGATAGGGCTGCTTCCTAGGGATAGGAATTTCAGTGTCGGATTTAACTGAAACAGTCCAGAAACAGCTGTTTTGGTTTAAAACCAAAGGGTCCAAAAATTGGGCTATTATGGTTCCTGATTCTTGGTTCTGTATCCTACCATTGAAGTCATATTGGGAAATTTTCCCACTGAAGTCATTGGAAAGGAGAACCGGGGTCCAACCTCTCCCATCCCCATGTCCTGGGGCCCACTACCAGCCTTAGAGGATGCAGGTGGGGAACCGCATCACTCCCTTCAGGGCCCTGCCGGGCATGTACTTATGGGCCTCGGACGATGAGGAGCCACTGTCTCCACTGCCAGCTGGGTCTTCTCTGCAGCCAGGCAGGATCATCTGTGCTGCAGGAAGGCTGCATCCAACCCCGGCAGTGGAGGCAACCCGGTCACCTGCAAAGGCAGCCCATCCCAGGTTCCCGGCAGTGGAGGCAGCTCTGCCTGGCAGCAGAGAAGTCCTGGCTGGCAGCTACGGTGACTTCACCATACGTGCCAGTCAGCAAAGCCCCAGGGTGGGAATGCAGATTCCCCACCCAGGCCCGTAGTGAGCCCCGGGGAATGGGGGAGGTTGGTGGGGGCTAGGGATGGGTTTTCTGTCCTGGTCCCCTGTTCTAGTTCTTCAGCCCAGTTCCCTTTCCCATTGAAGTCAACGGGAAGATTTCCCATTGACTTCAAATGGGAAAAGAAGCAGAACCGTAATCCGTAACCAAAAGAAGCGAAAAACAGGGATCTGAAAAACCAAAAAAAAAAGGCCCTGTGTCCCACCCCTATTACTTCCTCACGCCTCCATGTTGGTCATGTGATTCCATTAGACTGACTTCATAATTAGTCACAGATTTCACTTTTCTCCCCCTACGTTTTACCCAGTGCTATGCAAGAGATAGGTACCTACAAAAATCCTAAATTCCTCAAATAATTGTGTAAATATAAATTTTATCACTTGCAAATATAGGCATTTGTTTTCCTGATACACTGCATATTGGGCGACTGGAGACAAGACACCATGTAAGTCATGATTTCGTGGTCTGAGCAGATACAAAATTTCATGCATCATCATGAAATTGGCCAGTTCAGCAGCTCCAGTTCCACCCCCAGAGGAAAAGCAGCTGTCAGCTTCATTTTGAACAAATTAATAGCAGCATCGCAGTATTGTAAAATGTGATACTTTTGCTGTGATGTGCACTAAATTTGCCTTAAAACCCCATTATTTTTTGCAAGGCATTCCTTACGACACCCATTTAGCTTGCCTCCATTAAATTAACACTTTACCATAGGAGCTTTTCTTTAAAAGGTTTTCAGCCAGCAGAAAGACTTCAACCAAACAAACAAAAACACACCCAAGGGGGGGGCACAATGTGCATGCGCGAGTGCTAGCCGCACAACATCCACGCTCCTCCCGACGGGCCCGACAAAGCACAGTGCAACACTTAAAAGAGGGATGTAGAGAAAAAATAACAAAAGATCCTGCTTGCTGGAGCACCGGGGCATAGGACCAGCAAAAAAAAACGGCGGAAAAAGGGCTGATTACGAGGTTCTGCCAGCAGAAGCACCTTGCTGACCTCTCACAAACAGACCCGGTAAGCTCCAAGATGGCGGCCGCGATTCAGCCCGCCGACCTAGGGGACTCCGAGGGGGGGCAAGTCAGCATGACTGCAATCCTTGCAGAGGTCAGAGCAGCAAGGGCAGAGCCTCAAAAAGACAAACTTGAGCTCCTTGAAAAAAAAAAAAAAAGAAAGTAAAAACCACAGTGAAGGAGGGGAATAAAAAACTTGAAAATCTGGGCAAACGGATTGAAACAGCAGAGAGGCGCATTTCAGACCTGGAAGACCAGGTCCTAAGGACAGACAGCGAGGGGACCCAAATAAAAGAATCCTTGCAGTTCCTGCACGCCAAATATGAAGATCTGGAAAATAGATCAAGGCGCTGCAACCTCCGTATCATGGGGGTGAAAGAAGGGGCAGAAACCTTAGGAATGCAGGAGTTACTCAATCAAATCTGTACCCAAAACTTCCCCGATCAGCAGCAACTCCACAATCTTGAAATTGAACGAACCCACAGATCACTAAGGCCCAAGCCGAAGGAATCAGACCCTCCCAGAGCAATTGTAATAAAAATTTTCAAATTCAAAGACAAGGAAGCCCGGCTATCATTGGTAAGAAAAATGAAACAAAACCTAACTTTTATGGGACCAAAAATAAAATTCCAACCGAACTACGCTATCAAAACAATGACTAAGAGGAAAGGTCTAAATACTTTACAGAACTGATTGATAGAGACCTGAAGCCACAATTATGACACCCAGCCAAAATGGCAATACTGATCAATGGGAGGAGAAAAATCTTCGAGGACACTGGAGACCTGGAAATATTCCTACAATCACACAGACCCAGACAGCAAGCAACAGACTAACAGACCCTCCAAAGCACGATGGAGAACGGGAGAGGAGCAGTGGCGCTTAATTCTGCTAGACAAAACTAAAAATCGAGTTACCCATCAGCAGCTGGCATCCACATAATCTCATATACAGAAAACTCCAGCAAAGTGACTTTATACTTATTCGCTTGAGGTTTGGTTATGTATAAATGCAGTTAAGTGATTCACATGGGTTTGGGCTGCTTGCTCCCTTTCCTTCTCCTGTAATAACCAGTAAATGCGCCTTTAAGCACAGACAAATGAGGCAAAAGAGGGGATGTTCCCCTCAGCCACCTTCGCCTAAAACAAAATATATGAGAAGCCCTCGGGAGGGGTGGGAAATAACAAACAAAAGAATCAGAACGTACCCCCACTAGTTATTTCAGTTCATCTGAAAAAAGTGTATCTTTCTACTCTTGGTTTAAGGCAGCTATTGCCAGTTCAAGTGTTTAGGATAAATGAGTGTGTTTGTTTTTGATGTTAATATTATTCTTGTTGTGCATATTGCAAGGTTTTCATGTTTCGACAGCTTCTCCCCTCCATGGCTCTCTTCACTCCACCTGTCCCCCTGTGGACAGAGTACACCTTCAAAAAGAATCCACACCAAAACAAAAAGGCAGGTAATAATCAAACACCCATTAGACCAGACACAGATAGATGACAGACACCACTATGAGTCCTCCAGAGAGGAATAGACCCCCCCCCTTAAAATTCCTAACCCTCAATGTTAAAGGCATCAACCACCCAATATAAGAAAAAAAATAAAATAAACCTCATTCTAGACCAACAAATCGATGTGTTTTTTTCCCAAGAAACACATCTGCTAGGACAGGACCTCCACAGATTCAAAAGTAAACAAATAGGGGAGGTTTTTGTTTCTTGTGGAAGGAAAAAGAAAGCAGGAGTGTTGATAGGGTTCGCAGCGGTGACAAACTTCAAACTTGATCAAGTAAAAAAGGACAAGGAAGGAAGGTTCCTGGTCCTCAAGGGCACACTAAATGCACAGAGGGTGACCTTAGTCAATATCTATGCACCTAATATAAATATATATCAGTTCTTCCAAAAATATTTACCACTCATTTCACAAAATACGGCGGGCTTATTGATAATGCAAGGGGATTTTAATTCACAGTTGTCGGAGTTAGACCACTCCACACGCTCACTTCGTAAAAGCACCCATAAAAATATTGCAAATTTAATAGCCGAGCATGACTTGAAAGACGCTTGGTGCTATCTCAATCCAACCACTAGGAGTTATACATTCCACTCCCAAGTGCATAACACATATTCTAAAGTAGACCACTGTTTACTAGAAAAAGATTCTCTGCAGAGATGCTTAAGTAGTGAGGTGATTCCTATTGTTTTCACTGACCATAATGTGCTGATATCCAGGTTTTCCTGGAAGGATTCAGAACAGCGGAGCAAAAAAACATAGCAATTAGACAGGGTTAAATGTGAATGGGTTAAAAACCAAATATCAGCTGAATTAAAAGACTACTTTGAACTGAACTCGGGCTCAGTTGCATCCCCACAAACCCTATGGGAGGCGGCAAAAGCAGTCTTAAGGGGTAGCTTTATAGCCATTAAATCAGCTATAAACAGAAGGAGAGATAGAAACTTAGAATTATATAACCAACTACAGCAGCTGGAGATAGAAAACAGGAACTTTCCCAACAAACGGACACAGATTGAAATACAAAAATTAAAAAGTGAAATAGAGGCTATAGACACTCAAAAAATCACCCAACAGCTGAGAAAGATCAGAAGTTTTTATTTTCACAATGGCAACAAACCAGGCAAAACACTAGCACAATTGACAAAGAGCAGGAGAAAAAAGTTCTTTATTCCAGCAATTAGACTCTCAAACGGTGTGACAGTAAATAAGCAGACAGAGATCCAACGTGCTTTTGTGGACTTCTACCAAAAATTGTACACGTTCTCCTGTCCAGACCCTGAAAAGATAAAAACATTTATCAACAAGTATAAGATCCCAAACTTTAATCGAGAACAAATTAGCTATCTTAATGCCCCTATAACTATTGAAGAAACAAAATTAACGGTAAAAGAACTTATCAAAAATAAAGCTTGCGGCCCCGACGGCCTGCCTACAGAATTCTACCAAACTTTTGGGGGTATTATAATACCCCATTTAACAAACACCTTCAATGATATTATAAAGACACAAACAATGCCACCCACATTTTACGAAGCGGTGATAACATTGATACCCAAGCAAGATAGAAAACCCGAGGAATGCAGTAACTATCGCCCTATATCCTTGCTGAACATTGATTATACATTTTTTGCCAAAACATTAGCAAATCGACTGATAGCAATTATTGGAGACGTGATCCATCCGGATCAGGCAGGGTTCCTACCTAACAGGCAGGGAACTGACAACATTAGGAAGACGGTCAATCTCCTATTAGCAGCCCAAAAATCAAAAACCTCTACACTAATCCTCTCCGCAGATGCGGAGAAAGCGTTTGATTGCTGTGAACCAGAGTGTTTATATCTTATCATGGAGAAGATGGGAATAAAAGGGAACTTTCTACGAGCAATTAAGACCTTGAACTTAAAACTAAGCTCGCAATTATTAATTAACGGTGTTCTCTCACAACCATTTCATTTGCCCCCTATCCCCCTTACTCTTTAATATAACCCTGGAACTACTGGCGTGTGCCATAAGGCAGGAGCAAGACATCAAAGGCGTACGAACAGGGAACACAGTATAAAATATCTTTATTTGCAGACGATATGTTAGTTTATCTAACGCAACCAGAGATAACAGTAGCAAAGGTTCTTCATTTAATAGATCAATTTAGCCTGATTTACAAAATCAACTACCACAAATCCCAGGCACTAATAATAACAAAAGGCAATGATGCTAAGAGGGCTATTGAATTACAAGTTCCTTTCACAATAGCACATAACCACTTTAAATATCTAGGAGTAAACATCACTCGAGATCATAATAAACGCTTTAAAGCTAACTTTCCTAGCATTCTCAATCAGATACGTGCTGAAGTAGTGACATGGCAACGCCTCCAAACCTCATGGCTGGGAAGTGTGAACCTATATAAAATGATTGCCCTTCCAAAAATACTATACAAAGTAATGGTCGTACCGATCCACATTCCAAAGTCCTTTATCAAACAGTGCAAATGTACTCTCCTCGAAGCGGTCTGGAAGGGGAAGAAACATAGAATTAACAAATTTACCATGGTAAGAAGAAAGGAGGATGGAGGGATTCATATGCCAGACCTGGCCATGTATATTAAAGCAGCATCCTTGAGAGCACTAAAATACTGATACCATCCCACAAAAAGCACACAATGGGTGGAAATGGAGAAGCAATTGTTGGGCATACACAGCTTCCAAGAGATGCTGACTAGCACCTCACGAGCCGAGGTCAATAAATTGCCAGCCCACCCCTTTGCCCATACGGCCCTGTATTATTGGCACCAAACCTTAAAAAAGATGAAGCTATCCTTATCTGCCTCCCCATTCTCCCAATACACAAAAAGCAGCAGTCAATGGGATAGCTACTGAATTACGCAAGATACTTACCAAGAGTGACATTAAAAGGGCAGCACAACTCTTTCAAGGTGAGGAATTAATTTCACCCCAAGAACTAGAAGGGAAAACTAAAACAAAAATTAACAGGTTTCAGTACCTGCAGCTGAAAAACATTTACACACATAGTGTATCCAACACTACCAGAGGCCCACCACCCCGATTGAAAATACATTATTTAGCCACTCACCCAATAAGGGGATGATAGCTAGAATATACGGGGCACTGACTCAGATTGGAATAACCAAACGGACCCCCTATTTGACAAAATGGGGAAAAGACTTGGGGATAAAACTGGAGGAAAAACAAATAGAGCAAATTTGGCACTATATGCACAATTGTGCAAGCTCTCTTGAAATGAAAGAACCCCAAATAAAAACAACAATGAGATACTACCTAACTCCACAGTACGCCAAGGCAATATCCGATTCTGAGTCAGGGCTGTGTTGGCGAGGGTGCGGGGAGCGGGGCACTTACCTACACTGCTGGTGGCAATGCTCTATGGTCCAACCTCTCTGGCGTGTTGTTTGGGACTATATGAAAAAAGCAACTGGTTTAATTATACCGTTCAGACCAGAGACAGCATTACTTGGTTTATACCCTGACATTCCCTTAATGAACCATCACCAAGAAACTTGTAAATTGATGTCCCTACCAGCGAGCAACATAATCGCAAGAAATTGGAAAAACGCAAGAGAACTGTCAGAGACAGATTGGATAAAACGCTTATGGTACTCGTATTCGATGGAAAAAATTGCTGCGAATTTAGAAAATATATCAAAGAAATTCACCACGAGATGGTTTACATGCATAGGAGCTGTTCAGGGCTACACTTTGATGGAGGAAGCAAAGACATACATAGTGGACTATTCAATATGAGAGGGAGATATCTTGCAATGTGAAGCACCTATTTTTGTTTCGTTTGAGTTGTTTGACTGTTACTGTATGTTGATGTTATCAGAAAAACTAATAAAGTTTAAAAAAACAAACATACCCCAAACTTTCCTCTAATGCAGTGGTTCCTAACCTTTTTGCCTGAATGACCCCATTTTGAGACAAATATAATCTCGTGAACACAGCACCAAAGACAAAGCAAAATGTCAATCAGGTTGTGTGTGACTCCATTTAGCAGCTGCAGCGTGGCTCTGAAGGACAATGGTTCAAAGAGCAACTATAACTAGATTTTGAAGGCATGTCTGACAACCTGTTGAGGCACACCAACTGGGAACCACTGTTTCAGAAGCTACACTGCAATCACATTTTAAGATTTACTATTCAACCATTAGGGCTAAACGTTATTACAGATGAAAACTCGGATTCTTATGATTTCAACAGCTGGAAATTTCAGAAATCATCTAGAATCTGCAGAGTCGGTAACTTCAGGGCCTAATATCACATAGAGCCTCTAGTCACTACTCTAGTACAAACAACAATATCCTCTTGTTTGTATAAGTACCTAGTACTTCTGGGCTGTGGAAAATAGTAATAACCTCCTGAATGTATACTTACGAAGATTAGCATAAGAAGTTCCAATTACTGTAAAACCTGAGAAATTTACACTCATCTAAAAACCATTTTATTGGAAAGGTATAAACACAAAATATAAGAACGTGTTACGTCGTCGACTCTTCATTTGCTGATTTCTCAGTGCTTGTTTAGTCAGCCTTAATGTTGCATTAATACCAAATTAATCTTCATGCAAAAACTGATTTTGAAACATAGTTTATTGTATGTTGTATAAAAGCAGCTGCAATTAGTTTATTTCCCTACTAAGAAAGCATATGAAGAAGTTCTATTGCTAGGATACACAGACTAAAACGGTCTTTCACCAATTTTAACAGTTGCTTTTACCAATGTACCTTATTTTACAACATGAAATAATCTGTTTATACACTGTTTGTTACTGAAATTTGATCCAAACAGTGTAGAAGATACAGTATTAGGCCACCATTTAAAAAAATATGTGTTGTGAAAAAGTGCTATATAATCTGTTTTGTATTTTTTTGTATTTCAGGACCAGACCAATTTAGAGATGTGAATTTACCAATTCATTATCACTAGAGAGAGCAGCTTCTTTTGTTCTGTGTAATAAGATTTTATTAGTATAAAATACTAGAAACTAGTGATGCTTGAATTTTCAAGCTTCAGTAAAAACTTGTTATACAGATTTGGAAAGCTTGAGAAAACTGAAAGAAGCATGGCTTAATTTTCAAATGTTATCTAACAGCAGCAGTTCTTATTGGGTGCTTTAAAAAGAGATGGTCCATGTATGGCCCCCCACTGTCCATGCGTCCTACTGCTTGTGTGATGGTGGTGCATGAGGAGGTGCGCTCCCGTGACCCATGCAGTGGGCACTCATGGCCATGCATGGAGAACTCCTGAAAAATCCAGAGTGCCCTGTGCGGGTTAGAGTGGCCGCTTCCATTGACAAGGCAGCCATGCTGGGAGATGCTTGTTTGAAGCACTGAGAGGGAAAAATACAGAAAGCCCAGCTAAGAACAGTTATGAAGTGTGCTATGGGTCAGCAAGAAGGAACATTACTGATAAGAATGAACAGGATGGGCCTGA
>QEPC01011191.1:4192870-4235531 GCA_003113815.1 Sphenodon punctatus | reverse complement strand
GCTGTGGAACTCCCTTCCGGAGGAAGCTCGCCTGGCCCCAAGCCTTTTGACATTTCGGCGGAACTGTAAGACCTGGCTGTTTGCCCAGGCCTTTGGGAGGGAGGGTGGGGGGGGGTGATTTTTAATCCCCCACCTATGTATTTATTTATTATTGTATTTTGCCCTGTTTTATTGTTGTATTTTATATTTGTATTTTAATTGATTTTAAGTGTTTTTATTGTTGTTAGCCGCCCCGAGCTGCATTGCAGGAGGGGGCGGGATAGAAATCTATAAAATAAATAAATAAATAAATAAATAGAAGCCCCCGGCAGGGGCTTTAAAGTGGTGTGCCTGCTGGTCGCTGCCTCCATCTGCTGCAGGGGGCTGGGAGCCAGTTGGGTTCCCCCCCGCCCCACCCACATCACTGTGCTCACCCTGTTGGCCAGGATGGGACCCTACTCCCTTCTGGTGGCAGAGGGAGAGGGGGCGGGGCCAAGGATCTCCCTGCGGCTTCCGGCGAGGCACCAGCCCCAGCAGGGACTTTAAAGTACCTAAGGGCCATGCCAAAGGGCCCTTGGGTGTGGCCTTTGGGGGGGCCTGGTGGGATTTTAAAATGTGATCTTAGCGCTGGTGGGTGTTTGTGGGAGGTTATTGTGGGGGGTTATGTAATGGGGTGGTTGGGGGGGAACTGCGAAATATGGAAAGGGATTGGGTTGTGGGGGAGGCTAGAGGAGGGAATAAGAGAGGGGGTGGGATCCTCCCCTCGATCATAGGGGGGGCCAGGGCTGGGGCCTGATGGGGAGGTGACACAGCCATTGTGGTCGTGATGGGGCACGAGAGGTATGGTCCCTATCGGGGGAATGTTAGAGCTGTGTGGCAGGACAGATATTTATTGTCTGTCCCTCTCGCTCCCCCTTTAGCAGTAGGGCAGGTGGTTCTGGTTCAGAGGGCCCGGAACCATGTTTTGATGCTGGTAAATGCGAGGTTGGTAGCAAATAAAGCAACAACAGTCCAGGAATTGATCCTGGACCAGGCAGTCGACCTTGTATGTATCACGGAAACCTGGCTGGACACTGAGTCGGGGCCTATCTTGGCTGACTTTGTTCCGGCCGGGTATTCTGTGCAGCATCAACCACAGTTGGAGGGATGTGGGGGCAGTGTAGCCATGATTTTTAGGGAGGGTTGGGCTGTTCGGAGTTATCCGGTGCAATCTATATTAGGCATTGAGGGTCTCCATCTGGTGTTTGATTTGGCATGAGACAGTTTGGGAGTGCTGCTTGTGTACCGTGTGCCTACCTGCACGGCAGGCTCTGTAGATACTCTAGCGAATCTGGTGTCGGGGGTGGTGTTGCGGTCCCCGAAGACAATAGTCTTGGGGGACTTCAACATCCATGCCAATGCCAAACTTAGGGGCGCAGAGCATTAGTTCATTGCCGCCATGGTAACCATGGGCCTGTCCCAGATTGTCAGTGGCCCAATGCACCAGGGGGGTCATACCTTAGACCTTATGTTTTGCTCCAGCCTTGAGGTGGGTCCATTGGTGATGACCTCGTCAGGCTGTGGAACACCTTGCTGATGGGGGCCGTTGATCCCAGGCGGTAGCACCATAGGCCTCCCTGGTTTTTGGAGGGGCTGCAGGTGCTGAAGCAGGAGGGATGGCGGTTGCAGCAATGGTGGCACCGTTCACATACTGAAGCTGACAGGTTGCGGCATAGAGCGAGTTTATGAGCCTATGCCATGGCTATGCGGGCAGCAAAAAACTCCTTTTTTGCTGCCCTCATAGCATCTGCTAAATCCCATCCTGAGGAGCTGTTCCGGGTGGTGTGGGGGCTGGTCAGTCCAGCCTCCCTCCACCTTTGAGTGGAGTCATCTAGTGCCTGCTGTGACAGGTTTGTGGATTATTTTGCAGATAAAATTGCTCAGATTCACCATGGTTTTGACACTGCATTTTCTGCAGTGGGACACTTGGAGGTTATGGAAGCCCTGCCTGGTCCATGTTTGTGGGATCAGTTTTGGTTGGCGACCCCTACCAATATGACAGATGTTCTTTGGGCTGTTAGGGCTACCTGTTTTGAACTGGACCTTTGCCCGTCCTGGCTGATTAAGGCCTGCTGGGAGACAATGGGGCCGCTGCTGGTGGGGGTGGTCAATGCTTCCCTTAGGGAGGGCAGGGTGTTCAAGAAACCATCACTTGATGTTGACTCCCTTGCCAACTATCGGCCAGTCTATAACCTTCCCTTTTTAGGGAAAGTTATTGAGCGGGTGGTGGCCCGGCAGTTGCAGGAGCATCTGGATTGTGTCAGTTTTCTTGATCCCTCAAAGTCAGAATTTTGCCCAGGTTATGGCACCGAGACTGCGCTTGTGGCGTTGGTTGATGACCTGCACTGGGAATAAGATCAGGGTCGTTCAGCCCTGCTGATTCTATTAGATCTGTCAGCTGCCTTTGATACCACTGACCATGAGATGTTGGTGACACGACTGCGGGACCGAGCGGGGGTGGGCAGTACAGTTCTTGACTGGTTCCGCTCCTTTCTGGCTGGAAGAACTCAGCAAGTGGTGCTTGGGGATTATTTTTCATCTTACAGACACCTCTTGTGTGGAGTCCCACAGGGTTCTGTTCTGTCCCCTCTCCTGTTCAACGTGTATATGCAGCTGCTTGGTGAGGTGGTCAGGAGGTTTGGTGTGCAGTGTCATCAATATGCTGATGACACCCACCTTTACCTCTCTTTTTCATCGGAACCAGGCCCTGCAGTCTTGGTGCTTTCTGGGTGTCTGGCAACTGTGGGGGATTGGATGAGGGCGAATTGACTCAAGCTGAATCCTGACAAGACGGAGATGATGCTGGTGGGTAAGGCGGCGGGGGTGATGGCCCCCATCATTGACAAGGTCTGCCCTCCGCTGGTTCCCCAGGTACAGAGTCTGGGGGTGCTCCTTAACTCGCAGCTCTGCTTGGATGCTTAGGTGGAGTCTGTGGCAAGGAGTGTCTTTCGCCAATTACATCTGGTGCATCGGCTTCAGCCGTATGTTTCAGACTCAGACCTGGTCACTGTCATCCATGCGTTCATCACCTCTAGGCTAGACTACTGTAATGCGCTCTACATGGGGCTACCTATGGTGACGGTTTGGAGACTGAAGCTAGTGCAGAACACGGCAGACCATCTCCTGGTGGAACTGGGCCACCGGGAACATATAACACTGGTTCTTCGGTCTCTGCACTGGCTGCCTATGGTCTTCCAGGTCCGATTCAAGGTGTTGGTGCTTGCCTATAAAGTGCTAAATGGCCTTGGCCCAACCTATTTGCGGGACCGCCTCACCCTCCGGGTCCTGGATTGGCCCCTATGGTCATCGGTAGGTGCCCTCCTCGAGGTCCCCCAAGTCTGCTGGGGAGCCACGGTGGGGAGGGCCTTCTTGGTGGCTGCTCCACAACTGTGGAACTCCCTGCCGTTGGAGGCCCGTTTGGCCCCAGATCTCCCCTCTTTTTGAAGCTATTGTAAAACGTGGCTGTTCTATGGGGAGGATGGGTAGAGCGGAGAATGGGTTAGGGAGGTGGGTGGTTTGGGTATTTTATATCCTCCCGGTTGATTGTTTTAAACTGTTTTTTATTGTTTATTATTATTGTGTAAGTCGCCCAGAGCTTCCTGTGGCAGGATGGGCGGGGTAGAAATTTTAAAAATAAATAAATACTAATTATATTTTCTTCACTGTGTAGGAGGTTCACGCACACCCGGGGTGTTCACAAAAGATAATGGAGAATCACCGGGGGAGGAGGGAGCACCATGGTCCCTTGCTAGGAGGTATGGCTTTCCCTGTACATATACAAAGTTGTCATTGTGCTCCCCTTAATGAGTTTCCCTGGTTCCATCTCTGCCACTAACAGGCTCCTTGAGCCAGTGGCAAGAGCAAGGCCTGGGTGGTGTCCTTAGGGGCAGCAGCACAGCCAATGGGGAGGTGGGCACTGCAGTGATAGCTCTGAAAGCACACCCTGAAAGCTGCACCTCCTAGCAAAGTGAGGAGGGGAGGTGGGGCATGACGTCCTTCCTGCCCTGCATGGGAACTCTCCATTAACTCCTAGGACCAGCAGCACACGTACCTCTTCTGCGTTGCAACCTAGGAGAAGGAAGGAACACCTGTGCTATGTTTTGAAAATTGCCTACACAACACACACTGTCCCAAATCCTCCATTGCATTAATGATCCTGCTTAGGACACATTAATGCATGCAGTCATAGACTGTTTCCAAATAGGTCCAAGAGCTACAATCCCCAGTTTTTTGTTGGTTACAACTGGTACAAGAGTCCAAAAAAACACCTTTGTACCAGGAAAACTGATACAGTTGGAAGGTACGCAAAGATAACACATAATATTTTAAAAAGCAAGGCTAACAGCAATTCATTTAAATTAGTAGTTTAAATGTGTGACAATTGAGAAGTGAAGTTAAAGGAATCAATCAGTAAAATTAGAGGAGACATTTTTAAAGCCTATCAAGAGTCCAAAACAATCCTAGTTCAGGAATAACTATTGTTAGATGTAAAATTATAGGCCATTTTTACATGGAACCGCCCCCCCCCCCTCGCTAGGTATGCGGGAGGGTGTTCCGCTGGTGGGGGCGTCCATGGAAACAGCTGGCGGTGGGGGGGGGGGATGGGTGTGTGGTTGATGTTCACCCATGTAAACACCACAGATGATGAGTGGGGGTGCATGCGTGCTCCCGCACAACACCCACCTACACCCATCACCCACCCATCTCCACCCACGGAGACCTCCAGAAAACCGGAGGAGGCCCCATGGATGGAGGTTGGTGCGTGTCCATGTAAAAGGACACACACCAACCTCCACCCCCGCGCCAGAACATGCATACCCCACCCCATCCATGTAAAAACAGCCATAGGCCGTTTTTACACTGACAGGAGTGGGAGGGGTGGGTGTTTTGGCACAGCTGGTGTAGGTGGGTGTGCACCCATTTACGCTGACACACATCCACTTATACCTACCCACACCCACCTACACCCATGGAGCATCCTCCGTTCTGTCAGAGGGCTCAGTGGGTGGAGGTGGGTGTGTGGTGGGTGTTGGTGGGTGCGTGGTGGGAGCACGCACGCACACCCACTACACACCCATCCCACCCACCCACCCACCAGCGGCCGCACACACAACACGGCGCACACACGTCCGAACACCAAGCGGCGCGAGGGGAGGGGGGTGTCGTCCATGTAAAAATGGCCATAGACTGATATATAGAAAAGGTAGGGGTATTAAACAGATATTTGGTAAGAAGCAGCAGGAGGATGCCGATACTGGGGATGGAATATTAATACCTGCTAAAATTAAAAATCTGAAAATCAGCTGGTCCAAATAGCTCGCATCCAGCTGCGATGCACAAGCCACATACCATGGAGAGGTCCCAGTGAAACCCTCCAGGCAAGATTTGTAAAAAATGTAGGAGGCAGGGGTGGACTGTGGGAGAGATGTTATCGGAATAATCTGAGCTGGTGACATAGGCTGTTTTTACATGAATGCCCCCCCGCCGCTCGGTGTTCAGGCGGGTGTCAGTCTGTGTATATGGCCAGCGGGGGGCGGGGGGGATGGGTGTGCGCCCGTGTAAACACCATAGGTGGTGGGTGTTTGTGCATGCGTGCTCTGCCGCACACCCACCTCCACCCACCGCACATCCATCTCCACCCACCTCCATTCACGGAGCCCTCTGGTAAAATGGAGGAGGTTCTGTGGGTGGAGGTGGGTGGGTGTCCGTGTAAATGGGACACACACCCCCATCTCCACCCACCCCCGTCCGTGTATTAAAGGCCATAGAGGTCTGCAATCTTCTGTAGGTAAATGATTCATAGATCACAGCCCACGGGCCTTAAAGAAACTAGCTGAGATCTCCAAGTCACTAATGTTAATTTTTAACACATCTTGTAAGCCTCATTAAATTCTACAGGATTGGAGGAAAGCAAATATATAGTTCTCGTATATAAAAATGCTAAAGAGAATAGCACAGAGAATTATACACTAGTTAATCTGTCATCAGTCCCAGGAAAAACAAATATTCATTTGAGATTAACAAAAAATTAGAGGTTAATCCAAGTCACAATTTTTTCAGAGAAAATAAATCTTGTCAAACAAATTTGTTATCTTTTTCAAACAAGATTATTAGTTGAGGGGATAAAGGTAAATGCATTTGATAGGTTACCTGAATTTCTCCAAGGCATTGAACTTGGTACACAGGAAATATTAGCTATATATAGACATACTTCTTAATTAAGAGGACTCGCATCAGCTGAGTTGAAAACTAGGTCACCAGACGATCTCCGAATGCAGTTGTTAACAGGAAAGTAAACAAGTAGGGATGTTAATAGGATTGGCTTTTGGTCCAAGGCTACTCAATATTTTTTATCAAGCATACAATGTAAAATCCTTGGTGATCAAGTTTGTTTCAGTTGCAGAGATTAGTGGAATGGCAAACAACAAAAGGTATTGGCTGTTATTGAGGGATCTGGATTGTCTGTTAAAATGGTCGCAAACAATGTGCTTTAATACAAATAATGCAAGCATACATCTAGGAACTAAGAATGGGATGGGAGGATCTGTTCTGGAAAGCAGAGGCTTTGAAATGGACTTAGTAGGTTCACTGTAGGTATCCAACAGGCGCAGGTGCGTGGGGGGATGGGTGGGCGGTGTATGGGAGTGCATTTCCACAGACCCCCCCCACCTCCATGCATGGAGCATCTGCCATTGCCGCTCATTGCTCCGGTGATGGATGGAGCACAGGAGCACACATGCACCCTCATCTACCGGCCACCGCATTCAAACAGATGCTTCCCCATCTCCCCCCATCCGTCACGGCTATCGCATGGATGCCCCTCTCCCACCTGAACACATGGGTGGGGGTGATGCATCCGTGCAAAAAGGCCCTCAGTTAAGTCCTTCAACAACAAGGGCAAATCTTGGATAGTAAGACAAATAAAATATCAAGCAGAAATAGGAAAGTAATTTCAACTTTGAATACAGCATTGATGAGAATGCTGCTGGAGTACTCCATCAGATCCTGGTACTCTCATCTCCTCATTCATCTTGAAATCCTACAGAAAGACTTTAAAGAGAGATCACAAAAATGATCCTGGGGCTACAAAACAATCCTTTCAATGCAATATTTAAGGAGCTCTATCTGTTCAGTTTATCAAGAAGGATGTTAAGTTTACTTAACTTATAAATAGAAAAGCCATATAACATAGGTATGACAATATATGAAAAGCTGGAAATTGAAGTTAATTAAATTCAACTTTGAAATAAGTACAACCTTTTAATCATGAGGGTAACTGAACACAAATTCCTTACCACTCCAGTGAAAGTGGTAGACTCACTATCATTTGCAGTCTAACTCAAGATAAGATCTCTTTCTATAATATATGCATTATTCCCATTGGAATAAATTCCACTGCCTGTGTAATTTATAGTTTCTTCTGGTCTTAAAAGACTGTGAAACTACAAATACAGGAAAAGGACTAAGCCTTTTCCTTCTGTATATAGATGCAGAGGTCTTTACAGTAATAAATGGGCTTTAGTCGTAAAACAGTATCTTAGAGGACCTAGGCGTTCTCTTCACCCCCGTATGTTTGCAGCTGGTGTAAAAAATGAGAATGCTTTATTTTGTCTAGAGCAGGAAATAGATATCATGAAGAATGCCCATGAAGCTGAATGATAACACCCTCTGTAAATATAAAGTTTTCTAATGGCTTTTTATACAAGAAAAATAAATTAGAATGAAAAGAAAATGAAGGTTACTTACCTGTAACCTTGGTTCTTCAAGATAGGCTCTGTCACTTACTTTCTGAAAGCAATTCTTCTGCCACACTCCATGCTCCCCACCCCCCTTGTATCTTGCACTGTTGGCCAGCTCCGAGCGAGGCTATAAATAGGAAGGGCAGAGCATGGATAGTCTCAGTTCCTTCCAACCTCTATATCCAAAAGTCCGTTTATTTAGTAGGGCTCTAGTACAGATGGGGGTGGTAGCGGGAAGGTGGGTGGGAGATGCAAGTGACAGAGCCCATCTCGAATAACCAAATTTACGGGTAAGTAACCCGTACTTCTCTACTTCTTCAAATGGAGTTCTTTTCACTCACACCAATGGGAGAATGTAAAGCAGTACTCCTTGTAGGCCTGGAGGCCTAGTCAAAGACGGACTGTAGGACAACTCTCCCAAAGGGAGCATCAGAGCAACATGTCACGTCCAATGCATAGATTTTAATAAAAGTGTGCGTGGAGCGCCATATGGCCGCTTTGCAAATCTGATTAATCAGAAACTTTCTAGACCATGCTGTGAAAGTAACCATGACTCTACTAGAGTGAGCCTTCAAATCCACAAGGGGGTCTTTGTTTGCCTACTGATGGCAGAGATACGCACTCTACCAGCCATTTTGAAAGTTCACCCTAGCTTCCATATGGGGCCCAGAACATAAGAAAAGGAATTTACCCTTTTGGAATGGTTTGGTTCTGTCTAAATAAAATGAGATTGCTCTTTTGACATCTAAGGAATGTAATGCCCTTTCTGCCCTAAAGGAATGGAGCTTTGGGATATAAACTGCTAGGTGAATGTCCTAGAGCATGTGGAATTCAGATACTACTTTAGGTCTAAAGGAGGAGGAAGTCTGCATAAGACTATCACTATGGAAATTTAAGTAAGTTGAATCCATAAGCAACTTAGCTAACTCTCCCACCCTCCTTGTGGAACTAATAGCATGGCCAGCTTCAGGTGGAATAAACATATGGCCAATGGTTCAAAAGGTGGTAATGCAAGTTTTGATAGTATTAGACCCAAATCCCATGGAGGGCATGGGTCCCTCATTGAAGGGCACAAGTTAAGATGATTTCTGAACCTTTTGAGGACAGGGTGAGAAAAAAATGGTTTATCATCAATGGGTCTGAAATGAGAAGATACGACTGCTAGATGTGGTCAACGAGGATGTGGTCAATCTTTGCACCTTGAAATGAGACAGGCAAGTCAATATGTAACAGAGGCCATAGCTGGGTCAATGTGTGCATTTGTGGCCCAAGGAGTAAATCATCTCCATTTTGCCTCAGGAAAGTTCTCTATTAATCTGAGCTGGTATAAGAACAGGGATTTCGACAAGATTACTCATATTTGTGAGATCTCGTTTCAGCCCTAACAAGTTCATCATGACTCTGCATGGAAGCCATGAAATTGTGGTACTGAGGAGAGCAAAACTATATAGCAGATGACCTGAGCAGGCACGCCAGCACTTGCGAGGATGCATCTGCCTGAGTTAGTGAAATAGCCATGCTGTTAAATGTAGTGAGTGGATGTCTGGGTAAAGTACGTTTCTGTTGTCCAGGTAGGAGCATGGCAGAAGAGAAGGCTTCAGACAACAAGGAAACCCCTTTCCTCTGTCCCCCACTGAACCCATCTCTTCCACTTCCTCTTCTCGTGCACCAAAACGAAACCCTTTCCCTCCTACTTCTCCTCTGTCCTGTCCTTCTCTTCCCTTTCATTCTCTTCTGAGAAGAGAATGAAAAGGATGCCATGAAAATTGAGTATTCGAGGGTTCAGGATAAAGGTTGGTGATGGCAATGTAATCTATTTTTGTAACCTGCTATGATTAATTTGAACCCAGTGGGAAAAAGAGAGTGGATGAGACCCCAATAAAAGGGCTCTCTATCCCCCAGTGGGAGCGCTTCACACAGCAGCAAGGAGTTCCCAGTGTTAACTAATGTAATGTCCATCCAATGTTAACTCTGGGAACTCCTTGCTGCTGGGTTAAGCCACACCACTGGCCTACTGCTGCCCCTGGCTCCACCTACTGTTGCCCTGGCTCCACCCCTAGGCTCGCCAGCAGCAAAGACGCCAGCAGTAGGTTTAACCCACCCACTGCCACACCCGCCTCAAAAACCACCAGCTGCCACTGGTTAGGTATAGCCACTTGGATTGATTTAAACCTGTCATGTGGTAGAAATGCTCTTTGCTTGATGGAATCTACCACTCCACCTATAAACCAAATGAACTGATTTGTTGTTAGTTGAGATCTTTTAAAATTAATTAGAAAGTCCAATTGTTGGAGAAAGTCTAACACAAACTAAATCTCATGAGAGTTTATATTCATTGTCTACAATCACTAGTTAGTCATCTAAATAGGGAAAGACTGTAAGACCTTGAGGTATGCTTCCCCCGGGGCAAGACATTTTGTAAATACCTTGGGGCAGTGGAAAGGCCAAAAGGTAATACCTTGTATTGATAATGTTTGTCATTACATATAAACTTAAGGAAACTGGTGTGTGTAGGACAAATATTGGTGTGAAAGTAAGTGTCTTGCAAATCGAAAGCCGTAAGCCATACTCCCTCATGAAGGCATGGTAAAAGTTTTGTTAGCGTTACCATTCTGAAAATAAGAGAATGAATAAATTTAAGTAGCCAAGGTCCAGAATGGATCTAAGACCTCCATCCCATTTGGGGACTAAAATATCTGGAGTAAGACCCCCTTACCCCAAAACTGTAGTGGGATCTCTGTAGTGGGATCCCTATAGCTCCTTTACTTAGAGGAGTAAGGACCTTTGTGGTCAAAATGGTCTTGTGAGAAGAGTCCCTAAAGAGGGGTGGGGAAGGGGGTTTTAGGTTGGGAAAGGATTGAAATTGAATGGCGTATTCCCTTTGTATGATCTCCAGTACCCATTTATCAGTGGTTGTAAAGAGACCATACTCTAAGGTGAGGGGATAATCTAGAAACAAAATCTGATGGTGGTTGGGAATATGGTCCAGGGCTCTCTCACAAGGTGCTAAACTCACGATCTTTGCTTGGTCAAATTGTTTGAGGAAGTAAAGATCTGTTTAGATCTTTGTTTTGATTTATATGGGCACCTATTCTGAGGGTTAGATGGAAATGGTGTAAAATAACTGCTAGACTGGCACAAGTAGCCTGAGTACCATCCTGATCTATAGGAAGTGCTGCTCTGCTTGTGGCACCCAGAGCCAGAGCTGTTCTCCTGGTTTCTTTGATTGTTGCCAGGGCTTCATCTGTGTTTGCTGCCAAGAGTCCTCATCATAAAGAAGATTTTCAATTCTATTCCTATTTTGGAATGCAAGCACTATATCAATATTTCCATGCATGTCTCCTTGTAGCAATACCATTAGCAATTGCTCTGGCTGAATGTGCGTCATGGTAGTGAGTTGTGACTATGCAAGGTAAAGGCCCTCTGTCCGTAGGATATCTGCCTATTTGGCATCTGGGGGAAGTTTCTGAAAGATATGAGAAAAGATGACACCTAAAAGATGGTTATAATTTGACTTGGCAGAATTATATGGCCCTCTCTGTCCATGGGGGAGGTTTCAGCTGACTCACCCTGTTGTCTTTCTGTGGAAGCCTGTATCACCATGGAATTTGGAACAGGATGGTTTATGAACATTTCATAGTCCTCCTGTGGTACTGGGTAAAAAGCACTGAGTTGGGGATCTATTGGTAAAGTGGAAGAGAGAGTCTTCCAATGAACTCTGGAGTTCTTCATAAGCCTTTTTGAAAGTAGAAGGGTTATCCTAGCTGGAACCTGTTTGTGCAAGATTTTATATATTGAATCATCTTCCTCTTACTCCACAGGAACGGTTTTTAAAGCTAGTGCAGTTGCTATCTTCCTCTCTAAAGACTGGATTTTCCTATGATCTTCAGAAGTGGTTGGGACTGGATCAGAGTTAGTAAAGAACCCAAATCTTCAGATTCTGTTGAACTTGTATTTGATGCACCTTTGGAAGAAGGTGAGGTCTCTTTCTGTGAAGAAGAGACTTGTCCTGGTGGAAGAGTCAGTTTCTTCTTCGAGTCCAATTTGTCTGTTGGTGACTGTTGGCCTTGTAGGAGAGATTTAGTTGTTATAAGAATTGATGGAGTGAATGGTACTAGAGCCACAATGTGCGGTGCTTCTAATGATGATACCAGAATGGTTGGCATTTGAGACTGTACTAAAGAGGCAGATGTAAAAGGTACCTCCATTCGTGTCAATGCTGTGGTTAAAATTGCTGGTCTGGAGCGAACCAAAAGATCAGATGGTACTGGACATAGTGTTTGTACCATGGCTGTTGTCGGTACTGATGGTCTTGTTGCTGGGGGCTACCGTGGTCATAGTCATAGGCATCATGGTAGTTGGTTCGGTAATCAGTACCATGAGTTGAAAGATGGGGTTGGATGGTGCCAAGATAGATCTCGGAGCTGTTGTCAACTGGTCTTAGTGAGCAAGGTCGATGTGAGCGGCAGTGTGCTCACAATCGGTGCAGGCAAGGGTGTCAGTGTAGCAGGGAGCAGTCCTCTGGGGCTGCTGCCCCTTTAAGAAGGGGACTGCATGGGTTAGCCAGAGGGCTGAGCACGCCCAGGGGTGTGGCAGAGCCAGCCCCTATAAAGAGACCAGCCAGAGCTGGAAACAAGCCTGGAGTAGAAAGGAACAGAGCGGGCAGGACACTGGCCATTTAAGGGCAGATAGCCAAGGAAGCTGGCCACGGCCACTCTGGGGATATAAGAAGCTGGAAAGCAGAGAGGGCTGTAGTCTCTGCCTGGGAGCTGAAGGGACAACATCTCCCCTGAAGAAGCCTAGATCTCCACTCTATGCTCTCCAGGGTTCTGAAGACCAGAAGGGCCAGAGTGGACCCAGGTAGTGAGGAAGGCTATGCCCAGGAGGGTGCCTCCAGCCTGGGGAAGGCTTACTGTGAGCCAGGGGGCTACAGGCCTGGCTACTACAGACTTTGGGGGGTTGATGCTATGGTATTGCTCCTGTACCTGTGGAGACTGACCTGGGCCTGTAGGGTTGAGGCGGACAAGCCGGCAGCCCACGGAAGAAGGAACTGTGTGTGCACATATGGTGGCGTAGGCCTTGACTGTGAGGGACGGTAGGAGGCCAAGGGTGGGGCTCCTACAGGGGAACCCCACAGAGTGCACACATCCCCTAACTTGGGGATACAGCCAGGTTGAGGACTTAGTAGGCATGGCAGTGGGGTTTGCTAATTCCCCCGAGAGAGACCCCAGCATTCCATGTGGCCCTGGAAAGACCCTGTGTTACAGTCAGTATTGGTGGTTTGCTTAGCACCTTGGAAGGGGGCTTGAGGGGAAAAGAATTGGCAATATGGTGCCTGGTATGGAGGATTCCATGGTGCTGGATGGTACCTAAGGGATGGCCAACACATCCATGTTTGACCTGGCATCCACACTGGGGAATTCAGTGCAGGGTGTGAGTCATATGGAGACCTGTACAGTGGTCCTAGACCTGTTACCGAGTATTTCTCTCTTCCATGGTGTGGAGGGTCTATGGGTCCTTTATAAACAGGCAATTCATGGTCTGACTCATCCGTGTTCAGATAAGAAACTCGGGATCCCTTGAGTGACCTTGATGGGGTAAGTGGGTTAGTTCAGGGAGACTCCAGTGACTCCGAAATTGTTACCATCTCATCCAGTGTACTTAGGGATATTCTAGTTCAAGTGATGGATTTCTTTTTACGTTTCTTCAGAGCAGGCGATTGTCTCTCTGGAGGTTTATCCGTATGGGGTTTTTTTAGAGCTGAAACTCGGTCCTCGGAAAACCTTGGAATCCACCAGGGAATCCAGTCCTTGATTCTGAAATTCCGAAGTCTCGAGTACGACGACCAGTCCCCGAAAAACTTTTGGAATCTTCAGAAGCCTCCATCGAGTGTTGGTGACAATGCACGCATGACTTGAGTGATCCAGACAGTTGACCCCTTAGAGCTTTGCTGAGCTAGGAAAGAGAAACTTATTTATTTATTTATATTTATTTATTTTATAGATTTCTACCCCGCCCCTCCTGCCATGCAGCTCGGGGCGGCTTCCAACATTTAAAACATACAATAAAAGTTTTTTTAAAATCACATAAATATTATTAAAATATTAAAACAGGGCTAAAACCAGTATAAAACCCAGAATAGGTGGGGGAACTAAACCATCCCCCTACCCCTCCCTCCCAAAGGCCTGGGTGAACAGCCAGGTCTTACAACTCCACCGGAATGTTAATAGGCTAGGAGCCAGGCGAGCTTCCTCCGGAAGGGAGTTCCACAGCCGCGGTCCCACTACCGAGAATGCCCTCTCCATCGTGGCCCCCCGCTTAACACGGGGGACCTCCAGGAAGGCACCCCCGGCAGACCGCAGGAGCCGCTCTGGGGCGCGGAGGGCGAGGCGGTCCCTAAGGTATGAGGGGCCGAGACCGTGTAGGGCTTTATAAACCATCACCAGCACCTTGAACTTGGCTCGGCACGCTATCGGCAGCCAGTGCAGAGCTCGGAGCACCGGTGTAATATGCTCCCGGCGGCCCGTCCCCGTAAGAAGACGAGCCGCCGCATTCTGCACCAGCTGCAGCCTCCGAACCAAGAACAAGGGAAGCCCCACGTAGAGCGCGTTGCAGTAGTCGAGCCTCGAGGTGACGAAGGCATGGATGAGGGAGGCCAGGTCCGGGCCGGAGACAAACGGACGCAGCCTACGTACTAGATATAGCTGGCGGAAGGCAGCCTTAGCGACTGCCTCCACCTGCCGCTCCAGACGCAGATCTGCGTCCAATATCACCCCCAGACTCCGAACCTGCAGAGCTACAGGAGGGCGAACCCCCCCAACCAGGGGGGCCACCACCCCCTTCGCTCTCCCCACCAACATCACCTCCGTCTTGTCGGGGTTAAGCTTCAGTCTGCTCAGCCGCATCCACTCCGCCACGGCCTCCAAACATTGGGAAAGCAACGAGATAGCAGGGTCTGGGTCAGTAGAAAAAGAGAGGTACAGCTGAGTATCATCAGCATACTGGTGACATCGCACCCCGAACCTTCTCACAACCTCCCCCAAGGGCTGCATATAGATGTTAAACAACAGCGGAGACAAGATCGAACCCTGCGGAACGCCACACGGCAAAGCGCAGGGGCACGATGTCTCCTCCCCCAACACTACCCGTTGGCTCCTCCCCGAGAGGAATGAGCGGAACCATTCAAGAACGGTCCCGCCCAGACCCCCCAGGTCACGCAGTCGCCTCAGCAGCAGCCCATGGTCCACGGTATCAAAAGCTGCCATATTTGCCATATTTGGTAGGAGGGGGCTATGGGAGGGGACAGTGGAGTGATGGACAAGTCATATGGCAAGTTTTGATTGGCTGGCAGGGGTAAAATAAAACTAAGTGGCCGTACAGTCATTTTCCATTCTCTACTAAATTTGGCTGTGTTCACTACCCTGCTGATCTGTAAGTAATAATTGGCTTGAGGGGCAGGAGGGGTGCCTGGCTTGGTCTAGCCATAGGGGCAATGCTGGGAGATGAGAGTTAGTTGTTTTCACCATGCCATGATATATATATATATATATATATATTTTTAAAGGGTACCACTGCTGCCTGGCACCATCGTGCCATATACTAGGGGCAATGCTGGGGCTTGCCACCAGTGCCACATATACTTACAGTTTGGGTGCTGCTGCTTGCACTGCCTGTTGGCAAGTTGGCAACACCCTAGTAGCTAGAGAGGGATCACTTTTGCTGTGGTTTTTGTGGGCACTGTGACTGTACTTTGTCTGTGGCTTCAACTTTGCCAAGATGTAACTGACCACTGGGGCACAGGGGAGATATACTTTCTTTCTGGTTAAAATAATATGGTGTGTGGAGAGGGTCCTTGCCTTGCATAGATGGGCGTGGGCAGGCACAATGGAGGCTTTTGTGTGTGCGTGAGGGGTGCAGGGGTGGATGTCTGGTTTCTTTCTTGTGGGTGTTATGTCTGCCAGGCTGGCTTTTTAGGGGTTTCTGCACACATTTGCAACTGCTTGGTTGGCATAATGATTTTAAACTGGGTGCACTGCTGATGGTGGGCCATGCTGTGGGTACACTACTGTTGGTTTTTATTTTGAATTTCTTCCCGTAGTTACACATTTGTGGGTTTGTCTTCTTGAGCAATTGTCCCACTTTTGCTAGCCTGCTTTTCTGGGCACTGCTTAGTTGGCATAATGATTTTAAAGTGGGTGCACTGCTGATGGTGGGCCATGCTGTGGGTACTGCTGGCTTTGGTTTTGTTTTGTTTTTTGCTTTCTGTACGTAGTTGCACTGTTTGGGTTTGTCTTCTTGAGTGATTGTCTCACCCTTGATAGCCTACTTTTCTGGGTACTGCTTGGCATAATGATTTTAAAGTGGGTGCACTTTAAAATCATTAAAGGAAAGAGTACAAAGTTCCGAGTTCCAGGGATTTCCAATGTCCCAAGTTCAGAGTTCCAAATTCCAGGTCCTCAAAGTTCTGAAGCTCAGCTGAATAACTGCACTGGGTATGCGAAACTTCAGAACTCAAGCCAAGTACTTGAATGGCCTATTCAGTGCAGCCCTAGTTCTTTCTCTTCGGACAATCAGATTTCATTATAAACGTTCCCTTCTTTTGATCTCTTCTAAAGACTAATGAAGAGATGATTTTCTTATGCTTCTTCAGCCATGACGTGGATGTAGGAACACCTGTTCCCGGTGCCAAGGTTGTCGGTGCTAAAGAATGCTAAGTAACTATTAATGGGTTTCTGAGGGAGAAAGACAACAAAGGATGTCCCTAACTGCTGAACACTATGGAGGTTGGAAGGAACCCAGAAGATCCACGCTCTGCCCCTCCTATTTATAGTCTTGCTCAAAGTCCGCCAAGAGTGTGAGAGGGGAAGGGAGGGACCATGGAGTGTGGCTAAAGAACTGCTTCCAGAAGGTTCCCAACTTCATTGTGCGCAGGGGCAGTCCCCATTGGGGTGAGTGGACAGAGCCCCACTCGGAGAACTACACAGTAACGTTCCCTTGATGTGCACCGTAGCTACTATGTGGAATATGCAGCTACTGTACTGAATAATCAGGGTTGTTTTTTTAAGCCCTGTTGATTACAATGAAAGAGAAAGTTTACACACTTACGTTTTTTCTACCTATTCAGCCGTCATCACTACTAATCTATCCAGCATAATTTGAATTTAATTGTTACTGACGGTGATGATCTTGATGTCTTATTTGTAAGGAGGTAAACTGTTAGATAAATCAAATTAATTTCTTATAATATACAATAAGGAGGAACATATCTCATTAAATATAATTCTAATTAGTAAGAAAAATAGTAATCAGTCCAACCTTCCTAAGTTGTTGTTACACGTTATTCTTTTTACCACTGGACTTTGACTCTCCTGTCATTCTTTTTACCATATTGGCAACAGCCACAATTTTCATACCTCTCTATTTTCAAAAGTGGTCATTATGTTGTAGTTTACAAACCGCTTAATTATCAAAATAATTATATTTCTTTTTGACACACATGAGATATTTGCAAACTGCAAGGAAAGGAACAATACAGCTTTTTAGCTACCCTATTGTGGTTTTCATTACTGAAGGTTTGACCAAGAGAAAAAGAACTACATGAAATATTAATTTGATGACTTTTCTGTTCTCTTTTCAATCAACCAATTTGGTTATTGTTAGGTTCGGGGTTGGGGTACCGCAGGAGACCGTGGACGTGGCGCTAACTTCACTCGTTTTTCCCTTGCTCCCCTCCCCCAGACTCGGTGCCCAGAGGAAGGCTCACACGTGGTTCGGCGAAAGATTCCCCTCAGGTTAACGGGTGGCCAAGCTCTTACGAGCGTAGGGGCCGTTTCATCACAGGGGGCTCGATCAGCGGGATGTAGGAGCCAAACTCTGGTTCCCTATACAGGGTACACAATTCCCTGTCCCTAACACAACCACCCACCCACGTCCACACAGTGCTGGGGAATATGAACGGTGCAACCCGGGATAAGTGCAGGGTGGGGAAGAGTACCAAAGAAGGGGAAGGATGGGGAACAGAGACTCACACAGGGGAGAAGGGAAGGTTTACCGGTTCAGCGCAGGGAATGCCTCCTAGTGCACCACTCACCCGCCTCCCCCACAACAACCCCACGACTCCCACCTCACCTCCTCCCAACCCACTCACAGCTTTCTCCCAGACACTCACCACAAACGCTCTCCAATCACACACCTTACACTCTCCACACAGTCCGTCGCATCTACTTCTCACAAGTTAACTACGATCTCCCAGGGGCCAGCCTCACAACAAACTGATCGCCGGCAAGGTCTGTCCCGCACTTCCGGGTTTAAGTACTCCTGGCCCCGCCCTTCTGACGCTGGGCCTGGAGGCGTGCGGAGCGTCGTGTCGGGTTTGCTGGCTCCGCCCCCGACGTTGTCGGCTCTTCAGCGTTCTCGCCGCTTGCTTGTATCTCCGCCCCTTCAGGGAGAGGGGTCTCCCGAACTGGCGAGGTTTTCCCCGGGGACCTGGATCCCCCTGCGTCTTGGGCTTGAGGGCTCCTGACATCCTGTTCCCCGAGAGCTGGGGTGTTTCCCGTCGGGATCCCTGAGGGACGCGGTCTCGTGCGTCGGGAAAGGGCCCTAGCCTTGACAGTTATTTGTACAAAATACATGCAGGTTTGTGAAGCACAAGACACACTTTTTGTTTGTGAACAAGAGAAAAATAATCTATGCCCTTCAGATTCATGTCATAAAAGAGCTTCCAATCTGTAGGGGTGCGGGGAGGCGGCGAAGAGGGTATGATGCATGCATATTTGTTTAGAGACTCACATCTCTCTACAAACCTTCCACGTCAGATTTCAATCCCCCATGGGTACTTGCATGAGACTTCAAGTCATTTATTGATGAAACTGTCACCTACTATAAACCCAAAACACCTTGGATCAAACTAGGGCTGTGCAGTCAGGTTTCAACAAAACAAATAACCTCCCCCCAAGCCCCCTTTTGGTTTTCAAATTCCAAATACAAATACTAGGCCTGTGTAATAGTCAGGTTTTAAGTGAACCCAACATTTCCACAAAAAAAAGTTATATTTGAGATCTTGAACTGGACCTCCCCCCAACTGCAGCACGTATCCAGTTTGGAGCTGGGCTGCTTTCTGTCTGTCAGCTTACCCACATTGCCTGGGGAGCCTATAATGCGCCCTCCCCTCCCCACCTGCACGGGCTGCCATTGTCTCAGACAGGCAACCTCCAGCGCCGCAGCCAGACCAGACCAGCCTGGTGAGTCCTTGGAAGTTCCATTCCCCCGGATCCCCAAGCCAGCCACCCTTCCTGTAAGCCAGTGACCCCCACCCCTTTAGCCAGCCCATGCCCCCTTCCCACCTAGGGTGGCCATACTTCTCCTTTAAAAGAGGACACTTATGAAAAATCCATGGTTCAGGGCTGCACTGGCAGAGACTCACTGCACTTGTGAACCCAAATAACCCATATGCAGGGACCCGTGTTCATTTGTATTTTCCACATTGGCAGCGATGGGAAAAATGCAGTGAACAAATACTACTCAAATAAATGCAAATACTAAAATCACAAATACCGATACAAATACTTGATGCCATGCACGGCCCCAACAAAAACCAATTATGAACAGTTACTTTCTCCATACTCATCTTGGCTAGGGCCAAGAAATGTTTCCTTAATATAGAATGCAGGGATGGGGACCCTCGGGCGCACGGGCCAAATGCGCCCCACGGCAAGTTTTTATGTTGCCCTTTTCCACTTCCTGGATCTGGCCCCTAGATCCAGTTCTTCCCTCCAATCACTGAAAAACTGAACTCAAGGGAAGGGAACAGAGATGAGGTCATGGAGAAAATATAACTGCAACCAAACAATTATATATAGCCTCATGGAATGTGGCAGGTTGGAGGGCAAGAGTACAGGATATTAAAACAATGTCAACAAATTTACATATTGTATGTGTACAAGAAACCTGGGCAATAAAAGAGGAAGGTATTTTCCTCCCAGGGTATAAATCATGGGTAGTACCAGTAAGAAAGAAAGAATCAAATGGGAGACCAGCAGGGGGAATTGCTATTTTGGTAATGACAAGGTTAGAATTAGAAAGTTATTTAATACCAGACCTCCCTGAAAATGTCTTAGCAATTTGCGTAAAATCGCTAGACAACCCAGTTTTGATAGTAATCAATCTGTATCTCCCTCCCTCCCTTGGAATTTACAAACGAACAGGTTTTGGGGAAGCTATGGAAGAACTTATAGATAGGCTAGAAGATAAATGTCCTAGGACACCAATGATAATGCTGGGAAATTTCAATGCTCGCACTGGTAGTGATACTGACGAGATTGCACAAGTGACCGGCATTGAGCCGGAAGACCCTTTTCTGGCTTTACATAGAAGCTCTAGAGACAAAACATTAAATACAAAGGGAGTTTAGATGTTAAATTTTCTATATAGAGTTAACTGGATTATCCTAAACGGAAGGGGGTTATCAGACCCGTGGGGAGATATGACTCCCCCCCCCCCCCCAAATGGGTTAATCGTAATACTTTACATTTGTGTCCCTGGCAATTATTATGGACAGTTCAGAAACTTTAAAGTAGTACCACGGGGAACAAGTGATCATCAGCCCCTTATTGTCGAATTCCAAGTTAATTCAGAGCAGGTACTTTTTTTTTTTTACACTGATCATTCTGGGGCAAATTATGCATTTGCTACCAAGAATACAATAAAATGGGGACCGAAATTGGCACACGATAGCTACAGCTTTTTTTGAGAATGAGGATATGATTCAGATACGTGACTTTTTTTAAAGAACAGATCTCTTAGAACTAGATGCCCCTAGTTATTATCACTCCATAGTACAATACATCAAGGAAGTCTTACTTAAGAAGGACATGGTTTAAAAAAAGAAACTGGGAACTGACGTGGTTCGATCAAGAATGCAGACAAAGGAAAACAGCATTAAATAAGGTGATTAGGCTAGCCAAGAAATAGAATACCCCTCAAACAGTTGAGACTCTGTTAGAAAATAAACGTTTATATAGAATTCTAATAAGATCCAAAAAGCAAGCTTATCAGCATTCCTTATGAGTAACTCTGGAGGATGCAATTAGGAGGAAATATACCAATATGTTTTGGGCTATTGTTAAAAAGGGACATTATGAGGACAACTGTAGGTTAGATACCGGTATTCCAGGTCTAACTTGACAAAACTATTTTGCGGAAACTTTTAACAAAGCAGGAGAAGTAAGTGTAACTCCTGAATATGGGGATTTTGATTTGCTGACACTTCCAGTGTGGGAGCGATTGACCCGAGATACCATCAGGGATCTCATTGTACAACTACCTGGAGGGAAAGCCCCTGGTGAAGATGGGTCCCTGGTGAAATTTTGAGAGAATATATGGATTGGTGGGTACCAATGTTAATGCAATTGTTCAATCATATTATTATTTTTTTATCTAATCCCTGCAAACTCGAATCTAAGCATTATCGTTCCTATCCATAAGAAGGGTGATAAAGGATTACCATCTAACTACAGACCAATAAGTTTAATTAATATCACAGCTAAACTATACGCCAAAACCCTTTTGAAAAGGCTTGAGGAATGGGCATTTAGAACACAAATGCTTTATGAAGAACAGGCAGGTTTCTGGGCAAATCATTCCACAATACACCATTGCTTCACTCTTTCCTTTTTGATAGACAAATACATTCACATACGGAAAAGTAAATTGTATACTGCCTTCAAAGATTTGAAGGCGGCGTTTGATACGGTCAACAGGAAGCTTCTGTGGGATAAATTAGGAAAGACAAATATTGATAAAAGACTCTTGATTCTGGTGCAGAGACTCTACCAAAAGACTCAAATAAAAGTAAGGATATATCTCCGGTTGGAGATTACTATTGAGACAACGAGGGGAGTTAAGCAGGGCTGTGTTTTGGCACCTTTTTTATTTAATTTCTTGATAAATGACATAGTTCCAAACTTACAGGGAAAAGAGCATCATCCAGTCTTTATAAAACAGAGACAGATAGGAATTCTCATTTATGCTGACGATATGATCTTAGTGTTAACTTCTGAAATTGGCTTGCGTAGATCACTTACCACCTTGGGGAAAGTATTGTCATACGAACAAGTTACAAATTAACTATGACAAATCAAAAATAATGGTGTTTGCCAAATACTGGAAGTGCAAACATTGGCCCATAGATACACATCCCCTCGAGCAAGTAAAGCCATACAGATATTTGGGATTGTCGTACAATGCAAACGGTACTTGGCATGACCACATAGATTCTATAAAGCTGAAGTTGGCAAGCACCATTACAGGGGTGATTAAGTTCTGGAGAACAAGTGGGGGAAGATTGTATAGACCAGCAATAAGCATTCTAAGTCAAAAAATCATACCACAGGCTCTATATGGCACGGAAATTTGGGGAACTGCAGTAGAAAGTAAGCTCGGGCCTGTGCAGAACAGGCTACTGAGAATAATTCTTGGCGTTCCGCAGAGAACACTTGCATGTCTATTAAGAACAGAAACCGGGACCCTCCCTGTTGAGCCTCAAGCCAAAATCAGACAAATAATGTACTGGAAATGAATTTTACAAATATCAGAGGAAAGATTGCCGAAGTTATGCTGGCTCGAAATGAGGGCCTCAGATCATAAGTACAAGTGGGAAGTTAAGCTGAGAACACTCACAGATGAAATAGGTTTCTCTCCCCCATTTTTTATCTGCCTTTTCGATAGAACAGACTAAGAAGATGAGCAAACGTCTGGATGATGTTTATAGGCAAAAAGATCTAGAGGCCACTAGGATAAACAAAGTGGCATCCTGGTACAGATTTATAAAAGAATTTCATTTGCAAGAATATTATTTGAGAACCCTGATGAATTTTATGCTAAGGAGAGCTCTCACCCTCTTAAGATTCCAACTTATGCCCACAGCAGTTTTAGAGGGCAGATATGCAAAGATTCCCCATAACTTGAGATTTTGTCCATGTGGGGCTATGGTCCCCGATGATTTACCTCACTACCTATTCTGTTGCCCGTTGCTGACCAAAGTAAGAACAAAGTACCTCCAGTCGCTAATACAAATGAGTGCAGGCCGGGATGTACGCATGAAAATAATATATCTAAGCAAATCCTGAGGAAAGATTTATTAAGAAAGTGGCAAATATGGCCCATGCCTTTATGGTTCAGAGAAGCAAAGTAAAACAAAAGTAAAATAAAACTGACCCTTGGAAAATAATATCTGGGAAACAATAAATTAATGCTTGAACAACTTGACGGTTACTGATACAGTAAATTGGACAGATTGTAGAGTTTGATATGGCCAAATACATTGATTGACTGGTAATTTTCCAGGATAACTACTCAGGGGTCAAGTGTCCCCCGCACTCAAGCTCCAAGAAAGAGCTAGGGACAAGCTTAGAACATCATCACCTTATGGGATAATTGTATTTATGGTTAATGATATATTAGCTGTATAAGGATGTTAGTATAAAAGGAGGATATCTCTATTCAGAATAACAATTACTCCATCAGTATGACTTGCTGAGATTATCCTCAGGGTTGTATCTAATTCAGAATTCAACTGGGGGGCAACAATGTTTTTGATTGATTTTATTAGTTAAAAGGGGAACCAATTGGATTTATTTGAAATAATATCATGTTTGAATTCCGTTGAAGACCCTTTAGCGGGCGAATGTTTATCACCATGAACGTCTTCTTCTGATTAGACTTCGTCTTGGTTTTTTTGTATTGTCTTATTGCATTCATTTTGTTATAACCTAAGGTTGAAACAATAAACTTTTACTTATACTGAGGTAATATAAATGAGGATAGGGGAAAGTTCCATGGCAGAGATCCATGATTTCGGCCCTCCTTTCCTTGAGTGCATCCCTTAAGCACCCTGTCCCAACTTCTGTGCGGCCCTCGGAGCTTGTGCAAGCTTTCAAAGTGGCCCCCGAGAGGGAAAAGGTTCCCCACCCCTGATATAATGTTTAAGATACAGTAAATCCAGTTCACAGGTTCCCAAGATCTGGGTCATGACCCCCCAAGACAGGTTGTGCTGTTTGTGGCTAGAGTCATGATTCCAATGAATATAGGATATACTCCGCATACTTGGGTTGCTGTGTCGGGTCATGAGATTATTTAAGTTTCAAAACTGGATCACAAAGACAAAAACTTTGGGAATCCCTGCTTTAGTCCACCTCTCAATGTCCAATAAATACAGGTTACTTACCAGTAACTGCATTCTTCGAGAGAGTTCTACATATTCTCACTCACGGGATATTTCCTGCGGCTCTGCAGGCAGCTGGAACAGTCTAATATGTCAACAATTGCTAGACAGACTGTAAAGAACAATCTCGAAGGAGGCAAGGCTCTTGCCTCCTCCCCCCCCCCCCCCCCCCCCCCCCCCAATCCTTCTCCTCAGTACAGGCTTTTGCTTCTTGCTAGAGGAGAGGAGATAAGGGGAGGAGGCAGAGCCTCCTTGCCTTAATTCCTTCCAACCCCTATCAGAAAATATGTATCCGAGTAGAGGGGTAGGATGGGGAGGCAGGTTGTGACAATACATGGAGCTCTCTTGAAGAACCCAGTTACTGGGAAGTAACCTTTATTTCTTCTTCGAGGATCACTGCAAGTCTCACTCATGGAAGAGTAGTAAGCAGTAGAACACTTACCGAACGTGGTGCAAGTCCATCTGGAAAAGAGTGAAAACACCACTCTCCCATCATATCTGGCTGCCAAGGTCTAAGGAATAGTGTTTTGAGAAGGTGTGGGGAGAAGACAACGTTGCTGCTTTGCAAAACTGGCCAAGTGGGATACTATGAGAATTAGCCATGGATGTAGCCACTGCTCTGCTAGAATGCACCCATATGCCTTGTGGTGGGTCCCTGCCCGCTGTAGCATAGCATGCATGGATACATTCAAGTATCCACCTCAAGAGTCTGTGAAGAAACCGCAACTCCAATACAGCAACCTCCATAGGAGATAAACAGAGCATCCAACACTCCGATAGGTCTTGTGCAATCTATATAGAAGGATAAAGCTCTTCCCCAAACTAGTGTGTGTAAAGGAGCCTCTGCCAGGGACCCATGAGGTTTCAGAAAGAAAACTGGGAAAGAGATCACTTGGTTTAGGTGGGAGGGAGACGACAACCTTAGGCACAAAAGTAGGTTCAGTGCGGAGACAAACCGTAACCTTCTGAAAAGACAAATATGGTGGGGAGGCTCTCAGAATTTGCTTACTCAGTGAGCTAATGACACTGCCACCAAGAGAACCACTTTCACAGACAAGCGAGCAAGAGAACAGGAGGCTAATGGTTCAAAAAGCAGTCTTATCAATGAGGTTTGCACTAGATAAAGGTCCCACTGCAGCATAGGGTCAAGAACAGGAGGGTAGGTGTTAAATGGACTGTTCCAAAATGTTTGAATGGTAGGGGTTGGAATTCAGATTAATATGTACTTACACAGAATGGGCCATTAAGGATTAATCCATATTGAACAGCACAAAAAGCCTGTTTTGGTTCAGTTCTAAAAATTTTTTTAAATGACTGCACATGCACAAAATGGCCACCAGACCATTCTGCGCATGTGCACCTTTTTCCAAAATGGTGGTGGCAGCAGCGCCAAAATTTTGGAGAAGGGCAGTCAGTCTGCATGTGCACAGTGACCATTTTGTGCATGTTCAGTCATTTAAAACAAAATTATTATCTTTAATTGATTATATATGGCTCTGCAATACGAATCTGCATTTAAACCGATATTGCATCCAAAAGACCATCCCTATTGAACAGTGGGATGGGAGAAGATATGCTTACCTGCGGGGATTGCAAGTGTGCCAAAACCTCTGCTAGGTGCACCTTGAGAGAGGACAGGGAGAGACCCATGCCGTGCAGGTGGAGGAGGTAGGTAAGTATGGTATGGATGGGGAGTGAAGAGAGTGTGATGTGATGTGATGTGATGTTCTGGGGTCAAGTTGATAAAACTCTTCTATTTAATAACATGTGCTGATCTAGGAGATTCCTTTCTAGCATTTTGTAGGATGTTTACCACCGCTGAAGAAAGGCCTTGTGCTAATGAAGCCAAGCAGAGAGGAGTAAGGACTCCAAGCTGTGATGTAGGATTTCTTTATTCTGATGGGAGAGCAGGTCCCTGCATTACAGTAACAGGAGAGTCTGAGATGCCATTTGCTACAGGAGTTGCATACCATGGTTGTCTCAGCCCAGCTGGCACTATCAGTATTATAGATGCTTTATCATTCAGTGCCTTGTCAATAACTCTTAGACTTAGGGGATCCGTTAGGGTAAAAGACTTCTCCGTAATGCATCCTTGGGATTTTTCTGAGGCCACGTTGCGTAGTAGTCAGCTCCTCGCCCTACCCTGGGATGGGGGATAGGGCACGGGGACGCACTGGACATACAAGCCACTGCATTGTATGGCCTGGCTGCCCAGGGAGAGGTAAAGCTACCCAAGGTGTGGTAGACTCCCCAGCCTGTCTTGTCTGACTGCACCCTTGGTTTTCTAAAAAGGTATATAAAAATCAGCATGTGTGTACTTCTCTCTTTCTCTCTGTGTCTCCCATGCAACAGAGGCCACTTTCAGACACACACACACACCCCAATATTCTGGCTGCGGAAGGGGAATGCACAGCTGGAATATGCACCGGGATTGGCCAGTCTGAAAGCTACCCACCCACCCCGGCGTCTTTGCTGGCAGACATGTGCATTGATGCAGAGCTCGGCAGAGCAGGAAATTGAGCTCGACATTCCTGCGCATGTCTGCCGGCAAAGCCGCGTTGGGGGGGGGGGCTTTCAGACTGACCGATCCCTCCGCATATTATGGCTGTGCATTTCCCTGCCCCCCGCAGCCAGAATATGCGGGGGTGTGTGTGTGTCTGAAAGTGGTGAGAGAGTGACCAAGTGTTTATCACAGGGACTACCTTCATATTCACACACACCATGTAAAAATTCTAAAATTATTGCTAGTATGCAATTTTTTTCTCCTACTGTTAAAACTATTTTCAGGACTAAACACCTCTCTCCATTCCTTTCAATGTATTTACTTAGATTTATCCCACCCTGTCACCTGAGGCTCAGGGCAGCTTACAATAAATACATCAAATACAAATATAAAATACATAATTAAAAACACCCCCTCACTTCCACATAAACCGGGCGGTTCTGCCTGGCAGAAAAATTGGACAGCTGATCTAGGGAGACATTCTTGGCAATTACAACAGTAGTTTCCAAACCTTTTGCTTGTGTGACCCCATTTAGAGACTCATGCCTACATGCCCCTCTTCAAAAAAATAAAATATGTTGACTTAACAGACATAAGCCTCAAAACAGTGACATTATCAATTTAGTTTCCAAAAATGTATACGTTTGCCTTGCTCAAAGACTAAGGGGTTTGTGGATGTCGGTCATTTGAATCACTTCCTCCACTCTTTGGAAAACAAGGTATGTATTACAATTGGTTTCCATCCTTCTTTCTAAGGTAGTTCATTCTGTCCTTTTTGTTCCCAAGCCTACACACATAGTGGGAGAGGAACAAAACACTGTCCAGACAGTCTCCAATTACAGTAATTTGTAGAAGGCAGACGGTAGTTTTATTACTGCTGGAGGAAAATATTAGTCATCCTAAAATTCTCCGTTAGGGTAATTAGTTATATAAAATGAAATAAACAATTGTATGGCAGTCAAGGACCAGGTATACCCCTAAATATCTTGAAATAATTAAAAACAAAAGCGGTATTATGATCTTACAGTTGAGTATGAATCTACACTAGTGAAAGTGAAAGCAAAAAATAACTTCCAAATAGGATGTTTCTCTGAGGATCTGTTTTTAGGCTGAGCCCTGAGAAGTCAACATATTTTCCTGAGCAACTTCTCTTCTACTCTCCACTTATCTTGCTGAAACAACAATGGTCAATTAAGATTACCAGTTTCACACTCTTCATACACAGGGAAACTGATCTGTACTGTGCAAAATTCTCCTTAAGATACGTAGGCACAAAAATATGCTAAACTAGCCTTTTCAGGATAAGATTTTGGCCCACATCATGGGCTGTGGTGCAGCTGTTTGATACCACACCACTGGAAGATTTGGGACTTAAAACTGTGGTAGATTCAGTTCTTAGGGGGGGATCCTCCATTTGTGGAGAGTGTGAAGAGGGAGGAAGTCCTACAGTCTGTGGGCCAAAGCCAGCCATGACTGTTTTTTTATTTGGCATCTTTTCAATTCCCAGATCTGGCCCACAGATCCAGTCCCTATCATTGAGCACTGAATGTGAATTATGGAGAAGAAAGTGGAAATTAGAGCCTGCTCTCAATGGGTAAAAACAGACGTGAGTTTGGTCCACCATGATCCGCTTTGACCTGCTGGAGTCTGGGACTCACCTGTACATGGGTGCAGACACCACCAGATGTTGGCCTGAGATCGCCCCAGACCATCTTGGTGGCTAGCCCAGGCTGTGACCTCGGCAAATCTCAGAGGTTAAAGCCCAGGCTACGGTCCGCCCGACTGGGCCAAAGCAAGCCACAGTGAGCTAGCATGTCTATTCCCACGTGGTACACCAATCCCAGGCTGGGGGCTGTCAGGGCCAGCCACCATGGCTGTGCCTCACTGACCACCATGGCTGTCCGTCATGGTGGGGGACACAGGAAGCAGGTGGGGCTGGCTGCCCGCACGTTTGTTATGCTCCTGGCCCGTCTGGGTGGCAGGACGGCTCCCTGGCCACAGACACATCTGTTCAGTGCCCCGACCTGACCCGGACTGTGTTGCCCATGATTTTCTGCCCCAGGGCAGCCCAGGGAATGGTTCTGCCAGCCACACATCTGATTTTACCCAAAGATAGGGGATAGACACAGCATAGGGAAAGCAAAGATCACTCACATTCCCCTCTGTTGAATTCCCCAAATGTACCAAGAATCTAACTTGCCATGTACACAAAGGTTGAAGGAGAAGATTCAAGAGGTGACTAAAAAAGCCTGTTCAGCTTCTATGAAAAAAAGAACATGCTTCTTTGATCTAACAGGAGTACTTTGAGCATGTTATCAAATAGATACTAGGCAGATGACAACTTATTTGAACTTTCAAAAAGTCGAAAACAAAGTACCTGGAAATATCCAGGTAATCATGGAAATGAGAGGAAAGAGTTGTCATGAATCGGACTCATTAAGGGTGTTTTCAGATGTTACGCAGTCCGGATTCACCACAGTGGATCCCCAGCGGTGGTGAACCGAACAACTGTGGTCAAGGAGAGCACCAAACAGACGTGATGGGATTGGGACCATGGCAGGGAATCAGGCCGCCAGATCACGGCCCAGGGCAGCACAACAGATGTGATGTCGATTCCCGGCCGTGGTCAAAACACCCACAAGGCACCAGGGAGGGGCGGGGGGAAGAGGGAGAGGAGCCGCCGAGGTACCACACACAACAGGCACAGAGACAACAAGGGCACAGTGGAACACACAGCACAAACACACGCCCGCACACACCCACGCGGGAAAGGAAGGGAAGGGGGGACACAGCGGGACAGACAACACACACGGCACAATGGGCACAGGAGAGAAGGGGGGCAACAGGACAGGGAAGGGGAGGAAACAGGCCAGTTTCCCTCACTCACAGCCCACTTGAATTAGTTTCTCTCTCTGGCTAATTTAAGTCTGCTGCATGGACAACTCCTTTGTCACTCAAGGGCCCAATCCTTTCCGTTTACAGACTCTTTACTCTCTGGGTTCACAAGAGCTTGAGGGCTCTTGTTGCTCGCTCGTGTTCCAATGTTAGACACAGACACTTCTTCATAAAGATAGGAAGTAAGTTTATTGATTACATAAGCAAGATAGTTGATACAGAGTGGTTACTAGAAATCAAAGGTAAATACAACGCATTCCTGATCTATACTGGTTGAGTTCCTAAATAAGCATCTTACCCTACAAAGGTCCATAAGTTTCTCTCAGTCCTTTGGTGTAAGCGACTGGGTCTCCAGACTTAGTTGGTAGAGAGCAAAATCATCTCCCTCAGCTCATGGTCTCCAGCCTGACTTGCTGGCAGGCTTTCGTATGCTGATGTAACTGCTCGAGATTGCTCAGGGAGAGAGTTCCCCAAGGTGACTTACTGGCTTGCTTAAGTACCCTTCCTCCTTCTTTGTCTCTCGTTTCCCGCCTTTGGGGAAACCTAAAGTGTGTCACGTAGGCAACCCAGGCAAACATGAAGGTCCATTTACATCTCCACAGGGTTCCATCTGGCAAGTGTTGCCAAATACACATTCTTTGTAGCTCTTTGCATTTCCTGTAGCTTGGTCACATGTCACAGGCCTAATTTGAGTTTTACAGTTGTCAATGATAACATTACATACATGTGGAACCTTTTGCTTTACATATTTACCAGGCTGGTAGTCTACATGTAGGACTGTGTTACACATGTGTGACCCTATGTTCCTCCATGACAACCCCCACAGCTACACAGTCAGTCCCGGAATGGGGGGAACCCGAAAGGTCGGGGTACAGGCACAGGGGAAGGCCACACATAACAGGCAGTGGCCTGGGCATGGTCCAGGAGGTGCACACGGACCCCAAGCACCGGCAAGTGTGCGATGGAGGGGAGGCAGGGGAACCAGAGCCATGCAGCCGGTCCAAAGGCACAAACATCCCCCCTCCCGGGAGGTGCAGTCTGGGGGCCCCAGCACCCCGAGGTCACACAGGCACCCAAGGGGGGTGGGCTGGGGCGCACGAGGGAGTGCAGGCAAACGAGGAAGGTCAGCAGCACCCAAGGGAGCCGGGGGGTGCTTTGGAGAGCTGGACACAGGCACTGGAGACAGCAGCCATGGAGGGGAACAACGGTTGCAGAGGAAGACAAGGGGGGACTGGAGCCACAGGCAGGGGCAGCGGAACCCCGGGAAGCAGGCAGCACAGCAGCATGGGCGAGACATCAAGGAGTGAGCCGGCAGTGGGCCACGGCAGCAGGGCGGAGGCAGGAGCTCACAGCGGGGCCAGCAACAGGGTCCCAGAAGGCACAGGGGAACTCACAGCCAGCTGCAGGGGGCCACAAGGAGGCCAGGTGGCCCGCTAGGTGAACAAAGTGCAGCCAATGAAGCATGCCCCGGCGATACCCCAGCATGGACATGTAATGGGTGATCAGGTAGTACGCCTCAAATGGATCCTGCATGGAGAGCCCCAACTGCACATCAGAATGGGACCACACACCTGACAGCGTCGCCAGCTCCGCCGCGGTGGGTACAGACATGTAGAAGTCAGCAGCGGGGGGCTACAGAAGGTGACCGAGCTCCAACAGCCAGTGATAGACCACCCCACGAGAGCGCTGGTACCCATGGGCCCCGTGAATGCAGTCAAAGTAGGACACGGCCAAGGCAGGGCCCCCCTCCACCAGACAGACCCTGCACACAGCACACAAAGACAGAGAAGACACAGTCTCTGCCGCAGACCACCCCACATGCGAGCACCTCATCTCCAGAATGCGCCCATTGGGAAAGGGAACCAGCCCCAGTGTCTCAGCATGCAGCCGGCAATCACAGGCGCTCGCCTCATAGCCAAAGTAATGAAGGCCAGAACTCAGGCTCGCATAGGCACCTGGCAGGCTGTCCAGGCAGCTCAGGAGCAATTGCATGGCCGGGGTATGCCACAGGTCGTACAGGGCCATGGTCTCGCGGAAGGTCCATGTATGGGGGGGTTCATGGGGCTGGGAGCCCGGTGGAAGTGCAGCCAGCCATGGTCCAGCAAGCCAGGGGGACTGACACCACGGAAAGGGGGGTCCACATTCCCCAGAGGGGCAGGAGGGGACGCAGGGGAGCCCCAAGGCCAAGCGATAAAGCCACAGGCTGCAACAAGGCATGGCAAACAAGCAAGGTGTGGGGTGCGGACCCAGCACAGCTGCAGGAACCGAACACACAGACAGGACAGCTGACACACTAATCAGGCTGGCGAGCACACAATGTTGCCAACACAGAGAGGTGGGAGGTGATGTCAAATAGGAATGCAGCTGCCGCCAGCACGCCCGGGTGCGCGCTGGTCCATGTGCAAGGCCCCAGGCAGGGACAGCAGGTGCACCCAATGGGCCACCCCTGCCACCCCGATCCTCCCACCCACCTGAAGCCACCCGGGCCAGCCGGGGGGGCGCCCCGGACCCACGCGGGTGCCCCCGCCTGGTCGCCAGGTCATGACACGGGGACGGGCCTACATGTGGCCCAGGCGATAACGGGGCTGGCTGCACCCCACCAGGCCCAGCCGGCACCATGGAGCGAGGCCGGTTGGGCACTTGCAGGATGCACCTAGCGCTCTGTGCCGAGTGGTACTGCTCGCATACCGATCAGCTGCGCCTCCTGACCGCAGAGGTGAACCTGAGCACCAGGCTGCTGGTTGGCATGGCCTGGAGCGCTGCTTGGGCCCGGAGAGCCCACCACGGCCGCAGGCACTCCCTGGCCCGGCTCAGGGCACAGCAGGTGTCCGGGGCGGACTGGCAGGCCCTGATCTGCGGCTTGACCAGGGCCAATGTGCTCTGCGCGGTGGCCGGGCACCTCTAATGGCAGAGGGAGACTATGGGGCGCGCCACCCAGCTCGCAATGCCCATTGCTCGGCGGGTATGGGTCACTGAGCGGGCACAGTGGTGGTGGTCCCAGGCGCTGGCTCAGTGGAATGAGGTTGCCTGGAGGGCGCACTTTAGGATGGACAGGCTCACCCTACTGCAGCTTGCGGAGCTGCTCATGCCCTGGCTGGAGCGACAGCACACCCCCATGAGGACCCCCATCCGCATGGTCCAGCAGGTGGCCATCGGGGTCTGGGCCCTCACAATGCCCAACTCCTGCCGGTCCGTGTCGCAGCACTTCGGTGTCACCGTTCCCTGTATCCTCTGGGATGCCTGTGAGGCTGTGGAGGGTGTTCTCCTGGACCGAGCGATCCAGCTGGTGGACCAGGAGGCCGTGATAGCCGGCTTCGCGGCCGGAGGGTTCCCCAACTGCATGGGCACCGTGGACGGCACCCACATAGAGAGCCTCCGCCGGAGAGGCCACCAAGTGTGTTAACAGACACGGTTACCACTCCCTGCAGCTTTAGGCTGTCGTGGACCACCGGGGGCAGTTCATAGACATCTTCACGGGCAACTCTGGGTGCATCCACAATGCCCGGATCATGACCATCTCCCCCTTCTATGCCCGGATGTACCGCGGGGACTTTGCGAACATGGGGATGACCCGGATTGAGGGGGTGCTCATGCCCACCTGTATCCTGGGGGACCCGGCCTATCCCCTCACCCGGTGGCTGATGAAGGTATACCTGGTCACCAGGAACCCAGTGCAGGTGCTGTACAATGCCCGCCTGTGTGCGAGCAGGACTGTGGTCGAGTGGGCCTTCTGGGCCCTCAAGCAGCATTGGAGGAGCCTCACTGGTTGGCTGGACTACACGGTGGAGACCTCGGCCCTGGTGATAAGTGCCTGCTGTGTGCTGCACAACGTGTGCGAGACCGAGGGGGCAGCCCTCGAATAACCCAAGCCCTGTCGCCCACCCGGACCCATACCTCTGTACGTGAATGTGGACAACCCAAGGGAGTACCGATACGCCAAGCGCATCCGTGCCACCCTGGCCAGGCATATCATCCGGGAGGCTGAGGCGTGAGGGTGCTCAACCCCGACCCTACCTTCCTGGGGCCCCCACCAGCTCCCTGGGTGAGCCCCTCTATGGCCATTGATCCATCCCCACCCCCGGGCCTGTGAACAGACCAAGGGAGGCAGTTGTGGTGTCCAGACATTTATTCCCTCACCCATGTACATGTACCCCCTACACCACCACCACCACCACACCCCACCGCACAGGTTCCGTTCCCCCCAGACCACCCTCCCCTTTCCCCCCCATTCCCTGCATTTCCGAGGCCTCCCCCTCAGCTGCCCTGTGGGCACCGCAGAGCTGTGTGACGGTTGGGGAGGTGGTGGGGGCACTGAGGGGCCTGGCATCGGGGCCTGGGCAGGCAGGGTGCTTGGCGGGGCGGCTGCCATCACATAGGCAATCATGGTGCCAGTGTGCAGGAGCAGCGATGTCCCGATGTCGTGGGACCTATCCATTTTAGCTGAATGCTCCTGCACCATCTCCTCGATGGCCTGTTCCAGCTGCCCAAACGCTTCTACCTGCCTGCTGTGGGCCCGGCGCTCCCGCCTCTGTTCCAGGTGCACCTCCACCTGGAGCCTCTGGTCCCTTGCCTCTGCCTGTTGCAGGGATCGCTCTGTGGCCGCCTCCATGCGATCCACGGCCACTATCATCTACTCCCCCTGTTCTGTGGTGGAGCGGACTATGTCCTCCACCTGGTCCTCTCTCTGGCGCCGTACCCGTGCCTGGTGCTCCCTCATCCGTTGTGCTGGGGGTATGGCCCCGGGTTGCTGGGGCTCCTCGGGCTGCCCTGAAGAGTACACAGATGGTGGTGGTTAGCCGCCCTGGCCAGCCGCCCCCTGGCCGGGGACATGGCTGGGGGTTTGTGCCCCCCCCAGGCTGGCGGCCGGGCCACCCCAGCTTTCCCCCTGTCTCTTATACACATCTAGATGTGTATAAGAGACAGCCCCTGGTCCATCTCCCCTCCCACCTGCTCACTTACCCTCGATGTCTGTCTCCGATCCCTCTGAGTCCGGCCCCTCCGTGTAGCTAGGGTCCCCCACTGACCACTGGCTGAGGGTGACCAGTGTGCCGTCCTCGGAGTCATCCTGTCCTGCCAGGTGGTGGGGGCTCTCTGGGCTGGTGCTGGGGGGGCTGCTGGTCCCCAAGGTCCCTGGGCATTCCTCCTGGGGGTCGGGGGCCCTGAAGCCGGTGCCTTCTTGGGAAGCAGCGAGGGGAGGGGGTACCTCAGCCCACTCCCTGCCCTGAACCACGGCACTCCCCACGGGGCATGGGGCTACTATTGAGCCCTTCATGTGGAGTATGCGGTCCAGGGCATCATAGTAGGGGGTGGTCCGGGCTCCGTGCCCAGACCGCCAGTTGTTGTCCCGAATGGCCTTGTACCCCCTCTTGAGTTCCTTGGACTTTGACCGGCACTGTGCCACGGTCCTGCGATGCCCCACCACCTCCATTTCCCACATGATCTCCCGGAACACATGTTCGTTGCGCTGATTGAGCGTGAGATCCAGTTGATGCTCCAGGGTCCCCCAGATGCAGAGGAAGTCCTGGGTCTCCAGGAGCCCCCATTGCCCCCCTCTGTGGTAGGACTGTCTCCCCCGTGGTCCCTCCGGTTCCTCCTCCTCCTGCTCCTCCTCCTGGGCTACGCCTGTCTCCTCCGGGAGCTCGGGCTCCCGGGCCCGTTTCTGTGTCTGTGGGACATGGGGGTGGTGGTGTTTGATTGCTGTTCTGCCCCTGTCCTGTGGCCCTCCCCCAGCCCCCTCCTCCTGCCAGCCAGATGGCCCTCCCCCCGGGTCTCCTCCCCTTTGGTCCCCTTACCTGTTTCCAGGGTGCCTCCTCCCCCGGTCCGGTCATTGTCCCCAGGGCGGCCCATCCCGGCTGCTGCAGCTGCTGCTGCTGCTGCTGTCCCTCCACCTCCTCCATGTGCAGCACGACCGCCTGCGTCTCCTCCTCCTCCTCCCTTGCTCTCTTGCCCACCGCTCTCCTCTCCCTTCCGCCTCACTCCATCCCGCCACGTTTCCCTGCTGCTGTGTGCCCTTTAAATCTCCCTCCGCAGCCTGTGTTGTTGCTGGTTGCCTGGCAGCGACGTTGCGTGCTTTGTCCCCGGCTGGGAATAATTTTGTTTGATTCCAGCTGGTGGTTGCCGTTCAGACGTTACTTTTTATTGTTTCCCGGAGGGAATCACTTTGACCACACTTTCAGCGATGGTCCGGACCGGAGCTCCGGAAGCGTGGTTGTTTTTGACCCCCGGTGGGTATTGACTGTGGTGAACATCTGGCGGCCGCTGAACAGACGTTCGGGGTGCTTTGGCCCTGCCGCAGGATTGTCCGTGGTTCAGTGTGGTTGACTGTGATCTCGAAACATCTTAAAATACCCTAAGAGACTGGCAGAGAGAAAGGCGGAAAAGAGGGAAAAGAGTTAATTTCAACAGAAAAAAAGATTAACAGTAGGGTGCCCCAAGAATCCATACTAGGACAGATGTCACTGATTAACAATTGTGAGTAGTTGGTGGAATATCGATGCGACAAAATTTACAGAGGGCACAGAATTACTTAGAACAGTGAAAGATAAAAGAGAAAGCAAGGCACTTCAAAAGGATGTAACAAGGCAAATATATGGCAGCACAATAGCAGATTCTGACATGCAGTTTTAACAAATGCAAAGTAATGCATGCTGGAAGGAGTAATTTGAACTATTTATACATACTGTTGATTCCTAAATTAACTGTAATAGATCAGGAAATAGACCTGAACATTACTGTGTACAGATCCATTTGCAACATCCGCCAAATTAGCAAACAAAATGTTTTCATGAAGTTAATGTCATATGATTTATGTTTTCTTTTTCTTTTTCATTGATATTTCTTTTATATACTTTGTAAAATATAATAAAAATTAAAATGTTTTGATGCAGGATCTAAAATACTGGAACTATTACAATGCATTATATAAACTAATTTCTGCCTTTGTCCAGAATGCAGTATTCTTCTCTGGTGGCTCAACTCAAAAAAGATGTAGTTGGAAGAGATTTTAAAGCGGGAGGAAAACGACGGGAGTTGTAGAAAAACATTTGTATGAGAACGGACTGAAAGGTTTGGGTCTATGAAGATTACACATAGAAGTTAAGATACCGTAGAGCAGTGGTTCTCAAACTTTTTTGAACCACGCTCCGCCTTCCACATTTTTGTCATAGCTGAGGTCCTGCAGCTATGACAAAAATGCCCCCGCTACGTCCACCTTGCTTCCCACCCTCCTGTTGCTTCCCCCTCTTCCTCCCCCTTGTTCTTTGACTCACTTCCTCTTGCCATCCCATTATTTTGGAGATTCTCCATAGCTCAGTAAGAGTGTGGAGCTAAGTGTTTTCCAGCAGAGGTCCACCCCCTCAGAACATCTCCCATGCACACACCTCCCCTCCAGGGGTCTGCCCCCAGTTGGCGAATCTAGGCAGTAAAAGACTGTAAAGAATTCTCTCACACAGTACAACAATTAAACATGTACAGTGCTTAGCACCATAGCTGGCCTTTAACACTGCTACAAGCCCAACTGAAGTGACTGGGACTCTCAAAGAGCTAGTACAGGAGCTAAACTGCTAGATTGCACCGACTGCAATATAGAACTATTGGGGCTTTTTGTAAACAGTACACCTCCCCATAACATTAACTTGAAGAACTAGTCATTACCTCAAACTTTCACTGAATCCAAGAGGAAAGTAGGATTCAAAAGTAGAATTACTTTTCAGATTTTTATGGTCTTTAAATTGGAGTTTTACTTTGAAAAAAAGATAAGTATTAGTAGTTAGAAAAGTTTGACACTTTATAATACTCATAGGAGAACTAGAGTGAAAGTTTCCTACTTCGGGTGTTATCACATGAGATGGTGCCTCGCTTTAACCACACCATTGCCCTGGACTCACCACCTGTCTGAACACCATCTGCCAGATGTTCGTCCCGCATTGGGTAGGGGCTGTAAGCCATGAAGTTACCTGCATTATTGAGGAGCACTCCTTGCAGGGCAACCCAGTCCAAAGCAAGGCAAGGGGCAAACGCAGGGCAGCCTCCCATGTGAAAGACAGGCAGCCATGCCCACAAAACGGAGCCGCTTGCACCGTGAACAAGGCCACGGTACCAGCAAGGATCAGGCCCCTGGAGGAAACAGTCTCTACCACCAGTCATCCCTTGGAGCGGCTGGGGGGGGGAGGGGGCAGCTACCCATCAGCTGTTGGGAGGGAACCCTGGGGTGGAGGAGGAGCAGCCCCAGTGTCTGGTGTTTCCTGGCTGTATCACCACACTGGTCTACCTGGACCTGGCTTGAAATAGACCAACAGGGGATGGGGGGCTACTTGCCAGGAAGAGCAGTGCTGTGTTCCATGGCGGGGATTCCCTCATGTCAATTTCAAGCCAGGAAGCGTTTCCCAGCTTGAAATTGGCAAGGAGGGTGGGGAAACTGCGCCGTGGAGCACAGCACCGCTCTCCCTGGCAAGGAGCCCCCTATCCCCTGCTGGTCAATTTCAAGCCAGGTCCAGGCTTGAGATAGACCAGTGGGGTGATGCAGCTAAAGGACACCAGGGCTGCTGCTCCTCTTCCCCAGGATCTCCTCCACGAGCTGATGGGCGGGCAGCCCGGGGCACGCACCTCCCCCCGCCACTCCAACAAATGACTGTCCGCAATGGTGACTTCCTCTGTGGGCCTGATCCTGCTGCCACAGGCCCGGAGTCCCAGAATTCTGCCCATGTGATGGGCTTCCCCCACTAGGGTTCTGCCCTGGGCACAGGTGGCAGCAGCTTCCATTCGTGGGTCTGCCCATTTGAACTGCTCCCACCACTGCCCACGAGAGTGACAGCAATGCTGCCTACCCACAGATTCACCGTGCTTTCTGACTGCCTCTCTTCCCGGCTGAAAAGGCTCTTCCATGTAAATATTTGAGGGGTCTTTTTGTTTTCCTTGTTACTCCAGAGGAAATGGACTCCAAGTGTTTGACCATTTTCAAACTTTAATATGTAAATAGCTTAGAACGAAAGAGAAACAATTTGACAACATGGTAAGTGACAGCTCAAGAGAAATAGGGGGGGAAGGTATAAGTACCTGCAAAACTCACATTAATAAATTAAGCAGCAGCAACTTTCTTTATCAGTTCCATTGATTATTCTTTAGACCGTCATACTGATGTCAAACTGCAGAAGACATCATTTGTACCTATACTTCATTGATTAAAATCTCCCAGGAGAAAATTCTCATCTGCAGTAATTTAATCAGCTTTGACAACTTGTAAAGAAAAAATGGTCTTCTAGTCAGCAAGTTGCATCAACACTATAAGAAAGGTTGGAAATTACCAATAGTTCAAGTTGTTTTATTTTCTCCCTCCTACAGTGTTTGAAAATTATTTGCTTAAAAAGGAAGAAATGGCTGTTATACTGGGTGAAAACAGACATGACACTAACCACCCTTGGTGGTCATTTATGCATGTTTCAGGGCTGCATAGGGCACCAATTCAGCCCTGCAACATGCATAAAAAACCACCAAGGGTGGTTAAAGGGTGGTTAGCGTCATGTCTGTTTTCACCCATTGTCTATATTTAAATTTATAACCCTCCCACTCTCAAAGGTTCAGGGCAACAACATTATTTTCAGGCAGCAGTAGCTGCCTGCAACTTAAATGCACAACCACGCTCCATTATAAACAGAGGACTGCTGAAGCCCTGATTTTGAGAAAACTGCTTGAGCTACCTTGCTGAAAATTTATCTATGGCTATAAGTTGTGAAGACCATCATATGCACAAAGTTTGAAGAAGATCCATCAGGAAAATAAAATGTTATGACTGTTTACACGTTAATTGGTTGTGGTCAAAATGCACAGCGTCCTCACGATTTGGAATCATCAATATCTCCTCCCCCTAAATGAGTTGAGCCCCAAAACTTCACAGGATTGCAGCATGAGATCAATAACAACCACTTCTGAAATATGATAGTATTCATTCTGTACAACAAGTTGTATAATGTTGTCTACACTCACTTTGTTAAGTTCATTGTATGAACTGTATACCATTTGTATACATGTAAATAACAATGTACTTTGAAAAAATTGTTCCTTGTCAAATTATGATCATAAATTAAACTTTAATAATGGGAAAATGAGAAAGTGTAGTTATTTATAAAAATGAAGTATATATGGTAAGGAATTCAGTACATATATTACATGTATGTTGATTAGGATAAAATTAAATATTGCTCAAATTCTGAAATAATTTCTATGTTTTTTGGCGTTTATGTTTTGTTGCAAAGTATGGAGTATTTTATTTTAAGAAAACTCTTGTGTATATGTATAAAAAATAAAAAATATAAACCTAAACCCTATCCCTGCTTGCTAAATGTCTGGCCAAATAAAAATCACACAATCATGGAGTTGAAAAGGTTTGACAGGCATCTAATCCAACCCCCTGCTCGGATGCACAGAAATATGGCTACAACATTTGACAGATGGCGGTCTAGCCTCGATGAAAAGCCCTCAACACCCCCCTAGGCAACTTGTTCCACTGCCACACAACTCTTACTATTAGGAGGTTTTTCCTGATATTTAACCAAATTCTACCCTTGTGTAATTTGAGCCCATTATTTCTATTCATGCCCTCTGTAGCAATGCAGACCAGCTCCTTGCCATCTTCGTGGTGGCAGCCCTTTAGATAGATGAAAACTGCTATCATTTCTCCCCTTAGTCTTCTTTTAATTAGGATAAACATACCCATTTTCTTCAACCTTTCCTCATAAGTCTTACTTTCCAGACCCTCTATAATCTCTAAAAATGAGGCACTCAAAACTGGACACAGTACTCCAGGTGGGGTCTCACCAGTTCTGAATAGAGTGGAATGATTACTTCTGCTGACTTGGAAGCAATGCTTCTGTTAATGCCGCCTAAAACTGCATTAGCCTTTTTTGCAGCCGCATCACATTGCTGACTCATGTTCAGTGTGTGATCAACCACAGTTCTTTTCACATGTGCTGCTGCCAAGTCAGAGCCCCCTATCGTAATAGTTACGCATTCAGTTCCTCCCCCTCCAAAAAAAATGCGGAACTTTTACATTTATCTCGATTGAATTTTGTTAAGTTTCAGCCCTGATTTCCAACCTATCAATGTTTTTTAAAATTCAAAATTTATCTTCCAAGGTGATTGTGTCATCTCCAAACTTGGTAAGTATTTCTTCCACCCCTTCACCCAAGTCATTAATTATAGAGCCACGGTCACAGCTCTATATTTAAGGTAGGACGGAGATCTCACTGAATCCCCGCCTAACTTTAACATTGGAGTTTGGGGGCATTCTACTTCTGAGTTTGCGTCCGGATCTGTTGCAGGAGATTTCTTTGTTATTGAAAGCTGTATGTTATTTTTAATATGTTCAAAAATTAAATGACACTGTCTACTAACTGCTACTTGATAATCAATCAATCAGCCAATCAATCATGCTTTCAAAGAAAATGTATCATGTCGTTATCTTCTATGGAAAAAAAGTTATGTCACGCATACGTGTCCATTCTGGGTTATTGCTGTTGACTGAATGACAGCATGATTGTACTATCTTTGGCTGCCAAATGTACACCACAACGAAGGCTGCATTCCCATCTGCGGCGACAGCTACAGAGGGAGGGGCGAGGGAAGACGTGGCAGCATGGAGGAGCTGGCTGCCAGGAAAAGAGCCAGTGTGAACGGGGATCTGCCGCAGCTTATCTCGCGCATGTCATGGCGCAAAATCCTGCCCTGACATGTGTGAGAGAAGCCGCGGCAGGTCCCCGTTCTCACCGGCTCTTTTCCTGGCAGTCGTCTCCTCCGCACTGCCACATCTTCTCTCGGCCCTCCCTCTGCTGCCACAGATGGGAATGCGGGTATAGATATGGGGGACTGAGGAAGGTGCCAAACTATATACCCACTATGGCGGAGTCTTCAAACAAAGGAAGAAATCCTGACACAGATGTTGAGGAAATATATATATACACCATTGTTCAATCTTCATTCTATACTACCATTCAGTATTCATACTTTGTTTAGACAACCGCACATCTATATACTAAGGTGTTTACATGACTAAATGAGCTCTCAGTTGCCGAGGGTCATAGCCAGTCGCCTGGGGAAGAATTAAGCCCCTGCTCCCAACTTTTCTGCCCAAGCGTATCCCAGCTGGGGCACTCTAGAGCAGAGAAGTGCCTTTAAACATTCTCCGTGTGACTGGATCCACCGGGGTGCATCCAGCTGCCTGGGGGAGGCTCTAGAGTGCCCCAGCTGGGATACGCTTGGGCAGAAAAGTTGGGAGCAGGGGCTTAATTCTTCCCCAGGCGACTGGCTATGACCCTCGGCAACTGAGAGCTCATTTAGTCATGTAAACACCTTAGTATATAGATGTGCGGTTGTCTAAACAAAGTATGAATACTGAATGGCAGTATAGAATGAAGTGATCAGAGCACCATTAGGGTTGTTTGCACTGTAGAATTTGACATAAGCCTGTATATCTTTGCAAAGTTAGATCTCAAAGTGTAACCCAACTACTAGGGGCATTTTCCAATGGAAACGTGAAGCTTTTGTTAGAAAAACTCTCGGTGGCAAACAAGTGAAACCATCCCTCTTTCTCACTAAAATCAAGAGAAATAATCTTAAACCCCAAAGAATTCCCTTAAAAGACTCAAAACAAAGTGTGGGAGCTTTTAAGGCTCTGAGGGGATTCTCTCCTCCTGTACATCTCATTAGATTTATAAGAATGAGGATAATAGGGATGGGTGAACGCGGTTCGGAAGTTCGGAGTTCAGACCGAACTCGAATAGTTCGGTCGACCAAACCGAACTTTTCAACCGAACTCGAATTCGGAAGTTCGGAGTTCAAACCGAACTCGAACAGTTCGGTCAACCGAACCAAATGTTCGAACCGAACTCGAATTCGAACGTTCGGTTCAGATGCGTTCGGTGAGTTCGGAATTGAATTTCCATTGGTTTCAATGGAAAACACATTATCGGCTGTAACCTTTTTGTTTTTTAAGCTATGTGGCTGAAACTTGGCTTGCCGCTACCTCCAATAGAACTCATTATGTGCACTAGATTTCAAAACAATTGGATAAAAGAATCCGATTTTAGAAGCAGTTGAGTTATTATATTTTGCAATATTCTACATATACATTCTTAGCTGTAACTTCTTTGCCTCATGTCTAATGTAGGTGAAACTTGTTCAGTTTATACCCCTTCCCATAGTAACTATCTTTGCCAAATTTCAGAAGGATTGGACAAAAGGTCTTGGTGGTATAAGCAATTAACAAATAAATGTATGTCTGATTATAACATCTTT